>CM068298.1:51337951-51643396 GCA_034768395.1 Linum lewisii | reverse complement strand
TTTTGTGTTTTTTTAGCTTTTTGAATAAGTTTAGCAAGCACTTGAGAATCACTCTTCACCAATGATCTTCATGGGACTCTCTCACCACTCTTACTTCCTATGCTCTACCTCGCCACGCGGTATTCTCTTTCTACCTTACTCTCTCTCTCTCTGTCTCGACCATTGAGGGCAATGCTCATTCTAGTCGTAGGGGAGATTTGAGGTTTGGTATGATTGTTTGCCAGTAGAAGTAGAATGATATGCTTTGATAAGTGGATGTCTTGTGCTAGGTAGCATGCTTAATTGTGTCTCTTTTCATCTACCTTAGCATGCTGTTTTCGTGAATGCATCCAAATCCCTCTACCATAGAATTGCTCAATTCTTGACTCTTGATGTTAAATTGCCTTCAATGTTTCACAATGATGTTTAGATTGCTTATCTTAGAACCTGTAACCTGCATGCATGCTTTGATGTTAATAACCTGGCTGGAACATAAATTTAAATCATGCTTGTAGTGTCACCTTGAAATGCATGAAAATTATCGAATCCGACTAGCAACCAATTGTAAGCTTTTGATCCATTGCACGTAACTTGCAATTTCAGTTTTTTTTAGTGGTTTTCTCATATCTTGAATGAGTTGGAATTTGCATGAGAGGCACCTAGAATTTACTACTTAAGCCAAAAGTCGTCCCAACGTTAAATCCTCTAGGTGTAAACCTTTGTGTCTGGCCTTTCTTTTGGTTCGTTATACATTACAACCATTTCCATGTTTTTCTTCGCCCTGTTGATCCCGTGTGGTAGTAGCTTGAGATTAGCTAACCGGAAGTCGGTCTGTTGTAACTTGCCTATAGCCAGTAAACAGGTGGTCTTAGCTATTATGTCCAGACGAGTAAACCCCTCTAACAACTTGAAAAATCAGCACTAAAAGAAATAAATTTAGAAAAATAGAAAGTTCAAAGAAAAAGCCAAAAAAAAGGAAAAAGGTCTAAAGTCTAAGTAGTTCTTATAGTTCAAAACGTTCTTCTCCTTACAAATGGAAGAACGAAAGCAAAGTAAGTGTAAAAGAAAAAAGAAAGCAAAAAGTAGAAAAATCCACTAGAAAAAAATGAATAAAAGTGCTAGGTTGCTTGAGGGTATCGTAGTACGAGCGTACACTATTCCACCTGTGTCTAGTTAGACGGTAGGAAGCCATAGGTCCTGATTCGATGGAAGTTGGTCGATTTCTACGCCACACTAAAGCCTTCATCATCATACATCCCTTCATCCATTCGTTATAAACCCTAGTAGTGGAGAATCATTACAGTCCCGCGCAAAGTCCTTTTCACTAGAGACTCGTGTTGTCATAGTGGTGGAGATGTGGTCAAAATGCAAAATTATGACATAGTTCGGTCGAGAAAGTGATTGAGAGTTTAAACACGTCCCTAAACACAGAGTGCAAGAGTTTCCCCTTGTACTTAAAATTTTCTATGTGAGGAAGTCTAGTCGGTTAGATCGGATTTGTACATGATTGGTGATTACTCCTTGTCTGTGTGCAGAGTACCAGTGAGACCAGGTTGTTTGGCTGGTATGTATGCATGTTAGGTTTAATGTTCTAGGTGTGACAGTTTAATATTCATTGTGAAAACTTGAATCTCAATTTGATTGATCTTGTCATTTGTGAACCTGAGTGTATTTTAGTTCATTTGCTTGAAGACAAGCAAAAGCTTAGTCGCAGGGGAGTTTGATGTGATATTATTGCTCATGTTTTAGACCTATGATTGATCTAAGAATCTCACGGTTGTGATCTTGTTGTGCCATGGTTTGTGTGCTTTTAGAGTTGTTTTGCACAAAGTACACCTTTGTTGTCTGGAAGCCACTTTTGGACCTATTTCGCTATCTATCGGAGTTGTCTTTGTGCATTTTCAGGCCTTGGCATGGTAGTACGGATGACAAGGAGCACATAGGATCAAACGGGAGCTCAATCGGAGCTAGGACGGAGGAGTTAAGGCCAATGCATATTCGAGATTTCTACACCTAAATCTACTAGAGTTCTCGGCGAGAATATCAAAGTTCTCGCCGAGGATTTTGAAGAATTGAAGGCTTATTCTCATCGAGATTGCCCAGTGGATTTTCAAAGTGGTTCATAGTTCTCACCGAAAACTTTTACTTTTTTCCGGTGAATCTATTTAAAGCAGCCGCGACTCGGGAATTCGATGATTACTCATCATTCGACAGAATTACATCACCGACGATCGCCACTCCACACTCCACTATTCATCAACCCTTGTAGATAATTATGTGCAATTAAAGTCATTGGAGCTTGGATTGAAGTCAAACAACCTTGGGAGAGGTGCTTACAAGTGGAGAATTGAAGATCAAGGATCCATCAATAGTGTTCTTAGTGACCAATCTTCTTTCTCTTTTCTTTACTCCCTTGGCCATGTGTGGCTAGATTGCTAGGGTTCATCTTGAATGGGTATATTAGTTGTGCTATGATAGAGGCTTGATTGTATAAGACTTGCCATGATTGATCTTGGTTGTATGAAGATGATTCCTAGACTTGTGCTTATAGCCATTTTATGCCATGTTTGCTTGAATTGGTTCATTCATTGTGATTTGATGCATGAGAGTGCTTGGATTTCACAGATTGTAGGTCTAGGGATTGAAGTGAGTGTGTTCTAAGAGATTAGATCATCTTAATTCAACCATTGTCACATGATTTCTCTCTTGGACATTTTATCGAACACTTGGTGTGCATGTGGATTTTCATTCATTTTAGTATCGAAAGGCTATTTGGTGAATCTCCTAGTGTTATGGCATTGATATGAGTGTGTTGTGCTTAGTCTTGTGGTCATAGATTTCTAAGAGAGGGTTTTGTGTTTTAGGCATTTCATCAAACACCTCTAATACATCCTTTTGCACTTAGCTTGAGAGCGAGAGCCTAAGTTGAGTGGTATTAGGATAGGAATTCGATGCTATGAAAGTGTATCGAGTCTATCAAAGTGAAGTGCGTGGTCATTCGAATGCAACTTGATCTTGATTGGTGTGTTTGTTCAATTAGCCCTCTTGAGCATGATGAAACTATCCTCCAAGTGAACTCCCTTTGTCTTTGATTGAACCGTTTTTCCTTTCTTGCTTAGTTTTGTTTATGCCTTTGAATCTTCTTATCAAACCAAAACTTGTTTTAAATGTCTAGACCGTCTACGAGAAGTGTGAGTATTAGTCTTTGACAGAGCCCTCCTGGAATACGACCTTGATTGTTAATAATCATACTTTCGTGGTTGATTATTGGCACGTCAAAGTTCCTTGGCCAAAGCATTTGTTAAAGTATATTAATTAAACGTAGCACCCTCGTTTGGTTTTATGTTTTTCGTTGCGGTAAAGGGTAGTTTAGTAATTCCCTTTATTTCAAAGTGAGGGTGTTACCGGACTAGCGTTAAGTTTGATTGTGATGGGTGATGTGCAAGATTTAACTCACAACTATCAAGGTTGTATTCCACGAGGGCTCTCTCAATAGCTAATACTCACACGGTTCATGGACGGTCTATTCATTTAAAAAGAGTTTTGGTTTGAAATAAGAACAAATGAAAACATAAAGAAAACTAAACAAACAAACAAAATGGTGCAAAACAAAGATAAAGGTTAACTTGGAAAGATAGCTTCATCATGCTCAAGAGGAGTAAATGCACAAACAAGCCAAACATGATCGATGATGCAATCGAATGAGCACGCAAATCCCTTCTATAGACTCAATGCACTCTCCTCGCACTAAATTCCTATCCTAGAACCACTCAACCTAGGCTCTCGCTCTCAAGCTAAGTGACTAAGGATGCATTAAAGGTGTTTGATGAAATGCCAAGCTACAAAACCCTCTCCTATGACTCTATGACCACTAGGCTAGACACCACACTCTCATGTCAATGTCCTAACACTAAGAGAATCATCAAAAGACTAATCAAAGTTCAATTGAATGAAAAACCTAATGCACACCAAGTGTTCGATAAAATGCACAAGCGAGAAATCATGCAACTATGGTTGAATTGAGATGATCTAATCTCTTAGAACACACTCCCTTCAATCCCTAGACCTACAAACCATGTAATCTAAGCACTCTCATGCACTACATTACAAATGATAGACCAAATCAAGCCATAACACAATTTGGAATTAACAACAAGTCTAGAGATCATATTCTTACAATCCAAGTTCAATCATGGCAAATTTGTACAATCCACCTTTATCCTAGCACAACCATCTATCAATCCAAGGAAACCTAGGAAATCAGCCACACATGGCCAAGGGAACAAAAGAGAAAGAAAGAAAGATGGTCACCAAGAGCTCCATGGCAATCCTCTTCTTGCAAGCTCCTCTCCCAAGGTTGTGGGCTTCAATCCAAGCTCCTCTACTTTGATTTGCACCTTGCTCTAGGGTTGTGGATTGGAGATGAGGAGAAAGTATTTGAGAAGTTGAGAGAAAAGGGTTTTGAAGAAGTTGTGAAATCAGAAATTATGACAATCCCCCTTTAATTTCGGCTGCCTTAACTTTATATACTCTGCTGGAATAGCCCTGAGTTTTCGGCGAAAACTGTACAAGATTTTTGCCGAAAATCTCTTTGAAAAACACCGAGCCTTCTTCAATTCCTTCTAATATTTTCGGCGAAAACTATGAATGTTTTCGCCGAAAATCTCTTTGAAAATCAAGCCTCCGCCTTCTGTTTGCAACGGGCACTAGTTTTCGGCGAGAACTTAGAGTTCTCGCCGAAAATTCCTTTAGAAATGGTGCATTTTCTCCAATCTTGCATCGGCCATAACTCCTCCGTCCTAGCTCCGATTGACCTCCCGTTTGATCCTACGTGCTCCTTGTCACTAGTACTTCAATGAAAAATCCTGAAAATGCAAAGAAAATAGCTCCAATAGACCCAGAATTGGCCTCAAAGTGGCAACCGAACAACAAAATAGCACTTTGCATAAAACTTCAATAAAAGCATATAAATCATAGCAAAATGAGATCAAACATGGGAAATCCTTAAGCTAATCAAAGGCTTAAAATGCACTAAATATAGTCACATCAAATTCCCCTACGACTAAGCTTTGCTTGTCCTCAAGCAAATGAATTAGAACACATCCAAGTTCACAAATGACAAGATCGGTCACATTGAGATTCAAGCAATAACAATTTGGCTTAAACTGTTGCACGAACAAACTCAACCTACACATGCAAGAACGGCAACAAAACAAGTCTAGACCTCACTATTTTCTGCACACTTCAAGTAGTGGTTAATTGGGATACAGAAAAACCGACCACGACAACACCGACTCTAATCAAAAGGACTTGAACTCGGGAAATGGAACGGATAAGGCGGGGGTAGGAGAGTGATGAGTGATCATGATGTGGCTATCGACTCGACTTCATCTGCTTCTAGATCCGCACTTTACAAACTCTGGCTAGGATCAAGGGCTACATTCGAGAACTCTTTTTTTTCTTTTCTTTTTTCTTTTTCATTTTTTCCATTTTTTTCTTTTTTTTTTCCTACTGCATACTAGTGCTCGATTCAACACTTCACTTAGGTGTTGAACCTGCCTAGCTCACAGGTTTTGCCTTTGCTAGTGCTCAACCCGACACTTCACTTAGGTGCCGAGCTTGCCTAGCTTTACTTTTCTTTTGAGCATTTTCTTTTGCAAATTGGCCACTTGATCCTTAGCCCCTTACAACTTCCACACAAGATTTCGAATTGGATTCTGTCTAATCTTAAGCCACAATCACGAGGGATCAAAAAGAGAATGAAAAACATGGAAAAGGGGTGAAAATTCTGATTGCCTTCATCATTTTAGACCGGTGTTATCGAGTGGTACAAAAACACGTATCAAACCAATCAACCAACAAACAAGAGTGATAAAATCTCTGTTCTGGCCTACACTCATTCGATATCAGTGCTAACATGCTGGTTATAGGTTCTAAGTGGAACAGTCTAAACGTCATTATGAAAGCTTGAAGTCAATTAAACACCAAAAGTCAAGAACCAAATGATTCTACAATAGAGGAATTTGACATTCAATCAAGATCATGTAAATCATCAAAGCATAGCGTTAGATTTCTACCGACAAATAATTACACCAAACCTCAAACTCCCCTACGACTAACATGAGCATTGTCCTGAATGATCAAGAGAGAGAGGGTAAGGTGGAACGAAGTTACCGCGTTCAAAGAGAGGAGCATAGGACGTAATAGTGGTGAAAGAGTTCCATGATGATCCTTGGTGAAGAGTGATCCCAACTGCTTGCCAAATCTTATTCAAAAAGCTAAAACAACACAAAAACCTCAAAGAACAATTAGTAAAGATAACATGGGGTGCCTCCCAAGAAGCGCTTGGTTACCGTCTTAAGCTCGACGATACCTGTGTTATGGTGTCCAACTTAGTACCTCCTTGATGTCAAGTAGCTTCTTCCACGATGAAAGTTGAGCTCCAAGAAACATCTTGGGAGAATGGTAGACTAGCCAATGCACAATGATTCTTGTATAGCACTTGATACCTTGGGGTGGCTTGCTACCTTTGAAATTTGGAACTTGAGGAAGAAAGTATGGTAGGGGGCCACCATTGAGCTCCATCGTCTCCAAGTTGGTGATGTCACTCGAAGAGTTTTCCGGTTCAAACATGGGCGACTCCTCTTCCATTATCACCTTAGGGGGGTTATGAAGCTTGTGTCCGTCTCTTGACACAAGTACTTCATGATCAAGCAAGAAGATTGAAGAGTACTCACAATCCTTGGTGGGACCACAATAGAGTGGTGTTGTTTACTTTCGTGCTCCACTCTCGGTGTCTAATGACCCGCCCGGTCGTTGTTATGCAGACGTTCAACCAAATAACTAACAAAGCTCACAAAAGCTAGGGTAGATCGTATTCCACGGGTCTTCTAAGATTGACTACTTCAAAACTGGCAAAATACTCGAATGCAAACAAGTTGTGCGTGGTGTGAGTTCCACGACTTCTAATTCTAAGAAACGCAGAGAAATTAAAACAAATTAAACTAAAGCAGATTGGAAATTAGGGTTTGAAAATAGAGATGATAAACGAACTTAGACTTTGAATCCCCCGTCGTTCCCCAAAGCATTGGTAATCAACAGATCAGCGGATTTCGATTCTCATTCAATCAATTACTAAGACACCACCATAACTCCTTACCCTTAGGTTTAAGACCGGCGAACGTTTGCTCTATCCGTTCTAACTACCAAGATTAACTAGCCGCCCGGGTACGGTCGCCTCTCGCAACGACTTAATTAACTGGTGCAATTACTAATGATTAATGAGTTACTCTTGCAGTGGATTAACCCTAACCGGTTCCTACGAAAGGCACGCTCCAATTATAAGGTTAATTGTTCAATTCGATGTTCTAAAGTAAGGCGAGCATTCGCTTTTATTCTTAGCTTAACAAGAATCTAATCTAGGTGATCAATCCAGACAAGAAACATCAACAAGGAAGAACAAATCAAACATGAAAAAGAACTGATTGAATTTCGAATCTAATCACCGCTGATCCGTGACCGCTTTAAAGCCCTGGGTCACTTAGGGTTCATCTAGTCTAAGCTCTAACGAGTTTAGCTACTCATGTTTATCACAAAAGAACAAAGACAAAGAAAGAGTTCATCATCCAGAGGAAGAACAGAAAAGAATCTGAAAAACCTAATTTAGACGACTCTGACAGACTTCGATCTTCGGTAAACTACACTCCTAGCTCCGGTTCTCCGAGATGAAAGGGATGGCGTCACGATCTCTTTCCGGCTCTTCGAACTCTAACTCTTCGCTCCAGAACTCCAGAGAATCCTCGGAAAACGTAATTATCAATGATATGTTATGAGGTATATGTTTTTGGGCCGCCGGGTTAAATATTTATACTTAACCCTAATTAGTCCGGATTTCCCTATTATTTTTGCCGAAATTCTTGAGGAATTTTCGGCGAAAATTCCTTTGCAAATGAAGGGATATTTTCGCTCTTCTCTGGACTTCATTCTCGGTTCAAAAACTTGACACTTTCGCCAAAACCGATTTGTGCTGATATTTTCGCCGAAAACACTAGGTGATTTTCGGCAAAAATTCCTCTGTAATCCGGGCAGGAATTTGCTTGAACTTGATTGGCTCCTTTGATCGATTCTGGTTCAGTTCCTCGATGTTCCAATGCCTTAGACACGTCATTGGTTACTTATTTGACGGCAAAAACCTGTGCTAACATAAAAACACTAGAAAACCATCAAATAGACCCGAAACGGGCCAAGGTAACACAAATGGCACGAGATAGGGCAATCGATTGAATATTCGTTATTCTACCCTAAAAACCATGTCTTAAGCAAAGAAATGTCGCTTAAATGAGGCTGATAACCACGTCAAATCGAGTGTCATCAAATACCCCACACTTAAGCTTTTGCTTGTCCTCAAGCAAACTGAACTAGAACACACTCAAATTCACAAATGATAAGATCAATTAAATTGGAGCTTAATCAAACACAATGAATTATTAGATAGCTAATTCCTAGAACAAGAAACTTAACATGCATACAGATCAGCCAAACTACCTGGTCTCACTAATAAACTGCACACGACAAGTAATTAGCAACCAATTATGCACGAATTTGACCTGACCGACCAGACTCCTCACACAGGATATATAGTACAATGGGAACTCTCACTCTCTGTGTTTAAGGACATGTTTCTGCTCTCGATCATTTTCTGTCACCGAATTCTGTCATAGGTTTGCATTTCGACCACATCTCCACCACTGTGACAACACGAGTATCTAGTCAAGAAGGACTTCCCTGCTAGGACCGTAACGAATTCTACACTACTCGGGTTTATAATGAGATGGATGATGGAATGTATGATGATGGCTTGGTGCGGTGTAGCTTTCGACTAACTTCCCTCGAATCTAATCTATGGCTTCTTACCGTCTAACCAAACACGGGTGGAATGATGAACGCTCGTCCTATGATACCATCAAGCAACCTAGCACTTATTCTTTTTTTTTTCTCTACACGATTTTTTTCTCTTTCTTTTCAAACACACATTTTTTCTTTTGACTTCGTTCTTCCATTTGTAGGGAGAAGAACGTTTTATTGAACTAGAAACTTTGAACTTTTTCTGATTTTTCTTTTTTTTTTTTCGAAGCTTGCTTCTTTTCTTACTTTACTTTTTCTTTTCTTTTTGTGACGATTTTCTTTTAGTTGCTAGAGGGATTTACACATCTGAACATATTAGCTAAGACCACCTGTTTAATGGTTATAGGCAGGTCACCACAAACCGACTTTCGGTAGGTCAGTCTAGAACTACAACCACAGGGGATCAATGGGGAATGAAAGAAATGGGAAATGGCTGTAATGTATTATCGAACCAAAAGAACAGGCCAAGCTCAAGGTTCTAAACCTAGTGGATTTTATCATTTGGTAGGCTATCTGGCTTAGTAGCTGAATCTAGGTGCCCCTATCCCTTCTAGAACTCGTGTCATCGTGTGGTCTTGAGTAGGTCTCATGCAAATTCTAACTCATTCAAGTAAACAGAAAATCACTCAGAAAGAATTTAAATTGCAAGTTACGTGCAATGGATCAAAAGCTCACAGTTGGTTTGCTAGTCAGATTCGGTCATTTTCATGCAATCAAGGCTACAAACTACAAGTGTGATTTTAAAATTCTTTTCTGACCAGGTAATTTAGCATCAAAGTATACAAGTTGGTTCTCAAGTTCTAGGTTAAGCAGTCTAAGCATCATTATGAAGGTTTGAACAACAACTTAACATCAAAAATCAAGAACTGAGCCATTCTAATGCTAGAGAGACTGGAATGGAATCACGAGGCACACAAAAACACAATTCAAGGGCAATCAAGTTCATGCAAGGTTCTCTAGCATCCTACCCCACACTTAAATCGGACTGTGTCCTCACAGGACTAATTCTAGAGTTCAAAGTGAAGTAGAAGAACCTGGACCGAGATGATTGGTGTAGGGGATGAGCACTGATCCTTGGAGCGGAGGGAATCTACCAAAGCGAAGCAAAGGGAATCTCCCTACTGCCTACAAAACAAAAACAAATGAAACATAAAAAGGAAACCGGGACAAGTGCCCCGGATCCACACAGAAAAAAGTTGGACCAAAATCCGAAAAGAATAAATAAAAAGAAAGGACAAGGAAAAGGACACCACCTGATCATGACTGGTCAGGGGCGTCGGGGGGTGGAAAGTGGAGGTGCTCGCCGAGCTGACGTTGCCATGCCAGCTGTGCCTCAGACCGCCTGTCGGCGCGGCGCATACGCTGCTGCATAATAGTCCATCTCGCCTCGTGAATGGCGTTGTCAGTGATGCGCCACTCCTGCAGTCGCTTATACAACTCACCAACATCTGCGGGGTGGTGTCGGGGCTGATGGGTCGGCGCCTGGTATGGATCGGGAATGTGTGGCGGCGACTGGTGTGCATACCCCGCCTGATGGTGTGGCGAGGGTATATAATCTTGGAATTCTGGCGGCGGCTGGGGCTGTTGCTGCTCAGCATCATCTTCTTCCTCTGACTTGACCACAGGCTGGAGTGGAGGATCTGCTGCTACATGGGGACTGAGGTCGAGCTCTAAGTCGTACTCAACCGCTAAGTCTCCTCCAACAGTCCTAACTTGGCGTCGTGGAATGTTCGGGCCATATTCATGGCTGATGCCGAAGGAGATGATGAGCTGACCTATGAAGTTACCCCCAGGAGTCTGCGAGGTGGCGTCCACCTCCTGGTCTTCTGGCGGAAGATGCGTGCCAGCACCCAGCCGGGGTGAAGAGGGTAGCTCTCTCGGATGGCTCGAAGAAGCATAAGCTCCTCCTTGAGGATATGGTGGCGATCCTTATCTGGAACATATAAAAGCGACCTACGCCAAACCATATGAATAAATTTAAAGAGTGGGTGAGAGAGGGACTTAACTGAGTCGTGGCCCGTGAGGCGATCACCAGGCACTCCAGTCATATGGCTCCAAAGCGCGTGGTACTCCTCGTCGTCATCATCGTCACCCCAGCCTAGGTGATAATCGTGATAATGGTCGTAGGGGATGCCTAGATGAGCAGCAAACTCATCGTAGGTGAGCTGCCTGTACACCCCACCAAGATAGAAGGTCACAACCTTCTGGCGCTGCTTCCTCTTGTGCTCATCCAGATCAAAGGTCGCCCAGAACTCTTGGAGAGCAATATCTGGGAAATCGGCAGCTATGGTGGTCAGCTCTAGGAGGCCTGCCGGTGCTAGGGCGTCATGCACGTTCCGGTAGTAATCCTCGTCGTGCTCGTTCAGGGACTCCATGGAGAGAGGGCGCACGTCAGCTCCACGAATGTGCTGGATCTTCTGGAAGCACTCGAAGTAGAAGTCAGGGAGACGAGCTCGAGTGCGATGGTATCCAGCCCGATGAGGTAGTGCGGGTGGAGGACCCAGAACGGCGGGTGTGACGGGAGCGACAGCTCCTGAGCTCGAGGCGCCATCAAGTCGCGCCTTAGTCCTGCGCTCATAAGTGGTGTTCCTAAAACCGGAATGAAACCAGATTAGTCAAACTTAAACCCTACCCCACACTTAGTAGAAAAACTCAATTTCACAAAGAAATGAGGAAAACCGAGTGGGGGTAAGCAAAGCAGAGTGACCGGTAATCATGGACAGTAAAATACATACTTAGGAACAGCCAGAATCGGATAAGCACAATCAGAGTCCAAAGAGTCAAACCGACATTCAGAAAGTCAACACTATAGCATAATGAACCCTAATCATGGCAAGACTATCACAAGGTGGATAACGACGGTAAAATATGATCTCAGATGGCAAACACGATAATCTTAACTAGAATGAACACATACGGCATCCAAATGATCAAAAACAGTTCATGGTCAACCCGACATTTCTCACAAGTCAACATAACAGAGAATCAATCGTATGCATAGCAACACATGATCAAATGATATGGAAATTAAGCACGGAACTCCCTAAGCATGCTAGAACAGTTCAACAAGTTCAGCTAACCTAGTTCACACGAAATCAGTCGGCACGCAAATCAAGGCAAACTGAAAGTCAACCCCGACGAAATTCAGCAATCCATATGTCAAAAGATTCGTATTGAAAAGTTCTACAACTTACCTTGAAGCCATGGATGCTAAAAACGAACGGTTTGGGAGGAATCGGTGAAAAACTCTGAAAACGAGGGTTTCGGTGAACTGGAGCTGTAGAGCTCCGATTCGAACGTTCTAGGGCTCAAAATGATCGGAAGGAAGAGGGGAGTTGAGCGGCGGTGGTCAGCGATGGTGGCGGCGGCGGGAAACGGCGACAGCGGCGGTTATTGAAAAACAAAGGGGATTTTTCGGGTTTGTGTTCGAAAATAAAAGAAGGAAAGTGGGGAGAGAGAGGATAAGACCGGGTTTTAAGTGGGAAATTTTCTGATTTTCAAAGGAATTTTCGGTGAAACTAATAGGTAGTTTTCGCCGAAAATGGGAGTTAAAATGGCTGCCGGTTTTCAAATTGATTTTCGCCGAAACCACTCAACTTTTCGAACCAAAAAAATGAAACAGGAGACCGGGTTCGAAAATTCAAAAGGCGATTCCGCCGAAAATAGGGGTGATTTCGCCGAAAATTTTGAACTACTCGGGTGAAAATATTTTCGCAAATCCGGCCAACTTCAGAAAATCACAGTTAAATCCACAAAAATCGGAACGACCTCAATCAACTTGCAAACGACACTATGACACACAGACTCTATACGAAAAATAATAAATCAAACGAACTGACACTTTTGGCTCCCCTGAACCGACTCTAAAACGCTAAGGTTGACACAAAACAAAAACGGACTCCACCCGTGGGTTGCCTCCCACGAAGCGCTCTTTTATTAACGTCCTTGAGCTGGACGATACCTGGACGGTATTAGGAGACATCCCAATTCAGATTCTCCTTAATGCTAGCGTCGGAGTTCATGAAGTACAACTTCGGGACTTCTCCGGTAAGCATGAATCTCTTCTCGTTTGCATGCAAGAGCTTGGTACGTCCATCGGGAAGATAATCAATGATCTTGAACGGTCCGAACAGTTCTCTGGAGAGGTCATCCTTCATGAGTGTTACGATGGAGGGAATGAGGACTGTCGGCTTCTTCTTTTCTTTTATCTCCGGCTTGGTATCACCAGGATCGGTGATCGTCAATATTTCTTTAGGAGATGCTTTCGGCTTCTCCCTCCATACTTGTTCCGGTGCCAGTTTCTCGTAACGATTTGATGGCGCAGCTGGCTCGGTGGAAGACGGCAGAATTTTTTGGCCTTCAGACCATTTGGGTTCTTTCCCCGAGGTCTGCTCGGTTTTGTGCTCGGTGGCTTAGAAGAGTCTTGCAGTTCCTTCTTCTTCTTCTTGAGCGGCTTCTGAACCAAAGTTTCTGGCTTCTTCGTAATAACATGTTCAATACCTGCAGTCACAATCGGGCTAGGAACACTAGAAGAGATGTCAGTAATGAAGTTGACCGAGACTAACTCCACAGTTTCTATGGATAAACAATGTGATTCTCCCTTAGGAATGTATTTCATATTATCCTTGAGATGGAATGTTGCAGTATCCTTCCCAACCCTTAATGTTAACGAACCATTTGGAACATTAATGTTATTGTCGGCTGTCGCCATAAATGGTCGGCCTAAGAGAAGGGTAGAATATGTCTCTTGAGTGTCCATTACTACATAATCAGCGAAAAATCGGAAGGGGCCACAACAAGTGATTACATCCTTGATTATTCCTCTAGGTTCTTTTAGAGTCCTGTCGGCGAACACTACATGCATGCTAGCCGGTTGTAATTCACCTAGGTTCAGTTTCTTATATAAACACATAGGCATGGCATTTATAGACGCACCTAGATCAACCAAACTACGCTCAATTTCAATGCCATTAATGATTAAAGGTAACGTAAAAGGACCAGGATCAGAGCACTTAGCTGGGATAGGTATGGGTGGTGATTGAGAGACGATAGCCGAACACTCTCCCATAGAGAGAACGGATAGTGCTCCCTTCTTCTTCTCCAGGCTGTTCTGCTCATTGCTCCTGGTTGTGATGACTTTAGCTTGCTCGTTCTTCATGGAGGAGTTGTTTTGAGACGGCGCCTGATTGAAGAGAGGAAGGTTGGCTAACAAGCCAGCAACTTTATTTATCATGCTCTCTATTCTCTGTCCTTGTGCGATCTGTCCTTGGTTAAAAGCTTCTTGGGCTTTAAAATTTTCTCCGTGATCCTTAATCCGTGCTGCAATCAGATCAAACTTCTGTGCTAGTTTCCTCTCTCACATGTTTTCAGACGTAGAATTTTGAGGATGTTGTGCACTGGTGAATCTGGGAGGATCTTGATAACTATTGTCCCAGCGTTGATTCTGACTCTGGTAGAGCCCAAAGTTGTGAGGAGAACGCTCAGGGAAGCTTCCCTGTTGTTGAGGAGGTGTTCTGGACTGATGGTAGTCGGGGTAGCCTCTTTGATCCTTGGTGAAGCCTTGATCAATGAAATTAACTTCCTCTCTAGACCAGTTATTAGCTGTTCCGAAGATCTCTTCCATGTGTTTCTGCACTTCGATCTTGATCTGCTCTTCACAGCTCGGTTGGCTCTTAACTGCTCCAAACTGTCTCTCCCTATTTCTAGACTTAAATGCGCAGTCCGCAAAGTGAAGTAGCGCAACTTCTGGTTCAAGTGTTGTGCAGTTGCCCTTAGCTAAAATGTTGACCCATTCAACCGTTTCCTCATTCATACCTTGGGTAAAGATTTCGGCTAGCTTACTCTGGTTGAATCCATGATGAGGGCATTCAGAGAGAAGCTCTTGGAATTCGTTCCAAGCTTCGTATAAGCTTACTCCTTCCTTCTGAGAGAATCTAGCGATGCTGTCCTTGTAGAACGTTGTTCTTGAAGGGGGATAGTATTCCTCTATGAAGTCCTGGGCTAGATTATCCCAGTCAGTGTAGTAGCCAGGTGGTTTCGAGCCGAGCCATACCTTGGCGTTCCCTTTAAGAGAGAATGGGAATACTTGCAAGCAAAGATTGTTCTTACCGAGATTCCCGCTCTTAAACGTCTCGCACATGTCTAGGAAGTTCGCCAAATGTGTGCAGGGGTTTTCTTGCGGCTTCCCTTTGAATCGAAGATTCTTAGAGACCATGGTCAGGAAGGAAATTGTGATCTTATAGTCAGGGTCGTCGTCGTTGTGCGGCACGTTGATGCTAGCTCGAAAGTTAGTCGCAATTGGTCTACAGTAATCTGCCATGGTGCGCTGAGCAACTAGTACAAGAGGAGAGGGTGGTGGTGAATCTGAAGTAGTGGATGAAACGGATGAAGATGAGGAGTTCTCCTTCAACTCCTAAATCTTATTAGGGATAGGTGGTGTAGGCGGAATGATTATGACTTGCTTCTGAGCTTGCGATTTCTTCGGCGGAGTAGAATTACCCTGCTTAAACTGAGAATGAGCAATCGAGCGGTTCATAAACCTGTAGAACAACCTACAAGCAACAAAAGCAAACATACCGGCGTAAAATTGAAGTGGGTGAAAAAAATGAAAGATGGAAGGTAGAAGAATAAATTGCCAGTTCTTCTTTCGAACAATCAAAAGAAGTCCCCGGCAACGGCGCCAATTTGATGACCCGCCCGGTCGTTGTTATGCGGACGTTCAACCAAATAACTAACAAAGCTCACAAAAGCTAGGGTAGATCGTATTCCATGGGTCTTCTAAGATTGACTACTTCAAAACTGGCAAAATACTCGAATGCAAACAAGTTGTGCGTGGTGTGAGTTCCACGACTTCTAATTCTAAGAAATGCAGAGAAATTAAAACAAATTAAACTAAAGCAGATTGGAAATTAGGGTTTGAAAACAGAGATGATAAACGAACTTAGACTTTGAATCCCCTTCGTTCCCCAGAGCATTGGCAATCAACAGATCAGCGGATTTCGATTCTCATTCAATCAATTAGTAAGACACCACCATAACTCCTTACCCTTAGGTTTAAGACCGGTGAACGTTCGCTCTATCCGTTCTAACTACCAAGATTAACTAGCCGCCCGGGTACGGTCGCCTCTCGCAACGACTTAATTAACTGGTGCAATTACTAATGATTAATGAGTTACTCTTGCAGTGGATTAACCCTAACCGGTTCCTACGAAAGGCACGCTCCAATTATAAGGTTAATTGTTCAATTTGATGTTCTAAAGTAAGGCGAGCATTCGCTTCTATCCTTAGCTTAACAAGAATCTAATCTAGGTGATCAATCCAGACAAGAAACATCAATAAGGAAGAACAAATCAAACATGAAAAAGAACTGATTGAATTTCGAATCTAATCACCGCCGATCCGTGACCGCTTTAAAGCCCTAGGTCACTTAGGGTTCATCTAGTCTAAGCTCTAACGAGTTTAGCTACTCATGTTTATCACAAAAGAAACAAAGACAAAGAAAGAGTTCATCATCTAGAGGAAGAACAGAAAAGAATCTGAAAAACCTAATTTAGACGACTCTGACAGACTTCGATCTTCGGTAAACTACACTCCTAGCTCCGGTTCTCCGAGATGAAAGGGATGGTGTCACGATCTCTTTCCGGCTCTTCGAACTCTAACTCTTCGCTCCAGAACTCCAGAGAATCCTCGGAAAACATAATTATCAATGATATGTTATGAGGTATATGTTTTTGGGCCGCCGGGTTAAGTATTTATACTTAACCCTAATTAGTCCGGATTTCCCTATTATTTTCGCCGAAATTCTTGAGAAATTTTTGGCGAAAATTCCTTTGCAAATGAAGGGATATTTTCGCTCTTCTCTGGACTTCATTCTCGGTTCGAAAACTTGACACTTTCGCCGAAACTGATTTGTGCTGACCGGATGGAGAGTCTGTATCGATTATCGACGGCTCAATGATGCCACCAAGAAGGATCACTTTCCACTGCCATTCAATGATCAGATGCTTGAACGATTGGCCGGTCATGAATACTACTGTTTCTTAGACGGGATGTCCGGTTACTTCCAGATCCCCATCGAGCTTGATGATCAAGAGAAGACGACTTTCACCTGCCCGTTTGGTACGTTTGCTTATCGTCATATTCCTTTTGGTTTATGTAATGCTCCCGCTACCTTTCAGAGATGCATGCTTGCTATATTTGGAGATCTGGTAGAGAATGTGGTGGAGGTATTCATGGATGATTTCTCCGTCTATGGAGATTCATTTTCAAAGTGCCTGACTAATCTGGACAAGGTGCTAGCTCGTTGTGAGGAAACCAACCTAGCTCTTAGTTGGGAGAAATGTCACTTCATGGTTACCGAAGGTATTGTTCTGGGCCATAGGATCTCTAAGACCAGTATAGAAGTTGATCGTGCCAAGCTTGAGACCATCGCCAGCTTACCACCGCCAACCTCAGTTAAGACAGTTCGAAGTTTCCTCGGTCATGCTGGATTCTACCGAAGATTCATCAGAGATTTCTCCAAGATCACTCTTCCAATGACAAAGCTTCTTGGAAAAGATGTCCCTTTCGTTTTTGATAAAGCCTGTCTTGAAGCCTTTGAAACTTTGAAGACTCAACTCACCACCGCACCGATCCTTACAGCACCAGATTGGAATCTTCCATTCGAGATAATGTGCGATACTAGCAACTTCGCCGTTGGCACAGTTCTTGGTCAGAGGAAGGAGAAGAGATTTCATCCTATTTACTTTGCTAGCAAGACACTCAATGATGCTCAGAGAAACTACACTACTATGGAGAAAGAGCTTCTGGCCATCGTTTTCTCCTTTGACAAGTTCAGACAGTACCTGGTTCTTTCACATACCATTGACTACACAGATCATGCTGCCCTGCGCCATCTATTAGCCAAGCAGGACTCAAAGCCACGTCTCATCCGATGGATCCTTCTCCTCTAAGAGTTTGACATAGAAATTAAAGACAAGAAAGGAGCAGAGAACTTAGCGGCAGATCATCTCTCCCGACTGGAGGAATCACAAACAGGTAAATCTACTACCCCTATCAATGATTCTTTCCCTGACGAGCTGTTGCGTGTTGAAACGTATGAACAGGTTAACAGCATAGCTATCGAGCCCTGGGAAATCCATCACGCTCAAGATCTGAGTAATGCAACCGACTCGGAAGAACCATGGTATGCAACCCTGGCTAATTACCTCTCTCACGGCATTGTACCTCCTGAGCTAGATTTCAATGCACGCAAGAAGCTCTTTAAAGAAGCCAAGTCATACTTCTGGGATGAGCCCTTCTTATACCGCATCAGTATTGACGGGATGATCCGGAGATGTGTCTCTTACATCGAAGCAGCTGACATTATGCGTAAATGCCACGAAGGAGAGTTTGGAGGACACTTTGGAGACAACCGCACTGCGAGAAAGGTACTCGAAACAGGTTTTTATTGGCCTTCAATCTTTAGTGATTGTGATGCTTTTGCTCGACGTTGTGATGCGAGCCAGCGATCAGGTAACATCTGTAATCGTAATGAGATGCCCCAAATTGTTTCTTTAACCGTTGAAATTTTTGATGTTTGGGGAATTGATTTTATGGGTCCGTTCACACCCTCAAACGGAAACAAGTACATTCTTGTAGCCGTTGATTATGTTTCTAAGTGGGCCGAAGTTGAAGCTCTATGCACTAATGATTCAAGAGTGGTGGGTCGGTTCCTTACCCGTCTTTTCACGCGTTTTGGTTCACCGCACTTCATCATAAGCGATAGGGGTACCCACTTCCATGGACAATTCGACCGGGTGTGCAAACGCTTCGGCGTCACCCACCGTATGTCCACAAGCGAATGGTCAAGCGGAAGTGACGAACCGGGAGCTCAAGCGGATTCTTGATAGGACAGTTGGCCGGTCCCACAAGGACTGGTCATCTAAGCTCAATGATGCCTTATGGGCTTATCGAACTGCCTAGAAGACTCCCATCGGTACCTCACCGTATCAGCTGGTCTATGGCAAGGCATGTCATTTGCTGGTTGAGCTTGAGCACAAGGCATTCTGGGCTAACAAAGAGTTAAACATGAGCTATGCAGTAGCAGGTAATATGCGTCATGACCAGATCGCTGAGCTTGAGGAGCACCGACTCCACGCATATGAGAGCACGAAGTTATACAAAGAGCGCACGAAGAAAATTCATGACTCTCAACTGAAGACGATCAAGCAGTTCTACCCCGGAGATGAAGTCCTCTTATATAACTCTCGATTGAAGCTCTTCCCGGGTAAACTGAAGTCGTGTTGGTCCGGCCCTTATACCGTGGTGCGGCAGGCATCTTTAGGCAGTGTCCTAATCAAATTGCATGATCAAAAGCCGTTTATGGTCACCGGGCATAGGCTTAAGAAGTATCTGCAAGGACTAGCTGTCTCCTCCATCGACGTGCACTACTTTGCTTTAGAATCATGACACAAATCCAGGTATCGTCTGGCTCACGGACGTTAAACAAGAGCGCTTTGTGGGAGGCAACCCACGGCTGGAGTCAGTTGTTTTCATTTTGAGTCGTTCTGTTTTAAAGCCCCGTTTGAAAAAAAAAGCTGCCGACCATTTTCAAGATTATTTTCGGCGAAAATTCACCCATATTTTCGCCGAAAATATGTGTTTAAAACCGGCCTGTTCTCCTGTTTCTACTTCTCGACCGAAAACAACTTAACTTTTCGCCGAACCGGATTTTGATTTTACAAAACATTTTCGCCGAAAATTTTCAATCATTTTCGCCAAAATTTTTCAATCATATACTGGTTTCGACTTCTGATTTTCGCCCCCCATCTGAAAACTTCACACAAAAACATACTCTCTCTCTCTGTTCGCCAATCGCCGTCCAGCCCGCCGATGCCTCCTTGTCCGCCGACCGGCCGCCGCCGCTTCATTAGCCAACCGCCGCCACCCTTCTCCCTTGCCTAGCCCTCGGTTCAAACCCTAGAATCGGAGCTCCACAGCTCTGGTTCCTCCCGACCTAGTTTTCAAGCTCTTTTCGTCATTTTCCCGGATTTCCAATCGTTTTCTCGAGTCATGTATTCACGGTTAGTTGTTCAGCCCTTGATTATGAATCTTCTGGCTTTTTTACTTTCAGTTTTCGGCATGGTTGACTTTGGTTGACTTTTTGGTTCTCCCTCATTTTTCATGATTGTTATGTCGGTGTCAATTGGCTAGGTTCTGGCATTTCTTTGTAACCTTTTAAGGCTCGTGACTTGTTGTCTGTGCGATCGTGTTAATGAATCATTCCATTCCTCATGCTTGCTTAATTGATTGACAGTTCTTTGCTGCTATATCTCGATTTGGTGGTCTCTCGGTTAATTTGCTTGCCCCACTTGTCAACTTAAGTGTGGGGTAGGATTCTTGTCATCTGATGCTGGTATTCCCTGAGTTGTGTTTTACAGGGCTCCCAAACGCTTTAAGACCACCAGTGCAGATAGAGCGCACCGGTCCTCAGCCCGCCCGGACCGGACCACATCCTCCCGACCCCGCCTCCCCCCCCGCCCTCGGAACAGTGATCATGTTGTTTCTACCCTTCCCATTTCTTTTCATTCTTCTTTTCGGATCTCGATCCATTTTTCTTTTGTGTGGATCCGGTGCACTTGTCCCGGTATCCTTTTGATCGTTTTGTTGTTTTTGTTTTTGTAAGAACTTGAGTAGCTACTCCGCTCCACTCCGGACTCTCCGTGCTCATCCGCTACACCGACCATCACCTTCCTGGTTCTTCGTATCTCTCTACTCTAGTTTAGTTCTGTGAGGACACAGAACCGTTTAAGTGTGGGGTAGGAGTCTAGGATTATGCATGATCTTGCTTGCTATCTATGATTCTATGGTTCAAATTTGAAACTTCTCTAGCATATAATTGCTCAATTCTTGACTTTTGATGTTAAATTGACTTCAATTTTGAACAATGACGTCTAGACTGTTCCACTTAGAACCTGTAACCAATGTGTCGGAACTGATATTAAATGAGTCTAGGTCAGAACATATCATAAATCACTCTTGTAGTTGAACTGGAATTAATTGAATTGATTAACTTGTTAATAACAAAGCTCGATAACACCGTTCTAAGATGATAAATGCTAGCTTCTCCCATGTTTTTCGCTCCATATTTGTTCACCTGTGATT
The DNA here is from genome assembly GCA_034768395.1 of Linum lewisii. Lineage (NCBI taxonomy): Eukaryota > Viridiplantae > Streptophyta > Magnoliopsida > Malpighiales > Linaceae > Linum > Linum lewisii. The sequence goes on along the minus strand of CM068298.1, from coordinate 51,622,369 downwards.
GTGGCTTGAGATTAGGCGGAAATCCAATTCGAAATCTTGTGTAAAAAGTATAACTAGCTAGGACCAAGTGGCTAAATTGTTGAATCAAGTAATTGAGTTGTGCAAGTTAATGTTAAGTTCTTTAAAGTGCTGAAAATCAAAGCTAGGCAAGCCCGTCACCTAAGTGAAGTGTTCGGGTTGAGCAATAGCATAGGCACAAATACTGTGAGCTAGGCAGGTCCAACACCTAAGTGAAGTGTTTGGTATCGAGCACTAGTATGCAGTAAATAAATTGAAGGAAGAAGTTAAAACTTGAAATAAATTGTTGTTTAAATTGGTCCTAGTTAGAACATGTAACGTACAGATCTAGAAACGGATGAAGTTGAGTCGATAGCCACGTCACTTTTCCTACCTCCGCGTCCACATCATGGCTAGAGCTTAAAGTCTTTTTGATTAGAATTGGTGTTATCATAGTCGGTTAATTATGATTAATTGTTTTGCCAAGAAACGAGCTTTGTTAAAACCACTACTTGAAGTGTGCAGAAATTAGTGAGATCGAAAACTTGTTTGGTTGATGTTCTTACATGTGTAGGTTAATTTTCTACGTGGAACAGTCTAAACCAAATTGTTAGAATTAAATCTCAGTTTAATCTCGTGTCATTTGTGATTTTGGGTGTGTTCTAGTTCAGTTTGCTTGAGGATAAGCAAAAGCTTAAGTGTGGGGTATTTTGATGACACTCGAATTGACGTGATTATCAGCCTCATTTAAGTGACATTTCATTGCTTAAGACTTGGTTTTTAGGGTAGAACAGTGAATATTCACTCAATTAATCCATCTTATGCCTTTTGTGTTACCTTGGCCCATTTCGGGTCTATTTGATGGTTTTCTAGTATTTTCGTGTTTGCACAGGTGTTCGCCATCAAATGTGGTAGCCAAGGACGTGTCTAAGGCACTGGAACCCCGAGGAATCACACCCGAATCAACCAGAAAAGTCATTCAACCCAAAATAATTCCTGCCCCATTTACACATATATTTTCGGCGAAAATACCTTTGGGTTTTCGCCGAAAATGAAAGAAGAAATCCACTGTCCCGGTCAAGAAGAAGTTTTTGGCAAAAACCTTGGGAGTTTTCACCGAAAACCCTGAGCCAAATCAACCAGGAGAAACAGATGGATGAAGCCACATTTGAACAGATATTTTTGCCGAAAATATCCTTGGATTTTCGGCGAAAATCCCAGGGGAAAAGCAGAAATCGCTGGTTAGGTATAAATACTGAAACACGTGGCTAAATAAAGGGGGAGGAGAGAATTTACAAAAACACAGACACTAAAAAATTGAAGACGAAGATAAGAGAGAGAAAAGAGTTCGAGGAGCCAGGAACAGATCGGGACGCCATCCATCCATCTCGGAGAGCCAGTGCTAGGAGTTGAAGATCCAACAGATTGAAGCTGCGAGGAGTCGTCGAAATTAGGTTTTACAGTTCTTCTCTCTCTTCCCTACCTGAGATGTATTCTTTTTCTATCTTCGATTCTTTTGTATTGAATATGAGTAGCTGAACTCGTATAGCTTAGATTAGATGAACCCTAAGTGACCTAGGGCTTTCAAGCGGTCACGGATCGGCGGTGATTAGATTTGAAATTCATTCAGTTTCTTCTTCATGTTTGCTTGTGCTTTGTTCTTCGTGTTTCTTGTTTGGTTTGGCCACCTAGATTAGATTCTTGTTAAGCTAAGGATAGAAGCGAACGCTCGCCTTACTTTAGAACATCGAGTTGAACAATTAACCTTATAATTGGAGTGTGCCTTTCGTGGGAACCGATTAGGGTTAATCCACTGCAAGAATAACTCATAAATCGTTAGAATTTGCACCAGTTAAGTTAAGTCGTTGCGAGAGGCGACCATACCCGGGCGACTAATTAATCGTGGTAGCTAGATTGGATAGAGCAAACGTTCGCCAGTCTTAAACCTAAGGGTCAGGAGTTATGGTGGTGTCTGAGAACTCAATGAACTAGAATCGGAAATTGATGATCTGTTGATTGCCTATGCTCTAATGATCTAAGGGGGATTCAAAATCTAAGCTTGTCTGTCTTCTGTCTTAGTCAAACAATCAATCGTTGTTCGCGTTAATTTCATTTCAATCAATCTTTGCATTTTTAGTATAGAAGTCGTGGAACTCAGACCACGCACTAAGTGTTTTTAACCCTGAATTTAAATTGCCAACACATTTGAGTAAGGAAGTAGAGGAGACCCGTGGAATATGATCTACCCTAGCTTCACAGCTTGGTAGTTATTTGATTGACCGCTATTCTACAGCTCATCAGAAATCTAAGCTTGTCTGTCGTCTGTCTAAACCAACCAATCATTCTTTCTTTTAATTTCATTTTAATTTTCCTGCATCTTAGTCTAGAAGTCGTGGAACTCACACCACGCACAACTTGTTCAAACTTGAATAAATTGCCAGCATATTTGAGTAAATGATTAGAAGAAACCCCGTGGAATACGATCTGCTTAGCTTCTAGTTGGGTAGTATTTGATCACTGTTTTACAGCTCATCAAATTGGAACCGTTGCCGGGGACTCTTCTATATTGTTTGAAAGAAGAGTTAGCATTTTATTCTTTTACTTTCCATCCTTCATTTTCCATCACACTTCGATTTTACACCGGTTGTGTTTGTTTTTGTCTTTTGCAGGTTAAGAAATTCAGAAGCTAATCACCTCCGATCCACCTTCCCTACCGCAATGGCGGCTCAAAAGAGTCTTGCGGATTACAATAGGCCAAGTGCTACTAGTGTTTGGTCTTCCATCTTCGTGCCGCGCGATGAAGACGGTCATGCCTCTGAGATCAAAACCGCCTTCTTGGAAAATGATCTCTAGGGATCTACAGTTTGAAGGAAAGCCTCATGATAATCCATGCACACACTTGGTGGATTTCCTTGCTTTTTGCGAGACCTTTAAGAGTCGGAGCCTCGATAAGGATACCTTGTGCTTGCGAGCCTTCCCATTCTCACTTCGAGGCGCCGCAAAGAGATGGCTCATTAGCAAGCCACCCGGTCATTACACCAACTGGGTGGATCTTGCTCAAGAATTCATAGAGGAATACTTCCCTCCTTCCAAAACAACTGCTTACAGGGACAGCATCTCAAGGTTCAGACAGAAAGAAAGAGTGAGCTTATACGGCGCCTGGAATGAATTCCAGGAACTCCTCTACAGTTGCCCTCATCATGGCTTCACTCAGAGGCAACTAGCCCAGATCTTTGCTTGGGGTATGAACGAAGAGTCATCTGAATGGGTTAAATCCTTAGCTGATGGAGACTACACCGCACTCGCACCGGAAGCTGCTCTTCTTCACTTTGCAAACTGCGCATCTAAGTCTAGAAGCTGGGAGAGACAGTTTAGAGCAGCTAAGAGCCGACCAAGCCGTGAAGATCAGATCAAGATTGAAGTACAGAAACATATGAAGAAGATTTTCGGTAACTGGTCCACAGAGGAAGTGAACTTTATTGATCAAGGCTTCACCAACAATCAAAAAGGCTAACCCGACTATCTTTAGTTCAGACAACCTCCTCAACAACAAGGAAGCTTCCAAGAGCGTCCTCCTTACAACTTTGGATTCAACCAGAGTCAGAATCAGTACTTGAGCGATAGTTATCAAGATCAACCTCAGAGATCTACATCAAGGAACACAAGGGATATCGAGGTAGACCAGAAGCTCGACCTGATCATGACAAGGCTCGATAACTATGAGGAGAAATTCAAGCTTCAAGCCGTCTTAAATCAAGAACATGAAGCTCGAGGTCAAAGAGTGGAGAGCATGGTGAATAACATGTTTAGACTGCTAACTAGTAGCCCCCTCCTTAATCAATCATCGGTTCAAGACGACTCTGCCATTAGGAAGGAGCACGTCAAGGCTATCTCCACAAGAAGCGACAAGCAATCAGCTGGTCCTGCAGCTCCTAATTGGCCATAATTCCTGATGCTATAGCCATTGACAATCCAGAGATCGATGAGGATGATAAAGAAGAAGATGAGGAGGTGACTGCCCCGTCCCCCTAACAAAGACATCACCTGCGCCACCTCCTCCATCATATCTGCCTCGAATTCCGTTTCCTAAGGCTGCACAATCAATGGAGAAAGATCATGATACCCGGTACAGAAAGTAGCATGGATACTTGAAGAACATGAATATGAATACGCCAGTTACTGATGCTATCCAGGTGATACCGGAGGCTGACAAAATCGCAAAGGATCCTGCGAAGAACAAGAAGAAGGAAGAGTTATCTTTCGTCTCCCTCGAGGAAGAATGCTCCGCTATCCAGGGCCAGGCGACACCCATACCACCCCCAGCTAAGTGTCGAGATCCCGGTGCTTTCACTTTGCCTTGCACTATTAATGATGTGAAAATTGATCGTAGTGTAATTGATCTAGGTGCTTCTATTAATTTTATGCCTACTTGCCTGTTTGAGAAATTGAACCTAGGAGAGTTGAAACCAATTAGCATGCATTTAGTGTTTGCCGACAGATCTGTTAAACTACCTAGGGGAATAATAGAAAACGTGGTTGTCCGTTGTGGTCCTTTTACTATCCTGACTAACTTTGTTGTCATGGATACTCGAGAGGAAGATGTCACTCTTCTCCTAGGCCGACCGCTCATGGCAACAGCCGGCATTAACATTAATGTCCCAAATGGCTCGTTGACATTAAGGGTTGGCATGGATACCATGACATTCCGCCTCAAGGACGGTATGCAAGTCCCAGTCAAAGAAGAGATGCATTGTTTATCTGTTGAAGCTGTGGAGTTGGCTTCGGTCAACTCTAGTTCTAATGAAAAATCTAGAGTTTCTTCAGAAATTTGCTTGCCAGGTGTCAGACAGGTCCCTAATCAGAAGAATGAGCTGCCATAAAAAAAGCCAAGAAAGAAGGAGGAGCTGATGGCATCCCCTCATGAATCAACAAACGTTAAAGATCATGGCGAAATAAAGAAGGAGAAGAAAGAGAAGACGAAGGTGGTTTGGAAGCCGAATGCTCAGCCCTCGTCTATCGAGCCACCAGGGAAGAATGATCCTGTGAAGGATGTTTCTTCGAAAGAACTGTTCAGGCCTTGTAAACATTCTAGTCATCTTCCCGAAGAACGAACCAAGATAATTCACGCAAATGGGAAGAAGTTCACGCTTGCCGGAGGATTCCCAAAGTTTTATTCCATGAACTCCGACTCGGGCCTAAGAGAAATCCTAAGTTGGGATGTCTCTTGATCGCCGTCCAGGTATTGTCCGGCTCAAGGACGTTAAGCAAGAGCGCTTCGTGGGAGGCAACCCACGGCTGGAGTCCGTTTTTGAATTTTTGAGTCAGTCTTTTCGTCGTTCGAGTCAGGTCGGGGGAGCCAAAGTGTCAGTTTAATTTTCTTTCATTTTGATTTGTTTTTCGTCAGTTTTTGAAAAAAAAGGGATTTTTAAATGAATTTTCGGCGAGAACCAAAACTTATCGCCGAAAACTTTGCCAAATTTGCAAACAGTGAACGTCTCCATTATTTTTGCCAATTTTTGAAGAAGTTTTTGGCAAAAACTTCACATGTTTTCGCCAAAAACTTGTGTCTGTTTTGAAAATCAGTTTCCTTTTTTTGATCTGATTCCAACGCATACTTGATCGTCCAAATCGGAGCTCTGTAGCTCCGGTTATCCCCGAAACAAGTTTTTCATGTTTTTGGCCAACTTCGTCAGTTTCCGTCCATTTTCTTGAGTCGTGTCTAAAAGGTTAGTTGTTGGGTTTTCAATTTCGAATCTTTTGACAAGCTAATTATTGAATTTCGACGAGTTTAAATTCGGTCTACCTTGTTTTGCGTGCCTGCTATTTCTATGTGATTTTTTTTTAACTACTTAAGCTTAGATGATCTAGATTGCTCTAGAAGTGTCGTGCCGTGAATTTGAAAAAAAAAGAGTCAAAATATTTTCAAAATTCCCCTAAACCTTCTTTGTTTGACTTTTATTCTGTGTGGATACGGGACACTTGTCCCGGTATCCTTTTGATCTTTTTGTTGTTTTTGTTTTGTAGGAACTCGAGTAGCTACTCTGCTCCGCTCCGGGCTATCCGTGCTCATCCCTTACACCGACCATCTCATTCCAGGTTCTTCGTATCTTTCTACTCTAGTTTAGTTCTGTGAGGACACAAAACGATTTAAGTGTGGGGTAGGATGCTAGAGAACCTTGCATGAACTTGATTGCCCTTAATTGTGTGTTATGTGTTTCTCGGTGCCTTTCCAGTTTCTCTAGCATTAGAATTGCTCGGTTCTTGATTTTTGATGTTAAGTTGTTGTTCAATCTGTCATAATGATGCTTAGCCTGCTTAACCTAGAACCTGAAAACCAACGTGTATTTTTGATGCTAAATTGCCTGGTCAGAACAGATTTTTGAAAATCACACTTGTAGTTTGTCACCTTAATTGCATGAAAATGACCGAATCCGACTAGCAAACCAAATGTGAGCTTTTGATCCATTGCACGTAACTTGCAATTTCAATTCTTTTTGAGTGGTTTTCTATTTGCTTGAATGAGTAAGAATTTGCAGGAGACCTACTCGAGACCACACGATGACACGAGCTCTAGAATGATAGGGGCACCTAGATTCAGCTACTAAGCCAGATAGCCTACCTAACGATAAATCCATTAGGTTTAAACCCTTGAGCTTGGCCTGTTCTTTCGGTTCGATATACATTACAGTCATTTCCCATTCTTTCATTCCCTGTTGATCCCCTGTGGTTGTAGTTCTAGATTGACCTACCGGAACTCGGTTTGTGGTAACTTGCCTGTAGCCATTAAACAGGTGGTTTTAGCTATTATGTCCAAACGTGTAAACCCCTCAAGCAACTAAAAGAAAGAATTGGCACAAAAAAAAAGAAGAAAAACAAAAGAAATTTCAAAAAAGTAAGAAAGAGTTCAGAAAAGTTCAAAAGTTCCAAAGTTCAATAACGTTCTTCTCTCTACATATGGAAGAACGAAGTCAAAAGAAAAAAATGTGTGTAAAGAAAATAAAGTGCTAGTTTGCTTGAGGGTATCATAGGACGAGCGTACACTATTTTACCCATGTCTGGTTAGACGGTAGGAAGCCATAGGCTAGATTCAAGGGAAGTTAGTCGAAAGCTACACCGCACCAAAGCCATCATCATACATTCCCATCATCCATCTAATCATAAACCCTTGTAGTGTAGAATTCGTTACAGCCCTAGCAGGGAAGTCCTTCTTGACTAGTTACTCGTGTTGTCACCGTGGTGGAGATGTGGTCGAATTGCAAACTTATGACAGAATTCAGTAACAGAAAATGATTGAGAGCATAAACACGTCCTTAAACACAGAGAGTGAGAGTTCCTTGTTTACTAAATATTTCCTGTGTGAGGAGTCTGGTCGGTCAGGTCAAATTCGTGCATAATTGGTTGCTATTACTTGTCGTGTGCAGTTTTAGTGAGACCAGGTTGTTTGGCTGATCAGTATGCATGTTAGGTTTCTTGTTCTAGGAATTATCTGTCTAATAATTCATCGTTTTTAATTGAACTTCAATTTAATAAATCTTATCAATTGTGAACATGAGCGTTTCTATTCAGTTTGCTTGATGACACTCGATTTGACGTGATTATCAGCCTCATTTAAGCGACATTTCCTTGCTTAAGACATGGTTTTTAGGGTAGAATAGCGAATATTCACTCAACTACTCTATCTCGTGCCATTTGTGTTACTTTGGCCCGTTTCGGGTCTATTTGATGGTTTTCTAGTATTTTCATGTTAGCACAGGTTTTTGCCGTCAAATAAAGTACCCAAGGACGTGTCTAAGGCATCGAAACCTATCACACCAGAATCGATTCGAGAAGTCAATCAAGTCGAACCAAATCCTGCTCCCATTTACACTGAAGTTTTCGGCAAAAATCCTTGGAGTTTTCGGCGAAAACTCATGAAGAAATCGGCAGAGCTCACAAAGTGAAGTTTTCAGCGAAAACACCAAGTTTTTGCAGAGAACCGCCAGTCCGAAAATCACAGGAGAATTCAGCCGAGCAATCAACCCATTTACAAAGGAATTTTCGGTGAAAAATCCCTTAGGTTTTCGGCGAAAATTCCAGGCGAAATCCGGCGGTAATAGGGTTAATTATAAATACTTAACCGGCGGCCATATCTGAATATATCTCATAATACCAACTAATACCTAAATACTTCAAGGATTCTCAAGAGTTTTGGAGTAGAGTTTAGAGTTCGAAGAGCCAAGAAGAGATCGTGACGCCATCCCTTCATCTCGAAGACTCGAAGCTAGGATTGAAGATTACCAGAGATCGAAGCTTCACCGGAGTCGTCTTAATTAGGTTTTTCAGATCCTTTTCTGTTCTTCCTCTGTTTAAGATGAAATCTGTCTTTGTCTTTGATTCTTTTGTTATGAACATGAGTAGCTAAACTCGTAGAGCTTATATTAGATGAACCCTAAGTGACCCAGGGTTTAAAGCGGTCACGGATCGGCGATAATTAGATTCAAAGTTCAATCAGTTTCTCTTTGCATGGTTGTTTTGTTCTTCTTTGTTTATGTTTCTTTTCTGGTCGGTCGCCTAGATTAGGTTTTTGCAAGCTAGGGTTAGTCGCCAAACAGCTTCCCTGCTTTGGCGCTTAAACCTGTCTTCCTTGATTACCTAGTTTAGATTCTTGTTAAGCTGAGGACAGAAGCAAACGCTCGCCTCTCTTTTAAACATCAATTCAACCAATTAACCTATTCATTGGAGTATGCCTTTCGTAGGAACAGTTAGGGTTAATCCGCTTCAAGAGTAACTCATAAATCATTAGTAATTGCACCAGTTAGTTTAGTCATTGCGAGAGGCGATTGTACCCGGGCGATTAATTAATCTTGGTAGTTAGATCAGATAGAGCGAACGTTCGCTAGTCTTAAACCTAAGGGTCAGGAGTTATGGTGGTGTATAGGAATTAATTGAATGAGAATTGAAAACCGCTGGACTTGTGATTGTTGTTGCCTTGGTGATCTAAGGGGGATTCGAAATCTAAGCTTGTCTGTCGTCTGTCCAAACCAACCAATCATTCCGTCTTTTAATTTCATTTTAATTTTCCTGTATCTTAGTCTAGAAGTCGTGGAACTCACACCACGCACAACTTGTTCAAACTTGAATAAATTGCCAGCATATTTGAGTAAATGATTAGAAGAAACCCTGTGGAATACGATCTGCTTAGCTTCTAGCTGGGTAGTATTTGATCACTATTTTACAGCTCATCACTAATCTAGAACTACAACCACAAGGGATCAACGAGGAATGAAACAATGGGGATTGGCTGTAATAAATATCGAACCGAAAGAACAGGCCAAGCTCAAGGGTTTAAACCTAATGGATTTAATGTTAGGTAGGCTATCTGGCTTAGTAGCTGAATCTGGGTACCCTATCATTCTAGAACTCGTGTCATCGTGTGGTCTCAAATAGGTCTCATGCAAATTCTAACCCACTCAAGAAAATAGAAAACCACTCAAAAAGAATTGAAATTGCAAGTTATGTGCAATGGATCAAAAGCTCACATTTGGTTTGCTAGTCGGATTAGGTCATTTTCATGTAATCAAAGCGACAAACTACAAGTGTGATTTCAAAAATCTGTTCTGACCAGGCAATTTAGCATCAAAGTATACAAGTTGGTTCTCAGGTTCTAGGTTAAGTAGTCTAAGCATCATTATGACAAATTGAACAACAACTTAACATAAAAAATCAAGAACCGAGCAATTCTAATGCTAGAGAAACTGGAAAGGCACCACGGAACACACAAAAACACAATTAAGGGCAATTAAGTGCATGCAAGGTTCTCTAGCATCCTACCCCACACTTAAACCCTTCTATGTCCTCACATGACTAAAACTAGAGTTGAGAGTAAATAGAAGAACCTGGACCGATATGATTGGTGTAGGAGATGAACATAGGTCCTCAGAGCGGGGAGGGAATCTACCAAAGCAAAGGGATATGTAGTAAACCCTAAGCAAAGGGAATCTACCAAATTACCTGCAAAACAAAAACAAATGAAAGATAAAAAGGAAACCGAGACAAGTGTCCCGGATCCACATGGAAAAAAGTTGGATCAAAATCCGAAAAGAATAAATAAAAAAAGGGACAAGGAAGAGGATACAACCCAATCACTGCTGGTCAGGTGCATCGGGAGGTGGAATGTGGAGGACGTCGTTGACATGCTGCTGCCACACCAGCTGCGCCTCGTACCTCTCATCATTTTGGCGCATGTGCTGCTGCATAATAAACCATCTGGCATCTTGGGTGGCGGTGTCTGTGACTCGCCCCTCCTGGAGTCACTCATACAGCTCTCCAAAGTCAGCTGGAGGCGGTCGGTGATGAGGGTGCGACATCTGGAATGGATCCTGAAGGGGCGGCTACTGCTGATATGCATACCCTACATACTGCTGTGGCGAGGGTATATGGTCGTGAAACTCCTGCTCTGGCTGAGGCTGCTGCTCCTCAGAGTCATCTTCTTCCTCTTACTCGGCCTCGGAGTGCAGAGGTAGAGCTGCCCCACCTGTGGACTGTAGTCCAACTGGAGGTCAAATTCGACCTCTAAATCTCCATCGACGGTGTGTACTACACGACGCGGGACTCAGGTCGCCACGACTGGCTGAGGCAAGGTTAATGATGAGGCGACCTATGAAGTTACCGCCAAGGAGGGAGTGAGGCATATTGGTCGTCTTGGTCTTCTGGTGGAAGAGGCGTGCAAGCACCCATCCTGGATGAAGCTGATAAGCCTCTCGGATGGCACGGAGAAGTAATAGCTCCTCTCTGCTAATGTGGTGGCGATCCTTCTCTGGAGCAAATAAAAGGTATCTACGTCAAACCATATGAATGAAACGAAAGAGAGGGTGAGAGAGTGACCTGACGGAGTTATGAGCCGTGGTCTGAGCACCTGGCAGTCCACTGATGTGGCTCCAGAGCACGTCATATTCCGGGCCTTTGCCCGAGTTGTTCTCCCAACCCGAGGTGGTAGCCTTGGTAGTGCTCCTGTGGGATGCCGACGTGGGCTGCGAACTCGTCGTATGTGAAATCTTTGTACACCCCACCTAGATAGAAGGAAATGACCTTTTTGTGCTGCCTCCTCTTGTGCTTGTCAAGCTCAAAGGTGGCCCAGAATTCCTGGAGCACGATGTCTGGGAAGCCATCAGCTATGGTGGTCAACTCCAAAAGACCTACTGCTGCCAGAGAGTTGAGCACGTTCCTATGCCAATCCTCATCATGCACGAAGAGGGAATCCAGAGACAGTGGTCGCACGTCGTCAGGAGGAGTGTGCTGGAACTGCTGGTAGCGCTCAAAATAGTGCACTAGCAAGCGGGCAACGGTGGAGTGGTACCCGATGCGGTCTGGAAATGCTGGAGGAGGACCGTGGATGGCGGGTGTGACAGAGCTGCTGCTCTGGACCTAGATCCGGTGTCTTGTCTGGCCTTAGTCCTTCGCTCCCTGTCTACATGCCTAGTTCATAACAAGAAATAGAACTAGATTAGTCAAACTAAAAACCTACCCCACACTTAGTAAAAAACTAAATTTAACAAAGAAATGAGGAAAACCGAGTGGGGGTGAGCAAAGTGAGTAACCGGTAATCACAATTATGCATAAAACACGCATAGGACCAGCCAGAATGTTAACATCACAATTAGAGTTCAAAGGTCAAACCGATATGCCAAAAAGTGAACATTATATTCCATTGAACCCTAACCATGGCAGTTACTAGCAGAAATCGGGGAATGACGGCATAACATAAGCTCAGACAACAAACATAGTGATATGAACGTTAATGGACAAGCATGGCAGCCAAATGAGCAACAACAGTTCATGGTCAAACCGATTTTTCACAAAAGTTAACACCACAAAGAATTAACCTCTAAGTATAGCAATTCATGATCAAATGGTATCAAACTTCAGCACAATTCTCCCTAAGCATGCTAGAACAGTCCAAAGCAATTAGTTCACAAAAATTCTCACAAAACAGTCGGCACGCAAATCGAGGTAGATCGAAAAAGTCAACCAAAGTCAATCCCAACGAAATTCAACATTCAGTATGTCAAAAGACTCGCATTAAAAAAACTCTACAACTTACCTTGAAGTCATGATGGCTGAAAACGTACGAAAGAAGAGGAATCGGTGAAAACTCGAGAAATTAGGTTTTGGTGGAACTGAAGCTCTAGAGCTCCGATTCGGACGTTCTATAGCTTGAAATGATCAGGGGAGGAAGAGGGTGAGAGTGGCGGAAATCGGCGACGGCGGCGGCGGCGGGTTTGGATGGCGGTGACAAGTGAAGGTTGGTGGTGATTTTGGAGAAAAATTGGGGGGGTCTGGTTTTCGGTCGAAAATAATGGGGGAGAGAGAGAAACTCGACCAGAAAAAAGAAAGAAAAGGGGGAAAGGATTTTGGGATTTTTCTGAAATTTTTCGGCAAAAAGAGGTGCAATTTTTTCACCGAAAAGTTTAGTTCAAATCGTTTGCCGATTTTCAAAGTGATTTTCGCCAAAAGTATGAAACTTTTCGCCAAAAAGTTTATCAAAAATTGTCCAGAAAACACAGTGGGTTTTAAAGAGGAGTTTTCACCGAGAAAAAGTGCACGTTTTCGGCGAAAACTTTGACCTGCAATTTTTTTTTTAAACGTTTTCACAATTCCAGCAAACTTCAGAAAATCAGATATAATTTGACAAAAATCAGAACAACCTCAAACAACATGGGAATGAAACGAGGACACACAAACTACACACGAAAAAAATAAGAAATCATGCAACTGACACTTTTAACTCCACCGAACTGACTCTAAAACACTGAGTTCAACACAAACTAAAAATTGACTCCAGTCGTGGGTTGCCTCCCACGAAGCGCTCTTGATTAACGTCCTTGAGCTGGATGATACCTGTACGGTGTTAGGAGACATCCCAACTCAGGATCTCCTTAACGCTTGCGTCGGAATTCATGAAGTAGAGCTTCAGGGTACCTCCGGCGAGCGTGAATTTCTTCCCGTTAGCAGGAATGAGCTTAGTACGTCCATCTGGAAGATGGTCGATAATCTTGAACGGCCGAACAGTTCTCTTGAGCGATCATACATCACTAGTGTGACGACAGAGGGAATAAGGACAGTCGGCTTTGTCTTCTCTTTAGCCTCCGGCTTCATTTCACCAGGATCTGTGATCTTTGGCGCTTACTTCGGAGATGCTCTCGCTTCTCCTTCTTTACTATCCTCTGCGCCGGTGGCTTGACAGGAATTGTGGTGCAGCTGGCTCGGAAGAGGATGGCGGAGCAACTGGCCTCCAGACCATTTGAGTCTTATTTTGATTCTTCTTCCGTAGCCTGCCAGGTTCTTTTCTTGGTGGTGATTGAGAAGAAGAGGCTTTCAGTTCCTTCTTCTTCGGCGGCTTTTGTGCCGTGGTTCCGGTCTTCTGCTTGATAACCTATTCAACACATGTAACAATAGTCGATCTAGAGACACTGGAAGAGATATCAATAACGAGTTGACCGAGGTCAACTCCATAGTTTCAACAGCAAGACAGTGAGGTTCTTCCTCCATATGAGTATATTTCATACCATCCTTAAGGCGGAAACTAATCGAATCCTTACCAACCCTCAAGGTCAGAGAACCACTCGGGACATTGATTTTCATCCTGGTTGTTGCCATGAAGGGTCGACCTATAAGGATGGTAGAATCCTCATCGCGAGTATGTATAACCACAAAATCAGCTAGGAAAGTGAAAGGACCACATCTAGTGACAACATCTTTAATCTCTCCTCTAGGCGTTTTCAATGATCTATCAGCAAAGACAAGTTGCATGCTAGTTAGTTTAAGTTCTCCTAGATTCAATTTCTCAAACAGACTCATAGGCATGACATTTACGGACACACCTAGATCAACCAAACTACGTTTACTTCAACATCATTAATGATAAGAGGTAAGGTGAAAGAACCAGGATCGGGACACTTAGCTGGATATGGCGAGGAAGGCTTCTTGCTATGGGTGGTAGAGCGTTCTTCTTTGTTTCCCCACATGCCAGTCTCGATCCTTGCGTTCGGTAGCAATGCATTTGGAAAGGGAGGCTTCTCGTAGTATGGAGCAAGCGGAGGATCGTACTCCTTAGGCGCCTCCTTCTTTGCTATCTTCTTCTCCGGAACTTCGATGGCCCTGTATAAAATAGAATAAGTATTAGTAGGTGAGTTCGTCGAACTTTGAATAGAAACCATCTTAGCTTGCTCCTTTCTTGGATTCGGCTCGGTTTGGCTTGGGAGCTGGCCAGAAGGGCGACCATTTGCTAACATGCTGGAGATCTGGTTCACTGCATGCTCTATTCTTTGTCCGGAAGCAATATGTTCCTGGTTGAGGAGAGCTTGAGCTTTGAACTGACTATCATGATCGTCAAGTCTGGTGATGATCTGATTGAACTTCTTGTCGAATTCACTATCCTTGTTGACATTCTGATGTTGCTGTCCTGTATAAGTGTTATTCAAGTATTGATTTTAGCGATTGCCAGGAGCTGTTCCATAGTTACCCGAATTTTGGTGCAGCGGTTGGTAGATACCTCCCGTCGGATTGTTTGGCTTCTGATCCTGAACTGAACCAGTTGGTCGGTTAATCTAATTCTGACCTTGGTTTTGGTTGGCGCCGACATTGTAGGGAGGTCGATCTTGGAAATTTCCCTATTGTATGTAGTTGCGGTAGCCAACATAACCTTGTTGATTGTTATTGATGCCTTGAGAGATGAAGTTAACTTCCTCGGTAGACCAGACTTCTACTTTGCCAAAGTTCTGGCATCGGCCTCCGTTATGAGCACAAGCTCCACACCACTCGCAATCAACAACATAGACAGAAGCTGCTGGCGGCTTCATAGGTGTAGTAGACTTCTTCAGATGCTTCTCAACTTCTGCTTTAGTGGTTGCTTCAAGATCGAGCTTGCTTCTTAATCCTTCTGATTGTCGTTCCCAGTTCCTTGACTTGGAAGCACAGTTTGCGAAATGGAGAAGAGCAGCTTCAGGTGTGAGGGTAGTACAATCCCCTTCAGCTAGGGAATTGACCCATTTAGCAGATTCTTCACGAAGACCTCGAGCAAAGATTTCAGCTAACTGTCTCTGCTCAAAACCATGGTGAGGACAGTTGTAGAGAAGTTCTTGGAATTCATTCCAAGTGTCATATAAGCTCGCACCTTCCTTCTGAGAAAATCTAGAGATGCTATCCTTGAAGGCGGTTGTTCTTGAGGGAGGAAGTACTCTTCCACGAAGTCTTGAGCAAGAGTATCCCAATATGTGTAGTAACCGGGTGGCTTGCCAGTGAGCCACCTCTTAGCTGCGCCTTTAAGAGAGAACGGGAAAGCTCTCAAACATAGAGTGTTCTTGTCGAGATTCCCATTCTTGAAAGTACCGCAGAGATCAATAAAATCTGCCAAGTGCATGCACGGATTGTCAAGTGGCCTGCCTTCAAATTGTAAATCCCTAGAGATCATGGTCAGGAAAGGAATCTTGATCTCATAGTCCGGATCTCCTTCGATGTGTGGCACAACGATAGAAGATCAAACGCTAGTCGCGCCTCGGCTTGTTGTAGTCAGCTAGACTCTTCGGTGCAACCGGGGGTAGTGGTGGTGGTACTTGATCTTCCATCCTATGAGATGGAGGAGGTGAAAGTGATGTGGTAGATGAATCGGATGAAGATGAAGATGAGGAACTCTCCTTCAGTTCCTCAATCTTAATTGGTGTGAAGGATGGAGGTGGATTGATTCTGCCTTTCTTTGGAATTTGTGGTCGCTTCGGCAAAGAAGAACTACCTGGTTTCTCTACACTCTTAGCCCTGTCAGTCTTGGTTAAGGAGCGCGTGAGAGGGCGGTGACGCATAAAACTGAAAACAACCTACAAATGACAAAAACAAGCACAACCAGTGTAAAATCGAAGTGGATGGAAATATGAAAGATGGAAAGTAGAAGAATAAAATGCCAGTTCTTCTTTCAAACAATTAAAAGAAGTTCCTCGGCAACGGCGCCAATTTGATGAACGATGCAGGACATGTTTATCAAATAACTACTAAGCTGGAAGCTAAGCAGATCGTATTCCACGGGTCTTCTAATAATTGTCTACTCAAATGTAAAGGCAAATTACTCAGGTTTAACACGTTGCGCGTGGTGTGAGTTCCACGACTTCTATTCTAGAAATGCAGGCAAATTAAAAACTAAATTTAAAGATAGATTGAAAGATTGGTTGACTTAACAAAGACGACAGACAAGCTTAGACTTCGAATCCCCCTTAGTTCACCAGAGCATTGGCAATCAACGAACCAGCAAATTTCAATTCTCGTTCAATCAATTCTAAGACACCACCATAACTCCTGACCCTTAGGTTTAAGACTGGCGAACGTTCGCTCTATCCGATCTAGCTACCAAGATTAATTAGCCGCCGAGTACGATCACTTCTTGTGATGACTAAACTAACTGTGGAATTACTAACGATTTATGAGTTACTCTTGAAGTGGATTAACACTAACTGGTTCCTACGAAAGACACACTCCAATGAATAGGTTAATTGTTGATTTGGTGTTTTAAAGTGAGGCGAGCATTCGCTTCTATCCTCAGCTTAACAAGAATCTAATCTAGGTGATCAAGCCAGAGAAGAAACATAAACAACGAAGAACAAATCAAACATGAAAGAGAAACTGATTGAACTTTGAATCTAATCGCTGCCGATTCGTGACCGCTTTAAAGCCCTGGGTCACTTAAGGTTCATCTAGTCTAAGCTCTATGAGTTTAGCTACTCATGTTAATAACAGCAGAAACAAAGACAGAAACAGAGTTCATCATGAAAAGGAAGAACAGATAAAAACTGTAAAACCTAATTAAGACGACTCTGGCAAAGCTTCGCTCTCTAGTAATCTTCACTCCTAGCTCCGAGTCTCCGAGGTGAAGGGATGGCGTCACGATCTCTTCATGGCTCTTCAAACTCTCAAACTCTGCTCTTTCGAACTTCTTAGGTCTGGAACTCGTGAAAGTTCTATTATGAAAAGATATATTGTTTTGAGCCGCCGATTTTGTATTTATACTTAACCTTATCAGCGTCGGATTAGTTTAATATTTTCGGTGAAAACTTTAGGAGTTTTCGCCAAAAACTTCTTTGAAAAAGGCAAGCTTCCGTCGACTTATCTCCAGTGGATTTTTCGATTAGAGTTTTCAGCGAGGACTTTGACTTCTCGCCGAAAACTTCTTCTTTAAAACTCTGACGATTTCTTCTTGGATTTTTGGCGAAAACTCTAGGCCTTTTCGCCGAAAACTCCTTTGTAAAACGGGACAGGGAATGTGTTGACTTGATTGACTCCTTGGATCGATTCTGGTGCAGTTCCTTGAGGTTCCAATGCCTTAGACACATCCCTGGTTACATTATTTGACGGCAAAAACTTGTGCTATCACGAAAACACTAGAAAACCTTCAAATAGACCCGAAATGGGCCAAAGTAACACAAATGGCACGAGATAGAGTAGTTGGGTGAATATTCGCTATTCTGCCCTAAAAACCATGTCTTAAGACAAGTAATGTTGCTTAATGAGGCTGATAATCACGTCAAATCGAGTGTCATCACTTTCTATTTTCATTTCAATTTCTCTTCTTCATAGACCATAAGTCGTGGAACTCACACCACGCAAACTTGTTTTAAACCTAAGTAAATTGCCGATTCATTTGAGTAGACGATTGGAAGAAACCCTGTGGAATATGATCTATCTTGCTTTGTGCTTGATATTTATTTAACTACACTCGCGTGAAAATGCGTCTATCAAATTGGCGCCGTTGCCGGGGAACATCTTCTAATTGTTTGAAAGAAGAATTGGCATTTTATTCTTCTATCTTTCCATCTTTCATTTTTTCCATCACACTTCAATTTTACACCGATTGTGTTTGTTTTTGTTCTTTGCAGGTTGTTTTCAGGTTTATGAACCGCCCGTTCACTCGTTCTCAGTCTAAGTCTATCAAGTCTTCTACTTCAGACAAGCCGGTAGTTCTACTCCGCCTAGGCAAGCGCGAGTTCTGAAGCAATCTACTACCGTCCCGTGTTCATCCTTTACTCCAATCAAGATCGAGGAGCCGAAGGAGAGCTCCTCATCCTCATCTTCATCTTCATCCGCTTCATCCACCGCATCACTTTCCCCGCCACCTTCTCCTAGAATGGACAACCATCTATCGCCTCTTCCACCACCGCCGGCTTAGAGAAGTCTTGCCGATTATAACAAGCCGAACGAGACTAGCATTCGATCCTCTATCTTTGTGCCGCACAATGACGATGATCCTGACTATGAGATTAAGATCCCTTTCCTTGGAATGATCTCTAGGGATGTACAGTTTGAAGGAAGGTTGCACGACAATCTTTGCACTCACTTGGCGGACTTCATTGCTCTCTGCGAGACATTCAAGAATGGGAATCTCGACAAGAACACCTTGTGCTTGCGAGCCTTTCCATTATCTCTTCGAGGACCGCTAAGAGATGGGTAAATAACAAGCCTTCCGGTTACTACACCGACTGGGACAAGCTGGCTCAAGATTTTGTTAAAGAATACTTTCCTCCTTCCAGAACAACTGCCTACAAAGATAGCATCTCCAAGTTCATATAGAAGGAAGGAGTAAGCTTATACGACGCTTGGAATGAATTACAGGAGCTCCTCTACAGCTGCCCCCATCACGGTTTCGAGCAAAGGCAACTAGCTGAGACTTTTGCTCGAGGAATGAACGAGGAGTCATCCAAATGGGTCAAGTCCTTAGCTGAGGGAGATATCACTGTTCTTACACCAGAAGTGGCTATGCTTCACTTTGCTAATTGCGCTTCCAAGTCAAGGAATTGGGAGAGACAACTAGAAGGAGCTCGAAGCAAGCTCAATATTGAAGAGCAAGTCAAGGCGGAAATCGAGAAGCACTTGAAGAAGTCTACCACGCCTATCAAACCTCCATCTGCCTCTGTTTTTGTTGCTGAATTCCAATGGTGTGGCACCTGTGCTCACAACGGAGGTCACACTCAGAATTTTGGTAGAGCAGAAGTATGGTCTGCCGAAGAAGTCGACTTTATTGGTAAAGGCTTTGCCAACAACCAACAAGGTTATACTGGTTACCAACAATTCCGACAACCGAAACATCAAGGAAGCTTTCAAGAGCTACCTCCTTACAACTCCTGAGCAAACCAGAATCAGAATAACCGACCATCTGGGTCATTTCAAGATCAGAAGCCTAACAATCAAACTGGAGGTATCTACCAACCGCCCCACCGGAACCAAGGCAACTACGGTACAGCTCCTAGCAATCGCCAGAACCAGTATTTGAACAACAACTATCAAGGTCAGCCTCAGAGACCGCCGCTGCATGACAGCAAGGACATCGAGTTGGATAAGAAGTGAATCAGATCATGCTAGGCTTGATGATCATGATAGCCAATTCAAGGCTCAAGCTCTCCTCAATCAAGAAAAGATTTGGCAAGGCCATAGAGTGGAGAGCGAATTGAACAACATCGCTAGCATGCTCTCTAGTGGACGCCCCTTCGGTAAGCTACCAAGCCAAACAGAAACAAACCCAAAGAACGAGCACGTAAGACTATCTCCACTCGGAATTGCAAGAATTCGGCCGCCACTATTTCCTCCAATCCGGCCATGATCTCTAATGTTGCAGCTATTGATACACCGGAGATCGAGGAAGATGAAGAGGAGACTCCTTCGCCAAAGCCGAAACGGCACCTGAGCCCCCTCTTGCTCCGTATCAACCATGAATCCCATTCCCCAATGCATTGCAAGGTGGGAGAATCGAGCAGTAGTGGAACAAGCAAGAAGCATCCTCCATGCCTTCAAAGGAAGAATGCTCCGTCGTTGATGACCAAAAGCTCTCCATACCAATTCCAGCTAAGTGCTCTGATCCTGGTTCCTTCACTTTACCT
Organism: Linum lewisii; assembly: GCA_034768395.1. Taxonomy (NCBI): domain Eukaryota; kingdom Viridiplantae; phylum Streptophyta; class Magnoliopsida; order Malpighiales; family Linaceae; genus Linum; species Linum lewisii. The sequence continues at coordinate 51,602,483 of CM068298.1, read as the reverse complement.
TTAATCATTAATGATATTGAAGTCGAGCGCAGTCTGGTCTATCTAGGTTCGTCCATAAATGTCATGCCTATGTGTTTGTATGAGAAGCTCAACCTAGGAGAATTAAAACCTACTAGCATGCATTAGTGTTCGCTGACAAGTCTTTAAAGACGCCTAGGGGTAGTTAAGAACGTAATCACTAAGTGTGGTCCCTTCTCCTTCTTAGCGGATTATGTAGTAATGGATACTCTGGAAGAGGATGCTACTCTCCTGATAGGTTCGACCTTTCATGGCAACATCCGACATGACACTCAATGTACCTAACGGATCGTTGGCATTAAAGGTCGGAAAAGACACTGTAACATTTCGTCTTAAGGACGATATGAAGTATATTCCGAAAGGAGAAGCTCATTGTATTTCTGTTGAAACTGTGGAGTTGGCCTCGGTCAACTCCATTACTAATGTCGCCCCTAGTGTTTCTTGCAAATATAGCTGTCTCAGGTGCTGAACAGGTTATCAAGCAAAAGAAGAAGACGCCAGCGGAGAAGCCAAAGAAGAAGGAGGAACTGAAAGCCTCCTCTTCTAAATCACCACAAGCTAAGAATCTTGGCAGGCAAAGAAGAAGAACAAAGGAAAGACCAAAAAGGTGTGGAGGCCAATCATTAAACTGCCTCCTCCCGAGCCGATCGCTCCACCTTCTTCTGCCAAGCCAATAGAGAAGGACGTACAACCGCAAGATCTGTTTGGACCCTTCGAAGTAATCGGCCACCTTCTCGACGGACGAACCCAACTGACTCATATCAATGGGAAGCGCTTCTTACTCAATGGCGGTAAACCGAAGTTGTATTTCGTCAATTCTGACGCGAGCGTGAAGGAGATCCTTAGTTGGGATGTCCCCTAACACCATCGAGGTATCGTCCAGCTCAAGGACGTTAAGCAAGAGCGCTTCTTGGGAGGCAACCCACGGCTCGAGTCAGTTTTTGAATTCTTGAGTCAGTGTCGTTTCTAGAGTCGGTTCAGGGGAGCCAAAAGTGTACTTTGCGTGGTCTTTTATTTCCTTCTGTGTACTGTGTTTCCTCGGTTCAGTTCCAATTCATTTGGGATTGTTCCAACCTTTGTTGATTTTGTTTTGATTTTTCAAAGTTTGCCGGAATTTCAGAAAAATATTTTAAAACTGTAGGTCTTAGTTTTCGCCAAAAATTACACTTATTTTCGGCGATAACTCCTTTTTGAAACCTCCTGTAAATTTTTGACCATTTTTTATATACTTTTCGGCAAGAAGTTTATTCTTTTTGGCGAACACTTTTCTCAAAATCGGCAGACTGTTTTTCAAACTTTTCTTCGACGAAAACTTTCACACTTTTCACCAAAAACTTTCAGAAAATCCAAAAATTTCCCCCTTATCTTTTCATTTCTCCGGATTCACTCTCTCTCCCCATTTCGAAAATCAAACCGCAGCCCCCCCCCATTTTCTCCTTTCATCGCTGCTGCCTTAAAACCTTTCGCCACCATTTTCTGACCGCCGCCGCCATTGCCGCTCCCTTCCCCTCGTTCCCCTGATCATTTTGACACCTAGATCGCCCGAATCGGAGCTCTCTAGCCCCGGTTCCAACCGAAACGCCATTTTTTAGTTTTTCGTCGATTCTTTCTCGTATGTTCATTTTCAGACAACATGTCTTCAAGGTTAGTTGTTGGGTTTTTCATTGCGAATCTTCTTTTGCCATGTAGATTGCTGAATTTCGTCAAGTTTGACTTTGGTTGACTTTTTAGGTCTACCTCGATTCCCGTGCCTACTGTTTTAGTGTGATTTTTGCGAAATTGTTTGAACCTAGATGATCTAGTATGCTCAGGGAATATTGTTCCATGATTTGATGATATTTGAACGAGAATTGCTATGCTTAATTGATGATTTTATTATGGTGTTGACTTTTGTGGACTTTCGGTTTGACCATGAATTGTTAAAGCCCATATGCTTGCCCGGTCCATTTCTATGCATGTCTATCGATGTTTGATTGCTTCTGAGCCTATGATTGTGCCTTATGATGTCTTTGAACATGGTTAGCTTTGCGTAATTGCCAAATTTTGCCAGGTGTTGACTTTTTCATGAATGTCGGTTTAACTTTGAATGAATGAAGTGCATTAGCTACCCTGTCTATCCCTTTGCTTCCCTCATGATACCTTTTGGTTACCGGCTGTTAGATTAGCTTATCCCCACTCGGTTTCTCTCTTTTCCTTGTGAAACTGAGTTTTTTGACCAAGTGTGGGGTAAGATTGGTTTGACTAATGGGGTTTAAATTTTCGATATCTTTTTAGGAATAGGGGTAAGAGGTTGAGAGTCGCACCCAGTGGTCCAGGATCCACCTCTGTTGCTATCGACGCCGGAGCTAGTTCCAGAGCACCCGCTCCCGTCACTCCTGCCATCCACGGTCCTCCACCGGCTTTCCCGAACCGCCAGGGCTTCCACCCCTTCATTGCCAGGATTTCGGAGCTCTACTTCGAGCACTACTAGAGGATCCATTACATACATGTGGCTGACGTGCGCCCTCTCTCTCTGGAGTCTATCTAGGAATATGAGGAGGCATGGTTCGAAGACGTCTCCGGCTCTCTCGCAGCTGCAGGACTTCTGGAGCTGACTACCATTGCGGATGACTTTCCTATTCTCGCGCTCCGGGAGTTCTGGGCCACCTTCGAGCTGGACACTCACAAGTCCAGACAGCACAAAAAGGTCATCTCCTTCTTCCTTGGTGGGGTGTACAGAGACTTCACTTATGACGAGTTTACCGACCCCCTCAGCATCCCACACGAGCACTATCACGGTCACCACCTCCGCTGGGGCGACAACAAAGGGAGGGGCCCAAGCTATGATGCACTCTAGAGCCACATCACGAGAGTGCTAGGTGCCCAGACCATTTACGACAACACCATCTGTTCGGCCTCTCACCCCCTCTTTAGTTTTGTCCATATGGTATAGCGTAGGTCCTTGTTGTTTGCTCCGGAGAAGGATCGCCACCATATCAGCTGAGAGGAGCTTCTACTCCTCATAGCTATCTACGAGGGCTACCGCCTCTACCCAGGCTGGATACTCGCCCGTCTGTTCCATCGGAAGATCAAGTGCGTAAGGCCTCCACCTCTCCTACTCGGCGGAACCTTCATCGATCGCATTATCACCAGCCATGGCCTCAACCAGTCATGGGAGCCCGGGGTCCTATGCCACATAGTGCAGACCGTTGGTGGAGACCTAGCGGTGGAGTATGACCTACAGTTAGACATCGGGCCTCGAGAGATGGTACCTCTGCCTCTCTACCGGGGAGTCAAGTCGGAAGAAGAAGATGATTCTGAGGAGGATGAGCTCCAGCCAGATCTGACATTTCACCACCAGATACCCCAGCAGCAGGCGCCTGCGGGGTTTGGACACTAGCAGCACCCTCACTACCAGGAGCCTCTGCAAATGCCTCCTTGTGGTTATGGGGAGCTGCTCATCCAGATCCGGGGTTGGCAGATCGACCATAGCACCACCCAAGACGCCCATTGGCTAAACACTCGGGAGCATGTGCACTAGCAGAACACCAGATACGAGGCGCAATTGGCGTGGCAGAAGCGGATCGAGGATTTCTTCCACATCCCCCCACCACCTCCCCACCTGAGGAGTGTGTCATGAACATTTCCGTCCGCGGCGGGCAGGCACCTCCGAAGCTTTTCGAGTTTACTTTTGGTTTTGGAGTCGCCACCAATCGTTAAAGCGGATTGGACGCTTAGGTGTCCAAATCGGGATTCGGGATTCGGGGACAGTTACGTGTGGGGAAGGATTAGCACCCCCGCAACGCCCGGAAAAACCGGTACTACCAATTGCGATAAGGTTATTTTCTTGACGTCTGATTAAGGAGAGAGGCGTTCACACTCCCTGTTTAGGGTTTGCGTTACTAATTCAGAATTTAGTGTTTTCTTATTAATTTAGTTTATAAAATTTTAAAGGAGGGGCGGATTTAAAAATCGGACTCGAGTCGAGTGACTGCCTAGTATCCGGAGGCCGGAATCAAATCCACGTAGTTCGTTGTTTTTTAAAAAATTGGGTTGTCTGGAGTATTTTTTATCTTTCAAAGTTTTATTGCCCTTTTTTATAAACTTGAGGAGCAATTTGTTTTTAAGATTTTATTATTTTATTTAGTGTTATTTATATTTAAAGGGGATAATTTTCATGGGTCATCATTTGTTAGTAATTCCAAGGGTTTTTGTTATGGTTTCGGGTAATTTAGGCTAGGGATTCCCACGGTGTTTCGCGAGTGCGAAATCATATCGATTTTGATTTTAAATGCTTGGATTGTTCGTTTTTGGCTCGGGATTTCCACAATACTTTACGAATGTAAAGTAGTCGTTACTAATTCCTAATGACAAGCACAATGGACAGACTTAAATCTTATCGGTGGATTAGCATACAATCCACGGAAACGACCGAATTTCGATATGAAATTAGTTAAGAGATTTTATTAAACCAAATTCTTTGATTAACAAAATATTTAAATTTAAACATGAAAGGCTTTCTTTATCTTTAATTAATCTAAACCAATTTAATTGTGGATCAAATTTACATCAACATGGACTAAAAAAAGTGATTAGTATTAAATTAGGGCTTGTTTTTAATTAAATGAGCCAAATACAGAATGGGCTCAGCAAATTTCGGCCCAAAAGACAGAAATTCGGCTAGCCCACCCAATTCATTAATGGCAAAATTGTAAATACACGGGACGGTGGCAATTTCGTAAATTTTGGAACCCTAATGCGCCATATAAAAGGATGAGAGGGCTGAAAAAATCAGCCCCCTTACCACTATTCATACGCCGATCCTCTCTTCTCTCTCTCTCAATTTTCTGGCAACCTAATTTCCTCTTCCTCCTTCTTCACTACAGCCGCCACTCCTCACTTCTCTCCCCCTCTTTCTTCTTCTCTTCACCAAACAAAACCCTAACCTGACACTACTCAGCCGCCACCCACGGGACCCGACCAAAGGAGAGCCGACCGAGGCCTAACGAAGCCTCCCACCTCTGCCGACGGAAGGGAGGATGTCGGCGGGGACGAGCTCCGCTATCTCAGCGAAGAGCCGCGACAGCGAGTCGCTCCGACGGCCGTCCGACGAACATGCAAGGTAAGACTCTTACCTTTTATATGCTCGTTCCTTCGTTTTCTTCTCTTTGAAAGAAAGAAAACGGATTTTAAGCCACTAAAACGAAAATAAAGATCTTCCTCTTGTTATGACATAACTTTAGATCTAAACCTCTTTTTCTATTTTTTCTTTTTTTTACTGATTTTTACCATCTTCTCCCCCCTTTCAGACATCGGTCCGGAAGAAGAGCGACAGCGGCGGCGCGTCGGCACGACGACGGTTCGACGACGCGTCGGCACGATGATGGTTCGGCGACGGCTCAGCGGGGATGGCGTGGCGGCGTGACGGCACGGCGGCACGGCGACGGCGAGGCCCAGTAAAACGGGTACAACTTTCTTTTAAATAAACGTTCAGACCTCCCTTTTTTTATTTCTTTCATTTTTTTTTATTCTCATTTTTTAGGAATCAAACGGCGGCGGGACCAACACCATGGCGGCAGCAAGACGCCGGCGTGGTGACGGCGTGACGGCGCCGGCCGAAGATGGGCAGAAACAGAGAGGTAAATAAAACAAAAACCCAACCTTACATTTTGAACAAGAATTGTATTAATAACCCCAAGAAAAATTATTAATTGATGCTCATCTTTTATTGTAGGTCAAAAACTCCAACATGAAGAGTCAAGGAGAGCAACTCAAAGATAAGTAAAAATAAACTTCCAAACTTCTCTTTTTGTGTCTCATCTGATACTTAAAAAAAAGATAGACCTGGACTAATACATGTTTTAGTGTCCAAAGTTAGAAGGTGATAGATTTGTGTTTAAGAATAGAAAGTCAAGACAAGCTTAATGAACCCAACACATATGCTGAAAGTACAACAGATCTAGGAAGTTTAGAACAAGGAAACTTGAACATAACACTTTTACATCTTGAAAGTTTAACAACTCAGAATATGTGTACCGTATGTTTAATATGAATGTCCATGGTGTAGGTGCATAAATGGAGAAATGGAATTAAAGAGGATTGAAGTTTCGAAGAAGTGGGTATGCTCACTTTGATTTCTGTAGAACTTAGTGGTAGGATGAGAGGATGAGTGAGCCCTTGAACTCCTTGCTTGATGCTTCTCTCTTGCTTTTGGTACTGTGATTTTCTGTGTACGAACTTTGGACCCTTGCCTCTTTTGGAACTTTTATATTTCTAGGATTTTTGGATTGGAGTAAGAAGAGGACGGAAGAAGTAAATCTTGCGAGAATTTCCTCTTTTGGTGTCTTGCCTTTTCTCCTGACTCTTTCCCCTTTTCTCTTCCCTTCCTTTTCTGCCCCCTTGGGACCTCCCCATCTTTCCTTTTATAGCAAAATGGAACCCTAAATACATAAATTACCACTTTGGGTAAAATCTTGCCAGCCCAAAAATGGGTAATAAATATCTGAATTTTAAGTGATAAAACGACTGGGCCTTCAAGCTCACATCTCTTTTCTTTCTTTAATTTCAAGAAGCAACTAAATTATGGTCCTAAAACATGTATTTCTAACGAATGGGCTTAAAGCCCAATTCGAGTACCCTTTAACCTTGTTGGCTGGGCCCAAAACTCAAATCGTTGAACGCATGAGCTGAGAACCCAATCTCGAAACTGACTAAAGCTAGAAAACTTCGAAACACGAATGCAAAACCCTAAGTTAATCTAGCTGAAAGACATACTACTGACTATTCGAGATCAATAAATAACGACCCACTGGTCATCCGGTAATTTGCGAGCCCGTAACAAAATTTGGTTACTACAGTTGCCCCCCGTTTGTACTACTTTTGTTTGTAACATAAAGTTGTACAAAGGTATCAACCAAATTTTGAGAGGAACTGGCGAAATTAGGACAAAGGCTAAACAAAATGGGGCACCAATTACGATATATATAAAAATAGGCTACCTATTCACAAATAACATAAAAGCAAATGTACTAGGGTTTCAGCTTGACTCATTACCCGTTCCAAAAGCGCGATCCTTTCTGCCCTGGATGCCGAGGTTTGTGTACTGTCTCAGCTGACTATCACTATTCAAAGTGTGATCCTTCTGCCCCTGGATGCCGAGGGTTTGTGTACTAGGGTCTCAGCTTGACTTATCGCCCGTTCCAAAAGTGCGATCCATTCTGCCCCTGGATGCCGAGGGTTTGTGTACTAGGGTCTCAGCTTGACTTATCACCCGTTCCAAAAGTGTGATCCATTCTACCCCTGGATGCCGAGGGTTTGTGTACTAGGGTCTCAGCTTGACTTATCACCCGTTCCAAAAGTGCGATCCATTCTGCCCCTGGATGTCGAGGGTTGGTGTATTAATCCTCCAAGTCATTAGGTGTGAATGTCATGATGCATGATTTTCAAATTCTGTATGAACAATAAAGATTTCAGCGTGCGGGATGAAAATCACATGTGATGTCATGATGCATGGCGTTGCAAAACATGATAACATACTGTAAAAAAGAGTTTTTTTTTCTTTTTTCTTTTTTTTTTTACACTTCCTGACAAAATAGGCTCGTGACGCGTATGGCATTGGCGACTCTCGCATGCTTTCCTCATGGGTGACATCCTTCTCAGGTCCTCCTAGGGATCCATTACATTGAGCTACACGCCTTATAAATATCGTCCTTCGTTTAGCCTCTGATCCTTTTTACAAATTTTCATAAGCTTCCAAACATTATATCCTCTAACCCCCGCATAATTATCAACTGCATGGTGATGATAACTCAGAGAAGACCTCCTAGAATTAGACCCGGAAGAAAATCAAGAATAAAACACATGGAGTGTCCCTGCCTTCGACTCTCTCCTCTCTTAGCCTCTTTTGCGAATACCTCCTCAAGAATTTCTTATTTATTATTATCATTTTTTTTACTCCCATTTTTTTTACAGATGTAACCATGTGAATGCATTGGCACGTTTAAAACCTTATAAGAAAATGACTTTTATGGTGTGTAGTGTAGGGTGATCTATCTAAACACTCTGTCTAAGCTAAAATCTGACCACGAGAGATATTTTAAAGGAAACAACAAAGATTTTTCCACAATTTACCAGGTGACTAAAACCTTCCTTTTTATTAATGGAAACTGGTATTAACGCATCACACCGAGAATCATTAAGTATAGTACTTCTTTACTGAATCTCAATTAACGGATGTGGCAATTCATCGCCGTCCATATCTATCAAGACTAACACCCCTCCTGAAAATGCCTTCTTCACCACGTAAGGGCCTTCATAGTTTGGAGTCCATTTTCCTCTTGGATCGCCTTGTCGGATGGATAGCTTCTTGATCACGAGCTCCCCCTCATGAAACTTTCGAGGTTTAACCTTCTTTTCAAAAGCTCGTATCAACCTACGTTGGTACATTTGGCCATGGTGAATTGCCGCCAGCCTCTTCTCTTCAATTAGTTCAGCTGGTCATATATGGATTTTACCCATTCTGACTATCCCAGTTCTGCTTCCATAATGACCCCTAGTGAGGGGATTTCTACTTCAATGGGTAAAACTGCTTCCATTCCGTAGACTAACTGGAACGGGGTTGATCCTGTTGAGGTTCTTACTGACGTTCTATAGCCATGTAGGGTGAATGGTAACATGTCATGTTAATCGCAGTAAGTGACGACCATCTTCTGGACAATTTTCTTGATATTTTTGTTCGCTGCTTCCACTGCCCATTCATTTTTGGTCTATATGGCACAAAATTGTGATGCTTAATCTTGAATTGGTCACATAACTCGTCCATCATTTTATTGTTTAAATTTTTTGCATTGTCGGTTATCAACCTCTCCGGCAGACCATATCGGCATATGATGTCCTTCTTGATGAATCTTGTCACTACACTCTTAGTAATGCTCACATACGATGCAGCTTCAACCCATTTACTGAAATAATCAATGGCCACAAGGATGAAGCGGTGCCCATTGGAAGCTTTTGGTTCGATCATCCCTATGACGTCAATTCCCCATGCGGCGAATGGCCATGGCGAAGCCATAACATGCAATGATGAAGGTGGTGAGTGAAGCTCATCAGCGTATATCTGGCATTTGTGACACCCTCTAACATATTTTATGCAATCAGTATCCATCCTTGTCCAATAATAACCCATTCTGAGGATCTTCTTGGCCACTGCGTGCCCCCCAACATGTGTTCCGCAGACTCCATCATGGACCTCCTCCATTATTCTTTGGGCCTCTCGTGAATCGACACATCTCAGAAGAGTGGAATCATGGCTAACTTTATAGAGTGTGATACCGTCAAAGTAGAATCCCATTGCGAGTCTGCGCATGGTCCTTTTGTCATTCTCATATGCCCCTGGTTTTTTTTTTTTTGATAAACCATATGCCCCTGGTGGGTACTCCTTCCTTTGTATGTATACTGTTATATCATGATACCAGGGTTTCCCATCACGTTCCTCCTCTACATTTGCTATATAAGCGGTTGCTTCTTGCTTCCTTATTTCTATACAGGGGTTTCCTTCTGTTTCATCCAATTTGTACATCGATGATAGAGTTGCTAGAGCGTCAGCTATTTGATTGTCAACTCTTGAAATGTGTTCAAACTCTATTGATCTGAACTTGCTCATCCTTCCTTTATGAATTTCTAGTATGGTACGAGCTTGTGGTCTCTTGTTTCCCACTCTCCCCTTAGCTGGTATATTACTAATGCTGAATCTCCATACACCTTCATATGTTTAATACCCATTTCTAGTGCCGCTTGAATTCCAAACGTGCATGCCTCGTACTCTGCTACGTTGTTTGTGCATTCGAAACACAACTTTGCAGTAATAGGGTACACCTTCCCTTCGGGCGACAAGAACACCACTCCTACTCCTTGTCCCAACGCGTTGGAGGCACCGTCAAATTTCATGATCCATGATTTCTTCACTTTCCCCTCCTATGATTCCTCGGTATTCATTATATTTTCATCTGGGAAGTTCATCATCATTGCACTGAGTCTGAGATTGCGTGTTCTGCCAGGTGGTCCGCCACTATGCTCCCTTTGATGGCATTCCTGGAGGTGTAGGTAATATCATATTCAGCCAATAAGACTTTCCATCTTGCTATTCATCCTAACAATGCGGGCTTTTTAAAAATGTACTTGATCGGGTCCATTTTAGAGATGAGGTAAGTCGTGTGATACAACATGTAATGCCTTAATCTCTTCGCTGCCCAAGCTAGTGCCCCACAAGTCTTTTCGAGGGGAGTGTATCGAGACTCGTAGTCGGTGAACTTTTTGCTAGCATAATATATGGCCTGTTCCTTTTTCCCCGACACATCATGTTGTGCCAACATGGCTCCAACTAATTCTCAAAAACGGACATATACAGTATCTGTGGTCTTCCTGCTGCTGGCGGTACTAGGACCGGTGGATTCTGTAGGCACTCATTTACTCTTGGAACTCAGATTCACAATCCTCATTCCACTCAACTGGTCGGTCCTTCTTTAGCAATTTGAAGATAGGCTCACATGTCGGCGTTAGGTGCGAAATAAAACGACTGATGTAGTTCAGACATCCTAAAAACCCTCGTACTTCTTTCTGGGTCCTAGGCGGAAGCATGTCAGCAATGGCCTTCACTTTGTCTGGATCTACCTTTATCCCTTTCTGACTGACTACAAAACCCAATAATTTTCCGGAAGTAACTCCAAATGTGCATTTCTCCAAATTTAATCGGAGTTGGTACTTTCGAAGCCTCTCAAACAATTTTCGTAGCACGCACACATGATCATCCCCTTTCTTGGACTTGGCTATCATATCGTCTACATATACCTCTATTTCTTATGAATCATGTCATGAAACAAAGTGGCCGTTGCTCGTTGGTATGTCGCTCCGGCGTTCTGTAACCCAAATGGCATATCTTTGTAGCTAAAGGTTCCCCATAGGGTGATGAACGTGGTCTTTTCGCGATCGCCTTCAAATATTTTTATCTGATTGTAACCGAAGAACCCGTCCATGAAAGAAAACATCTGATGACCTGCCGTATTGTCAACCAGAATATCAATGTGCGGCAAAGGGAAATTGTCCTTTGGACTGGCCCGATTCAGGTCCCTATAGTCTACACACATCCTTACTTTTCCGTTTTTCTTGAGTACTGGTACTATGTTGGCCATCCATTCCGGATACTGCGACACTTGCAGGAACCCTTCCTGGTACTGCTTTTGCGCTTCCTCCATAATTTTGAGCAACCATTCTGGCTTCATTCGCCGTAACTTTTGTTTGATGGGCTTACAGCCTTCACTTACCGGTAGGTGATGTGTCACAATCTCTTCATCCAGTCCCGGCATGTCTTAGTACGACCATGCGAAGACATCTTGGAAGTCCCGGAGCAAGCTGATGATCTTGATCTTTTCTACTGGATCCAAACTGTCCCCAATTTTGACTTCCCGCCGATCATCCTCTGTTCCCAAGTTTATGACTTCCACAGATTCATAGAAAGGCTCTAAAGAATGCTCCTCCTTTTCTATCATCCAATCTGTCTCAGGGATCACGTCCTCTCCACTTTCCCCGGTTTCCATTTCATAAATCGGATAGTCAAAGTCAACTTTTAAACCATGAATCACTTCGTTGTTCTCACATGAATTGGTGGTCCTGTTATGTATGTAAGTAAAAATAATGAAAATGGATCCAATCTGAGATGGGCAAATGGACGTATGAAGGAAAGTATTTTATTATAATGATAAAAACGTGTCAAATGCAAAGTGAGGTTACACCTCTAGGAAGCTTATGATTATTTTTTTATTATATATCATTGTCTTATTATATTTTAGAGTCATTACATGATCGAAGGCGGTGGACACTCCACAGAAACCCAGTTGTTCAGATCCTCCTCCGGATCAAGCTGGCGCACCCAATTCATACTTTTAACATCTTGTTCACCCACCATGTGGATAGCTCTTTCAATCCTGAGAAAATGACTCCTATACCCCGGATGTCGTCCTCTCCCCTTGCATTGATCCTTCCTGCGCTCCTAAAAGTTCTTGTAATATGAGGGATGATGATTCGTTCGCCGTACAGCTCGTTTCCCCCAAATTGTGACATCCACCTTCTCTTTTTCTCTCTTTGAATGCTTTTCATGTCATCTCCCTTGGGGGCATATCCCAACCCATAACGGTTCTTTTTCTCCTTAAGCTGAATGGGTTCCCTCAAAACCTCTTGCCATTCTGAGTAATGCAAATCCTTGACTAAGCATTTGGTTGACATCAATGTAGCCCGAGCCACTTGGACATTAGGGTTTCCTTCTCGCTCCCCTACATATGAGACATCCTCTATTTCGAACGTTTGAAAGGCGCTCTCGATAGCTTCCTCTGCTGCCTTGATGAGCTGTAGGACAGTGATCAAATACTACCAAGCTAGAAAGCTGAGCAGATCGTATTCCACAGGGTTTCTTCTAATTGACTACTCAAAGAAGCTGACAATTTATCCAAGTTTGAACACGTTGTGCGTGGTGTGAGTTCCACGACTTCTAGACTAAGATGCAAGAAAATTAAAATGAATTTGAAAGACAGAATGATTGGATGGTTCAGATAGATGATAGACAAGCTTAGATTTCGAATCCCCCTCAGATCACCAAGGCAACAGCAATCAACAGATCAGCGGATTTCAATTCTCGTTCAATCAATTTCTAAACACCACCATAACTCCTGACCCTTAGGTTTAAGACCGGCGAACGTTCGCTTTATCCGTTCTAACTACCAAGATTAATTAGTCGCCCGGTACGGTCGCCTCTCGCAACGACTTAACTTAACTGGTGCAATTACTAATGATTTATGAGTTACTCTTGCAGTGGATTAACCCTAATCGGTTCCTACGAAAGGCACACTCCAATTATAAGGTTAACTGGTTGAATTGATGTTCTAAAGTGAGGCGAGCGTTCGCTTCTATCCTCAGCTTAACAAGAATCTAAGCTAGGTGATCAGGAAAGACAAGTTTTAATGTTTAAAGCAGAGAAGCTGTCTGGCGACGAACCCTAATTCAACACAAACCTAATCTAGGCGATCAATCAGAAAAGAAACATAAACAATCAAGAACAAAACAACCATGCAAAGAGAAATTGATTGAACTTTGAATCTAATCACCGCCGATTCGTGACCGCTTTAAAGCCCTGGGTCACTTAGGGTTCATCTAATCTAAACTCTACAAGTTTAGCTACTCATATCTGACAAACAAGAATCAAAACGACAAAAGGATTCATCTTATACAAAGGAAGAACAGAAAAGGATCTTGAAAAACCTAATTCCGGATGATTCGTGAAGCTCCGATCTTGAGAATCTTCAATTCCTAGCTCCGAGCGTCTTCCGCGATGGATTGACGGCGTCACGATCTCTCCGATAGCTCCGGAATACTCTCTCAACTCTCCTCCAGAACTTTAGAGAATTCTTCGAATTCTGATTACGAAAAGTATATTATGATGTCTCCTTTGTTTGGGCCGCCGGTTAAGTATTTATACTTAACCCTAGATTGGCCGGATTTGCCTGATATTTTCGCCGAAAATAACAAGGTATTTTCACCGAAAATCCTAGTGTAAATGGATGGCCCTTCGGTTGCATCCTCCTGTGATTTTCGTTTCGGTTCAAAAACTCAACGGTTTCGTCGAAAACTCCTTCAGCCGGACATCAGTTGATTTGTGCTGATATTTTCACCGAAAATACTAGGGTATTTTCGGCGAAAATTCCTTTGTAAATCGGGCAGGAATTTTCTGAACTTGATTGGCTCCTTTGATCAATTCCGGTGCAATCCCTCGAGGTTCCAACGCCTTAGACATGACCTTGGCTACTTTATTTGACGTCAAAAACCTGTGCTAACATAAAAACACTAGAAAACCATCAAATAGACCCGAAACGGGCCAAGGTAACACAAATGGCACGAGATAGGGCAATCGATTGAATATTCGTTATTCTACCCTAAAAACCATGTCTTAAGCAAAGAAATGTCGCTTAAATGAGGCTGATAATCACCTCAAATCGAGTTTCATCAAATACCCCAAACTTAAGCTTAAGCTTTCGCTTGAATAGAAACGCTCATGTTCATAAATGATAAGATCGATTAAATTAGAGCTCAATCAAACACAATGAATTATTAGACAGCTAATTCCTAGAATAAGAAACCTGACATATATACAGATCAGCCAAACAACCTGGTCTCACTAGTAAACTGCACACAACAAGTAAAGTGTGCAGAAAATAGTGAGATCGAAATTTGTGGTTGATGTCTTGCATGTGTAAGGTCACTCTTTCTACGAACAATCTAAACCAATTGTTAGAATTGAATTCGTTTAATTCGTGTATTTGTGAATTTGAGTGTGTTCTAGTTCTTTTGCTTGAGGACAAACAAAAGCTTAATTGTGGGTATTGATACACTCGACTGATTTGACGTTGATTGTATCAGTTCATTTTAAGCGACATCTGCTTGAAAACGTGGTTTAGGGGTATAAATAGCGAATATTATCACTCACTAACACCTATTTTCCTACGGATTTGGTTACTTTGCCCTTTTTGGGTCAATTGATTTTTCTAGCATTTTTGTGATTAGCACAGATTTTTGTCATCATTTACGTAGCATGTGAGTATTCAAGACCTCAAGAGTGAACCGGAATTTGAACCAAGATCGAACCAGAAATCGAACCAGAGTCAGAACCGAAGATCCAACTACCCAGCACAATGTTTTCGCCGAAAAGACTATGAGGATTTTGGCGAAAATACCTTCAGAACTCACAGGCTGATTTGCACTGAAGTCTTCGGCGAAAACTTCCTTATGTTTTCACCGAAAATCCTATAAGAAATAACACAGGGGATTTTAACTAAAGTTTTCGCCGAAAATCATTTGATATTTTCGGCGAAAATATCTTCCTTTTCCGCGGCAGAATCAGAAAACCCTAATCAACCCTATTTAAAGCAGGAGTCGGCAGCCATTCATTCAACAATAGATAACAATTCACTATTCTTATTTTCTCAAATCAGACTTTTGAGAGTCAGCCGACTCTAGGGTCGATAGATAGAGTTTAGAGAGTTCGAAGATCCGTGGAGAGATCGTGACGCCATCCTTCCACATCGGAGAACTCGGAGCTTAAAGTTGAAGATCCAGGAGACTGAAGCTTCGCGGGAGTCGTCAGAATTAGGTTTTTCAGTTCTTATCTGTTCTTCCTCTGTATGATGATCTTCATTGTTGCCTTTGATTCTCTTGTTTCTGATATGAGTAACTGAACTTGTAGAGCTTAGATTAGATGAACCCTAAGTGACCCAGGGCTTTAAAGCGGTCACGGATTGGCGGTGATTAGATTCGAAATTCAATCAGTTCTTTTTCATGTTTGATTTGTTCTTCATTGTTCATGTTTCTTGTCTGGATTGATCACCTAGATTAGATTCTGGTTAAGCTAAGGATAGAAGCGAACGTTCGCCTTACTTTAGAACATCGAATTGAACAATTAACCTTATAATTGGAGCGTGCCTTTCGTAGGAACCGGTTAGGGTTAATCCACTCAAGAGTAACTCACTAATCATTAGTAATTGCACCAGTTAATTAAGTCGTTGCGAGAGGCGACCGTACCCGGGCGGCTAGTTAATCTTGGTAGTTAGAACGGATAGAGTGAACGTTCGCCGGTCTTAAACCTAAGGGTAAGGAGTTATGGTGGTGTCTTAGTAATTGATTGAATTAGAATTGAAAACCGTTGGTCTTGTGATTGCCGTTGCTCTGGTGATCTAAGGGGGATTCAAAATCTAAGTTCGTCTATCTTCTCGTTAGTCAACCTTTTACTTTTCTGTCTTTTATTTTCCTTTGTTCATTAGATTAGAAGTCGTGGAACTCACACCACGCACTACGTGTTTTAACCTGAGTAATTTGCCAGCTTCTTCGAAGTAGTCGATTAGACGAAACCCCAGGAATACGATCTACCCTAGCTTCACAGCTTGGTAGTATTTGATACCGCTAATCTGCAGCTCATCAAATTGGCGCCGTTGCCGGGGACTCTTCTAATTGTTTGAAAGAAGAGTTGGCAAATTATTCTTCTACCTTTCCGCCTTACCATTTATTTTCCTCCATATTTTCATGATTTACCTGGGTAGTTTTTTGAGTTTTAATTATGCAGGATTACAGGTGGGATGACCAGTACCAAGGGTGGTACATCAATGAAGCACCATATATTGAAGACTCCCAAGAGATGGATTTACACACTTATGAGCATCAACAGTGGATGGCAATCACCCAAGCCGCGATCGACAACCTCCAATCAATGAACGATGCTGCTGATACAAGGAACGCCGAGCTCAAGCTACTAGTGCAATTAATGGAAGAAGATGCTCAAGAGCATTTCGAAGAAGAGCCAGAAGCTACACACGACCAGCAAATTCATCAAGAGGTGTATATACCGGCTCATCAGCATCGACAACAGACAGCAAGAGTAGAATCCACCTTGGATGATCTCCTTTCGATTATACAATCTCGTAACGTGATGGATGTTGAGCTCGAGCAACCAAATCCACTAATGGAAGAAGATGCTCAAGAGTCGTACGAAGATGAACATGACAATCTCACCCATAATTATTGCGAGCTAGAAGCATCTGATGAAGAATCCTTGGTGGTGGTGGTTGATGAAGACATAGAGCCAATCCATCTTGAAGTTGAAGCTGAAGAGGAGCACGAAGAAATCGAGGAGATATCCTCAATAGAGCTTCCGCCGAGCCAACCTATAGATCAAGCTAGAGACGAGCACGTGGGAATCAAAGATGTCAAGGATTTGGAAGTATACACACTCGATCCCGAGAGACCTCTTGATGAGCATCAGGTGGAGAAGATGGAGCTCATTGATCATGTCGCGCCGTCCTACCTCTTTCCTCCTCCAGAAGGAGAATTCAAGAAGAACTGGTCATCCAACCAGAACCACGATCTACTGGAACACTACCGGCTACATCACCCTGCTGGAGTGCTACATGGCACTCAACCGCACACCTTGAAGAAGACGATTGACTTCAAGGAACTTCTGAGTTGGGGTCCCTAACAGGTACCGTCCGGCTCAAGGACGTTAAAAGAGAGCGCTTCGTGGGAGGCAACCCACGGCTGGAGTCCGTTTTTTGAATTTTTGAGTCAGTCTTTTCGTCGTTCGAGTCAGGTTCGGGGGAGCCAAAGTGTCAGTTTGTTTGATTTATTATTTTTCGTGTAGAGTTTGTGTGTCATAGAGTCAGTAGCAAGTTGATTGAGGTCGTTCCAATTTTTGTGGATTTAACTGTGATTTTCTGAAGTTGGCCATATTTGCGAAAATATTTTCAATCGTAGGTTTCAGAATTTTCGGCGAGATTTCAATATCATTTTCGGCGAAATCGCCTCCTGGTTTTCACTGATTCTCTCTGTTCAATGTTTTCGGTCCGAAATGTATAACGTTTTCGGCGAAATTGTTTTTGAAAACCAAGCAGTGATTTGAACTCATATTTTCGGCGAAAAAGAGCTTTTGTTTTCGCCAAAAACTCCTTTGGAAATCCGGCAATGATTTGAACTAAAATTTTCGGCGAAAACACCCTCTTATTTTTGCCAAAAACTCTTTTGAAAATCACCCCAACTATTCACTTTAAAATCCGGATTCACCCTCTCTCTCTTCCTTCTTTCAGTTTCTCATTCAATAGTCAAAATATTTTCAAAATTCCCCTTAACCTTCTTTGTTCGACTTTTATTCTGTATGGATCCGGGACACTTGTCCCGGTATCCTTTTGATCTTTTTGTTGTTTTTGTTTTGTAGGATCTTGAGTAGCTACTCCGCTCTGCTCCGGACGCTCCGTGTTCATCCCCTACACCGACCATCTCGTCACAGGTTCTTCGTATCCCTCTACTCTAGTTTAGTCCTGTGAGGACACATAACCGTTTAAGTGTGGGGTAGGATTCTAGGATTATGCATGATCTTGTTTGATTTTCTGTGATTCCGTGGTTCAATTTTAAAATTTCTCTAGCATAGAATTGCTCAATTCTTGACTTCTGATGTTAAATTGACTTCAATTTTGAACAATGATGTCTAGACTGTTCCACTTAGAACCTGTAACCAACGTGTTGGCACTGATATTAAATGAGTCTAGGTCAGAACAGATCATAAATCACTTCGGTAGTTGAAATTTGAATCAATTAAACTATTTTGCTTATTAATAACAAAGCTCGATAACACCGTTCTAAGATGATAAATGCTAGCTTCTTCCATGTTTTTCACTCCATATTTGTTCACCTGTGATTGTGGCTAGAGATTAGACGGAAATCTAATTCGAAATCTTGTGTAAAAAGTTATAACTAGCTAGGATTAAGTGGCTAAATGGTTAAATCAAGTAATTGAGTTAATCGAATCAATGTAAAGTTCTTTAAAGTGCTGAAAATAAAGCTAGGCAAGCCCGACACCTAAGTGAAGTGTTCGGGTTGAGCACTAGCATAAGCACAAATACTGTGAGCTAGGCAGGTCCAACACCTAAGTGAAGTGTTTGGTATCGAGCACTAGTATGCAGTAAATAAATTGAAGGAATAAGTTGAAGCTTGAATGAAATTGTTGTTAAAAAGCGGTCCTAGCTAGAACATGTAACGTACAGATCTAAAACGGATGAAGTCGAGTCGATAGCCACGTCACTTTTCCTACCTCCGCATCCACATCATGGCTAGAGCTTAAAGTCTTTTCTCATTAGAATTGGTGTTATCGTAGTTGGTTAATTATGATTAATTGTTTTGCCAAGAAACGAGCTTTGATTAAAACTACTACTTGAAGTGTGCAGAAAACATCAGATCGTAATTTGTTTGGTTGATGTTCTTGCATTTTGTAGTCACTCTTTCTACGTGGAAGCAGTCTAAACCAAATGATAGAATTGAATCCGGTTTAATCTCGTGTCATTTGTGAATTGAGGTGTCTAGTCAGTTTGCTTAGCAAGCAAAAGCTAGGTGGTATTGTGCATCGATTCGTGTATCACCTATTTAAGTGATTCTTTCTTGAAACGTGGTTTAGGTAATAGGATTCATACTACCCTATCTACGATTGTTACTTTGGCCTTTTGTCATTTGAGTTCTAGGTTTTTGTGATACACAGATTTTGCATCATTTAGTAGCATGACGTATTCAAGACCTCAGAGTGACTGAATCGAACGATGAACCGAGTCAAACCGAGATCCAACTGCCCACCAATTTGCCGAAAGACATAGATTTCGGTGAAAATACCTTAGAATCACAGGCTGATTTGCACTGAAGCTCGCGAAAACTTCCTATGTTCGCGAAAACCTAGAAGAAATAACACAGGGGATTTTAACTAAAGTTTTCGCCGAAAATCATTTGATATTTTCGGCGAAAATATCTTCCTTTTCCGCGGCAGAATCAGAAAACCCTAATCAACCCTATTTAAAGCAGGAGTCGGCAGCCATTCATTCAACAATAGACAACAATTCATTATTCTTATTTTCTCAAATCAGACTTTTGAGAGTCAGCCGACTCTAGGGTCGATAGATAGAGTTTAGAGAGTTCGAAGATCCGTGGAGAGATCGTGACCCATCCTTCCACATCAGAGAACTCGGAGCTTAAAGTTGAAGATCCAGGAGACTGAAGCTTCCGGGAGTCGTCAGAATTAGGTTTTTCAGTTCTTATCTGTTCTTCCTCTGTATGATGATCTTCATTGTTGCCTTTGATTCTCTTGTTTCTGATATGAGTAACTGAACTTGTAGAGCTTAGATTAGATGAACCCTAAGTGACCCAGGGCTGTAAAGCGGTCACGGATCGGCGGTGATTAGATTCGAAATTCAATCAGTTCTTTTTCATGTTTGATTTGTTCTTCATTGTTCATGTTTCTTGTCTGGATTGATCACCTAGATTAGATTCTGGTTAAGCTAAGGATAGAAGCGAACGCTCGCCTTACTTTAGAACATCGAATTGAACAATTAACCTTATAATTGGAGCGTTCCTTTCGTAGGAACCGGTTAGGGTTAATCCACTGCAAGAGTAACTCACTAATCATTAGTAATTGCACCAGTTAATTAAGTCGTTGCGAGAGGCGACCGTACCCGGGCGGCTAGTTAATCTTGGTAGTTAGAACGGATAGAGCGAACGTTTGCCGGTATTAAACCTAAGGGTAAGGAGTTATGGTGGTGTCTTAGTAATTGATTGAATTAGAATTGAAAACCGCTGGTCTTGTGATTGTCGTTGCTCTGGTGATCTAAGGGGATTCGAAATCTAAGTTCGTCTATCTTCTCGTTAGTCAACCTTTTACTTTTCTGTCTTTTATTTTCCTTTGTTCATTAGATTAGAAGTCGTGGAACTCACACCACGCACTACGTGTTTTAACCTGAGTAATTTGCCAGCTTCTTCAAGTAGTCGATTAGAAGAAACCCCTGGAATACGATCTACCCTAGCTTCACAGCTTGGTAGTATTTGATACCGCTAATACTGCAGCTCATCAGTTTGCAATTCGACCACATCTCCACCACTGTGACAACACGAGTATCTAGTCAAGAAGGACTTCCCTGCTAGGACCGTAATGAATTCTACACTACTTCGGTTTATGATGCGATGGATGATGGGAATGTATGATGATGGCTTTGTGCGGTGTAGCTTTCGACTAACTTCCCTCCAATCTAATCTATGGCTTCCTACCGTCTAACCAGACACGGGTGGAATAATGAACGCTCGTCCTATGATACCCTCAAGCAAACTAGCACTTATTCTTTTTCTTTACACGATTTTTTTTTCTTCTTTCTTTTCAACTTTTCTTTTGACTTCGTTTTTCCATTTGTAGGGAGAAGAACGTTTTATTGAACTAGAAACTTTGAAACTTTTCTGCTTTTTTCTGATTTTTCTTTTCTTCATTCTTTTTTTTTGAAATTTTCTTTCTTTTCTATTTTTTTTTCTTTTTGAGCTGATTCTTTCTTTTAGTTGCTAGAGGGGTTTACACGTCTGACATATTAGCTAAGACCACCTGTTTAATGGCTATAGGCAGGTTACCACAACCCGACTTCCGGTAGGTCAATCTAGAACTACAACCACATGGGATCAACGGGGAATGAAAGAAATGGGAAATGGCTGTAATGTATTATCGATACCGAAAGAACAGGCCAAGCTCAAGGGTCTAAACCTAATGGATTTATCGTTTGGTAGGCTATCTGGCTAAGTAGCTGAATCTAGGTGCCCCTATCCTTCTAGAACCCGTGTCATCGTGTGGTCTCAAGTAGGTCTCATGCAAATTCTAACTCATTTAAGCAAACAGAAAACCACTCAGAAAGAATTAAAATTGCAAGTTACGTGCAATGGATCAAAAGCTCACAGTTGGTTTGCTAGTCAATTCTGTCATTTTCATGCAATCAAGGCTACAAACTACAAGTGTGATTCTAAAAATTCTGTTCGACAGGCAATTTAGCATCAAAGTACACAAGTTGGTTCTCAAGTTCTAGGTTAAGCATTCTAAGCATCATTATGAAGGTTTGAACAACAACTTAACATCAAAAATCAAGAACTGAGCCATTCTAATGCTAGAGAGACTGGAATGGAATCGCGAGGCACACATAAAACACAATCAAGGGCAATCAATTCATGCAAGGTTCTCTAGCATCCTACCCCACACTTAAACCGTTCTGTGTCCTCACAGGACTAAACTAGAGTAGAGATATACGAAGAACCTGGAATGAGATGGTCGGTGTAGTGGCTGAGCACGGATAGCCCGGAGCGGAGCGGGGTAGCTACTCGAATTCCTCTCGTCAGTGCGGAGCATGTGCTGCTGGTACCCGACACGGCCATGGAAAGCCGGTGGAGGGCCCTGGACGGCGGGTGTGAGAGCCGGTGTCAAGTCGCGCCTTGGTCCTACGCTCATGAATGACATTCCTAAGACCAGAAACGAAACCAGATTAATTAACTAATAACCCACCCCACACTTAGCCGAAAAACTCAATTTCACAAAGAAATGAGGAAAACCGAGTGGGGGTAAGCAAAGTAAGTAACCGGTAATCACAATAAATCACAAAGTATGCATATGTCTAGTCGGAACGTTCATAACATAGTTAGGGATCAGAAGTCAAACCGACATTCAAAAAGTCAACATCATAGCACATTGAACCCTAATCATGGCAAGACTATCTCAAAGGGGAAACGACGGTATAACATAAACTCAGATGGCAAGCACAAATATATGAACGTGAATGAACACTTATGGCAGCCAAACAAGCATAGAAAATTCAAGGTCAAATCGACACTTCACAAAAGTCAACACCGCAAAGAATTTATCTTTAAGCACAGCAACACACGATCAAATGGTTTCAAAAATTAAGAAGAGAGGAGAGAGAGATTGAATCCGGATTTTAGCACGAAAATTTGGTTGATTTTCAAAGGAATTTTTGGCGAAAATAAGTGCAAGTTTTCGCCGAAAATCTTAGTTAAAAAGTACTGCCGGTTTTCAAAATAATTTTCGCCGAAAACATTAATACATTTTCGCCAAAATATGAAACAGAGACGTCTGGAAAACTCAGTGGGATTTCAAAACGAATTTTCGCCGAAAACATGGGTTATTTTCGCCGAAAATATTGAACTCTGCGATTGAAAATATTTTCGCAAATCCGGCAATCTTCAGAAAATCACAGCTAAATCCACAAAAATCGAAACAACCTCAAACGTCTTGCGATTGACACTACGACACAAAGACTACACACGAAAAATAAGAAAACAAACAAACTGACATAGGTTGACCCAAATGAAAAACTGACTCCAGCCGTGGGTTGCCTCCCACGAAGCGCTCTTTTATTAACGTCCTTGAGCTGGACGATACCTGGATGGTGTTAGGAGACATCCCAACTCAGGATTTCTCTTAGGCCCAAGCCGGAGTTCATGAAATATGGCCTTGGGGATTCTCCGGCAAGTGTGAACTTCTTCCCGTTTGCGTGAATTAACTTGATTCGTCCATCAGGAAGGTGACCAGAATTTTTATAAGGCCCGAACAGTTCTTTCGAAGAAGCGTCCTTCAGAGGATCATTCTTCTCCGGTGGCTCGGTAGACGGGGGCTGAGCAATCGGCTTACAAACCGCCTTCGTCTTCTCTTTATTCTCCTCCTTTATCTCGCCAGGATCTTTAACGTTTGGTGATTCATGAGGGGAGGCCGTCGGATCCTCCTTCTTTCTCGGCCTTTGTGCCGGCAGCTCATTCTTCAGATTAGGGACCTGTCCAACACCTGACAAGATGATTTCTGCAGAAACTCTAGATTTTTCATTAGAACTAGAGTTGACCGAAGCCAACTCCACAGCTTCAACAGATAAACAATGCATCTCTTCTTTGACTGGGACTTGCATACCGTCCTTGAGGCGGAATGTCATGGTGTCCTTGCCGACCCTTAATGTCAACGAGCCATTCGGGACATTAATGTTAATGCCGGCTGTTGCCATGAACGGTCGGCCTAGGAGAAGAGTGACATCTTCCTCTTGAGTATCCATGACAACAAAGTCAGTCAGAATAGTAAAAGGACCACAACGGACAACCATGTTCTATCAATCCCCTAGGCAGTTTAACAGATCTGTCGGCAAACACTAAATGCATGCTAATTGGTTTCAACTCTCCTAGGTTTAATTTCTCAAACAGGCATGTAGGCATAACATTGATAGAAGCACCTAGATCAATTACACTACGATCAATCTTCACATCATTAATAATGCAAGGCAAAGTAAAAGCACCGGGATCTCGACACTTAGCTGGGGGTGGTATGGGTGTCGCATGGCCCTGGATAGCAGAGCATTTTCCTCGAGGGATACGGAGGACAACTCTTTCTTCTTCTTGTTCTTCGCAGGATCCTTTGCGATTTTGTCAGCCTCCGGTATCACCTGGTTAGCATCAGTAACTGGTGTATTCATATTCGTGTTCTTCAAGTATCCATGCCACTTTTTGTACCGGGTATCATGATCTTTCTCCTTTGATTGCGCGGCCTTAGGAAACGGAATCCGAGGCTGATATGGAGGGAGAGGTGGCGCAGGTGCTGTCTTTGTTAGGGAAGGCGGGGCAGTCACCTCCTCTTCTTCTTCTCTATCCTCCCCCTCGATCTTTGGCTTGTCAATTGCTATAGCTTCGGGGATTATGGCTGGTTCAGGAGCTACAGTATCAGCTGATTGCTTGTCACTTCTTGTGGAGACGGCCTTGACGTGCTCCCTCCTAATGGTAGAGTCGACTTGAACCGAGGATTGATTAAGGAGGGGGCTACTAGTTATCAAGCTAACCATGTTATTTATCATGCTCTCCATTCGTTGACCTCGAGCTTCATGTTCTTGATTTATGACGGCTTGAAGCTTGAATTTCTCCTCATAGTTATCGAGCCTTGCCATGATCAGGTCGAGCTTCTTGTCTACCTCGATATCCCTTGTGTTCCCTGATGTAGATCTTTGAGGTTGATCTTGATAACTATCGCTCAAGTACTGATTCTGACTCTGGTTGAATCTGAAGTTGTAAGGGGGACGCTCTTGGAAGCTTCCTTGTTGTTGAGGAGGTTGTCTGAACTGACGATAGTCGGGTAGTCCTGTTGACTGTTGGTGAAGCCTTCATCAATAAAGTTCACTTCCTCTGAAGACCAGTTGCCGAAAATCTTCTTCATTTCTTTCTGCACTTCAATCTTGATCTGATCTTCACAGCTTGGTCGGCTCTTAGCTGCTCCAAATTGTCTCTCCCAGCTTCTCGACTTAGATGCGCAGTTTGCAAAGTGAAGAAGAGCAGCTTCCGGTGCGAGTGCGGTGTAATCTCCATCAGCTAAGGAGTTAACCCATTCAGATGACTCTTCGTTCATACCCCAAGCAAATGTCTCTGCTAACTGCCTCTGAGTGAAGCCATGATGAGGGCAGCTATGGAGGAGTTCCTGGAATTCGTTCCAAGCATCATGTAAACTTACTCCTTCTCTCTGTCTGAACCTTGAGATGTTTTTTCCTATAAGCAGTTGTTCTGGAAGGAGGAAAGTATTCCTCTATGAATTCCTGAGCAAGAGTCTCCCAGTCAGTGTAGTAGCCAAGTGGTTTGCCAGTGAGCCACCTCTTAGCTGCACCTTTCAGAAAGAACGGGAAAGCTCTCAAGCAAAGAGTGTTCTTGTCGAGATTCCCATTCTTGAAAGTGCTGCAGAGATGAAGGAAATCCGCCAGATGCGTGCACGGGTTGTCTAATGGCCTGCCTTCAAATTGTAAATCCCTAGAGATCATTTCCAGGAAGGGGATCTTGATCTCATAGTCGGGACCGTCTTCATTGTGCGCACAAAGATGGAAGAACAAACACTAGTAGGACTTGGCTTATTGTAATCCGCAAGACTCTTTTGAGTGGACATTGCGGTAGGGAAGATGGAACGGGAGTCATTCGATTTTGTACCTGCTATGATCTGCAAGAGACAAAAACAAGCACAACCGGTGTAAAATCGAAGTGTGACGGGAAATGAAAGATGGAAAGTAGAAGAATAAAATGCCAACTCTTCTTTCAAACAATATAGAAGAGTCCCCGGCAACGGCGCCAATTTGATGAGCTGTAGGACAGTGATCAAATACTACCAAGCTAGAAAGCTAAGCAGGTCGTATTCCACAGGGTTTCTTCTAATTGACTACTCAAAGAAGCTGACAATTTATCCAAGTTTGAACACGTTGTGCGTGGTGTGAGTTCCACGACTTCTAGACTAAGATGTAAGAAAATTAAAATGAATTTGAAAGACAGAATGATTGGATGGTTCAGATAGACGACAGACAAGCTTAGATTTCGAATCCCCCTTAGATCACCAAGGTAACAGCAATCAACAGATCAGCGGATTTCAATTCTCGTTCAATCAATTTCTAAACACCACCATAACTCCTGACCCTTAGGTTTAAGACCGGCGAACATTCGCTCTATCCGTTCTAACTACCAAGATTAATTAGTCGCCCGGGTACGGTCGCCTCTCGCAACGACTTAACTTAACTGGTGCAATTACTAATGATTTATGAGTTACTCTTACAATGAAGAACAAATCAAACATGAAAGAGAAACTGATTGAATTTCAAATCTAATCACCGCCGATCCGTGACCGCTTTAAAGCCCTGGGTCACTTAGGGTTCATCTAATCTAAGCTCTACAAGTTTAGCTACTCATATCTGACAAACAAGAATCAAAGACGACAGAAGGATTCATCTTATACAAAGGAAGAACAGAAAAGGATCTTGAAAAAACCTAATTCCGGATGATCCGTGAAGCTCCGATCTTGAGAATCTTCAATTCCTAGCTCCGAGCGTCTTCCGCGATGGATTGACGGCGTCACGATCTCTCCGATAGCTCCGGAATACTCTCTCAACTCTCCTCCAGAACTTCAGAGAATTCTTCGAATTCTGATTACGAAAAGTATATTATGATGTCTCCTTTGTTTGGGCCGCCGGTTAAGTATTTATACTTAACCCTAGATTGGCCGGATTTGCCTGATATTTTCGTCAAAAATAACAAGGTATTTTCACCGAAAATCCTAGTGTAAATGGATGGCCCTTCGGTTGCATCCTCCTATGATTTTCGTTTCGGTTCGAAAACTCAACGGTTTCACCGAAAACTCCTTCAGCCGGACATCAGTTGATTTGTGCTGATATTTTCGCCGAAAATACTAGGGTATTTTCGGCAAAAATTCCTTTGTAAATCAGGCAGGAATTTTCTGAACTTGATTGGCTCCTTTGATCGATTCCGGTGCAATCCCTCGAGGTTCCAACGCCTTAGACATGACCTTGGCTACTTTATTTGACGGTAAAAACCTGTGCTAACATAAAAACACTAGAAAACCATCAAATAGACCCGAAACGGGCCAAGGTAACACAAATGGCACGAGATAGGGCAATCGATTGAATATTCGTTATTCTACCTGAAAAACCATGTCTTAAGCAAAGAAATGTCTCTTAAATGAGGTTCATAATCACGTCAAATCGAGTGTCATCATGCCTCCACGTATGGTGCGTCTGGAGCTCTAGATATCAACAAGTCTTGCTCTCCAAGTACCTCTATCAATTTTCCATCGATGACAAATTTGAGTTTCTGGTGAAGAGACGAAGGGACC
The DNA here is from genome assembly GCA_034768395.1 of Linum lewisii. Classification (NCBI taxonomy): domain Eukaryota; kingdom Viridiplantae; phylum Streptophyta; class Magnoliopsida; order Malpighiales; family Linaceae; genus Linum; species Linum lewisii. The sequence continues at coordinate 51,575,422 of CM068298.1, read as the reverse complement.
ACTCATGCGGCATGCAACCATGGTCGTCCTAGTAAAAGACTGTATGTAGGGTTAATGTCCATAACGTGAAAGTCCACCTTAAAAACTTGAGGTCCCACTTGTATTGGTAGCTCTATCTCCCCGATCACCTGACGCTTGGTTCCATCAAATGCCCTTACAATAGTGAAGTTGGGTTGGATGAACGTGTCATCAATGGGTAGCTTATTTAGAGTATATTTTGGTATAACATTTAGAGCCGAACCTTTGTCTATGAGAACCCGAGCTACCATGAAATCCTTGCACTTTACAGAGATGTGCAGGGCCTTAGTATGACCGGTTCCTTCAGGGGGAATTTCATCTTCGTTAAAAGTAATCTTCCCATTCGTGAGGACTGCCCCTACGATTCCATCCAGCCTTTCTACTGAAACGTTGTGACAAACATGAGCCTGGTTCAACACTGATGAGCTTCGGGACTGTGATCAAATACTACAAAGCTAAAAGCTAAGCAGATCATATTCCACGGGCCTTCTATGATTGACTACTCCAAAAACTAGCAAAATACTCGAATGTAAGCACTTCGTGCGTGGTGTGAGTTCCACGACTTCTAATTCTAAGAAATGCAGAGAAAATTAAAAATTAAACTAAAGCAGATTGGAAATTAGGGTTGAAAACAAGGATGACAGACGAACTTAGAGTTTGAATCCCCCTTCGTTCCCCAGAGCATTGGCAATCAACAGATCAGCGGATTTCGATTCTCATTCAATCAATTACTAAGACACCACCATAACTCCTGACCCTTAGGTTTACGACCGGCGAACGTTCGCTCTATCCGTTCTAACTACCAAGATTAATTAGTCGCCCGGGTACGGTCGCCTCTCGCAATGACTTAACTTAACTGGTGTAATTACTAACGATTTATGAGTTACTCTTGCAGTGGATTAACCCTAACCGGTTCCTACGAAAGGCACGCTCCAATTATAAGGTTAATTGTTCAATTTGATGTTCTAAAGTAAGGCGAGCGTTCGCTTCTATCCTTAGCTTAACAAGAATCTAATCTAGGTGATCAATCCAGACAAGAAACATGAACAATGAAGAACAAATCAAACATGAAAGAGAAACTGATTGAATTTCGAATCTAATCATCACCGATCCGTGACCGTTTTAAAGCCCTGGGTCACTTAGGGTTCATCTAGTCTAAGCTCTAACGAGTTTAGCTACTCATGTTTATCACAAAAGAATCTAAGACAAAGAAAGAGTTCATCATCCAGAGGAAGAACAGAAAAGAATCTGAAAACCCTAATTTAGATGACTCTGACAGACTTCGATCTTCCGTAAACTGCACTCCTAGCTCCGAGTCTCCGAGGTGGAAGGGATGGCGTCATGATCTCTTTCCGGCTCTTCGAACTCTCACTCCTCGCTCCAGAACTTCAGAGAATCTTCAAATTCAGATTTCGAAAAGTATATTATGATGTATTGTGTTGTGTTGTCTCCCTCTGTTGTGGGCCCCCGATTAAGTATTTATACTTAACCCTAATACCCGCCAAATCAGCTTAATATTTTTGGCGAAAATCTTGAGGAATTTTCGGCGAAAATTTCTTCATAAATGGCTGGTGTCCGGCTGCTTCTCTCCTATGATTTTTTGGACTGATGGTTCTCGGCGAAAACTTTGGTTTTCGCTGAAAACTTCCTTGGCTGAGCATCAGTGGATTTTTCCTTGCATTTTCGCCGAAAACCATAGGTTCTTTTCACCGAAAATGTCAGTGTAAACGGGCAGACTTTTGGTTTGACTTGATTGGCTCCTTGGATCGATTCCGGTGTGATTCCTCGAGGTTCCAACCCTTAGACACGTCCTTGGCTACTTTATTTGACGGCAAAAACCTGTGCTAACATAAAAACACTAGAAAACCATCAAATAGACCCGAAACGGGCTAAGGTAACACAAATGGCACGAGATAGGGCAATCGATTGAATATTTGTTATTCTACCCTAAAAACCATGTCTTAAGAAAAAAAATGTCGCTTAAATGAGGCTGATAATCACGTCAAATTGAGTGTCATCAAACACCTTTAGTAGAGCCTGTCGGTGTGGTTCTAAGGTCAGCATTATGGACAAGAGCGAGATCCTTGCCGGCATCCGATTGAGCTGTTCTACCACTTTGAATTCACTTTGTTTCACAAGCTTCAAGAATTCACAAACTTCTTTATCCGTAACCTCTGGTGCGAGGGTTTCCATTTCTTCCTCCCTATGGTTCCCTTCCTGACGCTTGAAGAAGTCAGGTCCGACCACATCTAGTGATACTCTCTTTCCCCTATTTATCTCTTCCTTTCGAGCTCTTTCTTCCTCTATAGGTTCTTCCGCCAAACCATAGTGCCTTTCCGTCCTGGTGACTCTACTTAAACCCGTTATATTCGTCACTGTTCGTAAACTTGTGTTTTCATCGCCATTAATTTGGCAAGAGTAATTCCATGGGACTGCTTTGGTGCTCTTAAACTCAAACGGCGGGGGAGTTCTGATAATGAGAGGTTTCATGCCCTGAAGGGGTGCAGATGACTTGTCAGATGGTTGATAGCGAATTACATGCTTTGGGAAGCTTGGGATTTCATCTTGTGACGAGGCCATGCAAATGTAAGTTTCCCCTCCGGTTCCTGAGTAGAAGGTGATTAATTTGGAATCCATAAGCTCTTGTAAATTTTCCTTGAATGGTACACACTCTTGAGTGGCGTGACCCACCATGTCACCATGATACAGACAAACTCCTTCCTGCTCTAACAGATCATCCCGCCCTCTGATGACTTCGATGTAGTTGTTGTCAATACGCAGCTTACACACATATTTCAATGGTGTCTCAACCTCTGCAACCTTTGTCCTTTCCTGGTAAGGCTCTTCCGTCTCTACTGCATTAGTTCCACGTCCCTTGTGGTTAGGGAGAGGATTTTGATTGACGTCAGGTTGTCTTGGTTGTTCTTTGAATTTTAGCCAACCGGCCCTTACTAGCTGTTGTACTTTATATTTGAAGCTTTTGCAGTTCTCAACTGTATGTCTGGGTGCCCCAGCATGATACTCACAATGAAGATTCGGGTCATACCAGCTAGGGTAGGGAGGTTGCAAAGTTTCTAGAGGTATGGGGACGATCTGCTTGTTTTGCATTAGCCGCGGAAACAACTCTGTATATGAAATAGGGATAGGATCAATTGGCACTTGGGGCCTGAATTTGTTGAAACCTCCCTGCCCCTGGCTTCCCCCCGGCTGACCACCTTGATAGGCTCTTGGTTGAAATCCCGGGTGTCCCCTTTGCTGGTTATTGGCACCGGTTTCCACCCTGGTTGTGGAGGGAAAGGTGGATTTTGTACCACGGGTGCAGCAGATACCATATAGGAGGGTGCTTGATTATTCGGTGCTTGATGTACCCAATTTCTACCCTTTGGAAGCCCAAATGACGCGACATTCACATCTTCCTTCCTTCGAGTGGTGTTGATCTTCTTGGAAGCTTCGTGAACCTCCACCTTGCCATGTTTTATCCCCTTTTCAATTCTCTCCCCAATCACCAGTAGGTCAGAGAAATTTGATGTGATGCTTCCTAGCATGTTATTGTAGAAAGGTGACTTCAGCGTTTCAACAAATATTGAAACTAACTCCTTTTCAGATACAGGGGGTTGTACTTCAGCCACTTTCTCCCTCCATCTATGAGCGTACTCCCGAAATGACTCATTTTCTTTCTTTTCCATGTTCCTTAAGTTCTCTCTATCTGGCGCCAAATCTTGGTTGTGCTTGTAATGCCTCATAAAAGTATCTGCAATGTCCTACCATCTTTTAATCTTTGCCCTTTCGAGTTGCATATACCAACGTGTCGCTGTGCCCCCCAAACTATTCTGGAAACAATGCATCATTAATTTGTCGTTGTGGTGTGGCCTGCCATTTTGTTACAGTACATAATCAGGTGATTCCTTGGGCACGTGGTGCCATCATACTTCTCGAAATCTGGCATTTTAAACTTTGGAGGTATCACGACATCGGGTACAAGACATAACTGTGAGGCGTTGATAGTGCTATAGGTGTCCATCCCCTCAACTGCCCTAAGCCTTTCCTCTAGGTATTCCCATCGATCATGCCCCTTGGGCGACTCAGACTGCTTCAGGATCTCCCCCATAATGCGTGGATCAATAATTTCTTCGTCCTCCTGATCCCCCTTAGGTCCCTCAGCCTCGCCATGTCCTAATGGGATCTTTCCACCTGATGTCCCTTCTTCATGAGACCCAAAAGCAGTTTTGAAAAGTTTAGCCTTGGATTCCTCCTCCTCCTCATCCTGCTTTCCTTTGATTATCATCTTTACTAGGTTGTTCATTTGCTCTTTCATCTCATCGATCCCCGTCAGTCTCCCCTTTATCTCGTCCAATTCCCTCTGGAGACCCTCAATTACTTGATCAGTCATGAATTTAGCTTTCGAGCGAGTCCAATACTTGTGTGTCGAAGCCGATGTTGTTTGTCGATCAATTTCGGGAATGTCTGTGAAAATTAGTTTCATTATTTAAGATGGGTTTATGTCAAACTTTGGATGATGCATGATGTGCATGATGATTTTTTTTTAAACATGCATGAATACGATATTGTTGCCACAAAATAACTATTTTATAAAGGTAGCTATGCCCAACAGCTTGGCGTATTTAAGTACCATTACAGATAAGCCCTCTTAATAACGTTTTGTAGGGGAAGTTACCCATTATTTTACAACCCAGAAATACATAGTTCTTAATGAAATTAAAGACAATGACCGATCGATGCAACACATCATGACGTCCTCCTGATGACCTACTTCGGGATGGAACACCTTGCATATTGAGCCAACTCTTCCTGAAGAAGGGTCAGGAACTCCCATAGCCTTGGTCCCTCACTTCTCAATCCGGGATTATCTCCCATGTGATCCCTTAGATCCTTGGCCAGAAAACGAGCTCTACCCTTGATTTCAGCTATCAGCTTCTTGGCCGCCTCCATATAGCCCTTTCTCTGGATGAAATCATCCTGTCCCCTTGCTATTGTGTGCTCCAGGTCCTCAATGGTTCCCTTTCCCATTTCCCAGTTCTGTTGAAGCTTTTATATCCGTTTCCTAAAATTCATAAGTTCCTTATCATTTCCTGCCAACTGTTTCTCCAAGCTTCTAACTTTTCCTACTAGGTCCCTCTTTTCGGCTAGATTTCTCCCACAGCCGAGTCTTCTCTCCGTTCTCTAACTGTAGTTCTTTTAACTTGGACTCTAACTCCGTATACCTCTCGGAGCTAACTCGATCCTCCTGCTCGCTAGATGTGCCTATTTTCCCCTTGCAACTCCTTTCATATAAGCTCTGGGTGGGCATCCTTCCTCGCTGCTGCTGCCAGTCGGGGTAATTGTTGGCGACATGATACTGAACAACCAAAGTTTCCCCCAGAACTCCAAGAATGCCCAATCTTCCTTAGATCTTTCCATGCGCCAATTACCCTTTGAAGCTTAACCCCATAATCAGCATCGGAGTATCGGAAGTGAGATCCTCCCATACCTCTTATCGGGGGTATGAACTGCCAGCAATCAACCTGCCTCCTGAACATACTGGGGGTGTATCCTATGAAACCTCTCGGACCAGGGAGAGTTACCCAAAAATAACCTCCACACCTGTACAAAATATTCATCCTTGGCATCCATGCCGCTCTCCAATTTATGTTTTCTGCTTCCAGCTGACAGAAATATCCACGCCATTGGACTCGGGTCGCCCTCAAATACTCTCCCTGACTTACCAGAAACTCATTCGTGGTACTGCTAGTCATATCATATGCCATGGAGTAGCGTATGTAGGGGATGCCCATGTCTGGTGACGGCTTCAGGTGTCCGAAGATCCAGATGACCAAGAGTGGAGCACTGGCATACAACGTTCTTTCATGGTTGAGATAACACCTATCCAAAGCCGCAAAGGTTTCAAACAAAATGGCAAACATGGGGTTCATTCCCTGGAGGCCTCTCTCGAACACCTTGATCACACATTCATCGATATAACCAGAGATCGTGGGAAACAGGACGGTCCCATACAGAATTAAAGCGAACACCCTCATTTTCAGGTCTTGAGGTGAGCTTCCTTTACAGATGTAACCGAGCAAGAACTTGATTGGGAGTTAGTCAACTCCTTCCATTTCCCGTACCTCTCCCATTAGCTTAACCTTTTTTATCCTGAGGATTTCTGACAGCGCCCCACCTATTTTGGCCTTCGGGTTATGGGCATAAGGCTTTACTGAGTGTATGTTGCTGAAACGCAGAATGGTCTGGTACTCTTCTGCCAGAGGTGAAATGTCTGCATTATTGAAGGTGAAATAATGAAAATTCGGATCCCAATGGTTAAGCAGCTCTCGGATCATATCCCCTGGAAATGGAACTTTGAGTAAATCAGCCAAACCTCCATACTTCCTTACGAAATCTAGCTTCTCCTGGTCAGAGTAGGACGCCCAGATGTCCTCAAGGATCTGAGGTCGATACTCATTTGCCCTGATAGGTCCATCATACAGATTAGGAGCAAGTGTTTCAACTACTGGCTCAACTCCCTGTGCTAAGTTCAAAGCATCTGCCTCTCTCAAGACACTTCCCTCCTCGTCTATCTGGTAAGTAAAATCTGCCATGCTTTTAGAGCTAAATATCCTTATAAAACAGATATGTTGTGGCAACATACCTCTAAAACAACGAAAGAGCGTCATAAATGATGAAAACAAATGCGATGAGCTATGCATGAATGCAATGAGTGTGTTGCGCGTAGTTGAAACCAAATCCTAAACCTCCCATTTCATGGACAAGACGTTACAAGTACATCAACCCTTCTGTTATATATAAACTTCCTTGAATATCATTACATATGCTTCCAAAATACATGCAGGGGGATCCGTAGTGTCCCTTACAAAGACATGGACGTCAGCGGGGTTACAAAAGAGATTAACAAAATAGGCAAAGCGGTACTAATACCCCAAACAGGCGGGGCGTACATGTGCCATTGCCCCTACCCTACACTACTTCTCCTACTTCATTACAGCCATGCCCAAAATATATGCGGGCGACCTATAATACCCTTTACAAAAGATGGATCTTACCAGGGTTACAAAACAACAAAAGCAGGCAAAGCGGTACTAATACCCCAAACAGGCGGGGCGTACACGTGCCTTTCCTCTGGTCCTATCCAAACCTACGGGGTTTCCTCTTATACATACTCGGAAACCCCCTACCCAAACCCCTAGCTGTTATCATCGTCCTCTGCTAGGTCGTCCAATAATGGCATACCGTTCTGGACCCAAGAGACAAACTCCTCTGCAAAAGTCAAGTTGTGCATGGCTTCGTTGGTGAGGGTCCTAACAACTTGTTCGGGGGGTAAAGCCTTCGAACATTGTATGATTCTTCCATCGCAAGAGTAGTTCTGAGAATGTAACAGCTCCGTTAAGGTTGCATCCTCCTCCCATCCATTGAGCTCCATCATTATTAACTTCATTGCCTCCCAGAGAAAAGAGTCTTATATTCGGTTCAAAGGTCGGGTTCTCGAGGTAGCTCCCCTCAAAGTTGACGAAAGGCTCTTCCACTATCTGTGTCTCCCCATTCCCACATTGAATGTTTTGGGAGACGTGGAGAGAGATAAACATGTACTCATCTCCAGCATTTAAAAGCAACAGGGCTGACTCCTACTAGCTACCGAAACGGGTCACTGACTGAGGGTTATCAATCCACTTAGTCAAGTAAAAACTGAGCTGACTCCTACTAAGGATTAGCCCAATAGTACATTTGCGAGCCAAATACCACAGCAGGTCGCGAACCTCCGCCACAAGCACATCATACAGGTACATCGGCAGGTAGAAGATGTTCATACCTATGTACCCGCGATGCCAGTCGAGATGCATGAGGGGGGAGTCCAAACGCCCATACCTGATCAGTATCGACTCTCTTAGTCTTTCGATCTGATCCTCAATTCTACTCTGGATGGTTAACACGACCAAATGCCTTTGTAAATCTTGTCGAAGGGCCCCCCCACAGAGGATTGACGACATTTGCAAGGTCCATCTAGTGAAAAGAGGAGACAGCGGGGCTAAGACTCAACTACTCGCAGCAGACTCTTTTTTAAAACACATGCATGTGATGCTATATGATGCGAGTGTGCTATGTACAATTGTTAATTAAAGATAACAAACTCAATAATCACATAAGCAGGTAGCATTCATAATATAGATACATCACATAGATCCTATTTTCGGGTGATCCTAAGTTTCGTAACACGGGAAAAAGGGCAGAAACCTTGGTCTTGCTATGGGTAGGTATCAGACGGTTTACTAAATCCAACTATATGACGGGTTGTATGTTGTCCCTAAAGGGATGGTTCCTAAATTGGTTAGGATGATTGACGCGCCTCTACGAGTATAAAAAGGCTTGCGCTACTACGTCCAAATTCTATCTAAAGGTGAAGCTCGGGTATAGAGCTATGCAAATGCATGAGTACAGATAAATAAATTGTTCAAATATGGATTGTAGTGCCATGTCAAGAAAATTAAACACATAAACTTATCGCGAGAGAAGGGTAGCTAGTCCCTGAGGAACGCTCGACGTCCCCAGCGGAGTCGCCATCTGTCGTGAACGTTTCCATCCACGGCGGGCTGGCACCTCCGAAGCTTTTCGAGTTTACTTTTGGTTTTGGAGTCGCCACCAATCGTTACAGCGGATTGGACGCTTAGGTGTCCAAATCGGGTTATCCAACCAGATTTGGACTAGATCTGCGAAACAGAGATCGGGATTCGGGGACGGTTACGTGTGGGGAAGGATTAGCACCCTCGCAACGCCCGGAAAAACCGGTACTACCAATCGCGATAAGGTTATTTTCTTGACGGCTGATTAAGGAGAGAGACGTTCACACTCCCTATTTAGGGTTTGCGTTACTAATTCAGAATTTAGGTTTTCTTATTAATTTAGTTTATAAAATTTTAAAGGAGGGGCAGATTTAAAAATCGGACTCGAGTCGAGTGACTGCCTACGTATCTGGAGGCCGGAATCAAAGTCCACGTAGTTCGTTGTTTTTTAAAAAATCGGGTTGTCTGGAGTATTTTTTATCTTTCAAAGTTTTATTGCCCTTTTTTATAAACTTGAGGAGCAATTTGTTTTTAAAATTTTATTATTTTATTTAGTGTTATTTATATTTAAAGGGGAGAATTTTCACGGGTCATCTTTCGTTAGTAATTCCAAGGGTTTTTGTTATGGTTTCGGGTAATTTAGACTAGGGATTCCCACGGTGTTTCGCGAGTGCGAAATGATATCGACTTTGATTTTAAATGCTTGGATTGTTCGTTTTTGGCTCGGGATTTCCACAATACTTTACGAATAGTCGTTACTAATTCCTAATGACAAGCACAATGACGACTTAAATCTTATCGTGGATTAGCATACAATCCACGGAAACGACTGAATTTCGATATGAAATTAGTTAAGAGATTTATTAAACCAAATTCTTTGATTAACAAAATATTTAAATTTAAACATGAAAGGCTTTCTTTATCCTTAATTAATCTAAACCAATTTAATTGTGGATCAAATTTACATCAACATGGACTAAAAAAAAGTGATTAGTATTAAAATTAGGGCTTGTTTTTAATTAAATGAACCAATACGGAATGGGCTCAGCAAATTTCGGCCCAAAAGACAGAAATTCGGCCAGCCCACCCAATTCATTAATGGCAAAATCGTAAATACACGGACGGGGCAATTTCGTAAATTTTTGGAACCCTAATGCGCCATATAAAAGGATGAGAGGGCTGAAAAAATCAGCCCCCCTTACCACTATTCATACGCCGATCCTCTCTTCTCTCTCTCTCTCTCTCAATTTTCTGGCAACCTAATTTCCTCTTCCTCCTTCTTCACTATAGCCGCCACACCTCACTTCTCTCCCCCTCTTTCTTCTTCTCTTAACAAAACAAAACCCTAACCTGACACTACTCAGCCGCCGCCGACGGGACCAGACCGAAGGAGAGCCGACCGAGACCAAACGAAGCCTCAAACCTCTGCCAACGGAAGGGAGGATGTCGGCGGGGACGAGCTCCGGCTATCTCGGCGAAGAGCCGCGACAGCGAGTCGCTCCGACAGCCGTCCGACGAACATGCAAGGTAAGACTCTTACCTTTTTATGCTCGTTCCTTCGTTTTCTTCTCTTTGACAGAAAGAAAACGGATTTTAAGCCACTAAAACGAAAATAAAGATCTTCCTCTTGTTATGACATAACTTTAGATCTAAACCTCTCTTTTTCTATTTTTGCTTTTTTTTACTGATTTTTACCATCTTCTCCCCCCTTTCAGAATCGGTCCGGAAGAAGAGCGACAGCGGCGGCGAAGCGACGGTTTGGCGGCGCGTCGGCACGACGACGGTTCGATGACGCGTCGGCACAATGACGGTTCGGCGATGACTCAGCGGGGACGGCGCGGCGGCGTGACGGCACGGCGGCACGGCGACGGCGACGACCCGGTAAAACGGGTACAACTTTCTTTTAAATAAACGTTCAGACCTCCCTTTTTTTATTTCTTTCGTTTTTTTATTTATTCTCATTTTATAGAAATCGAACGGCGGCGGGACCAACACCACGACGGCGGCAAGATGCCAGCGTGTTGACGGCGTGACGGCGCCAGCCGAAGATGCGTAGAAACAGAGAGGTAAATAAAACAAAAACCCAACCTTACATTTTGAACAAGAATTGTATTAATAACCCAAAGAAAAATGATTAATTGATGCTCATCTTTTATTGTGGGTCAAAAACTCCAACATGAAGAGTCAAGAAGAGCAACTCAAAGATAAGTAAAAATAAACTTCCAAACTTCTCTTTTTGTGTCTCATCTGATACTTAAAAAAAAGATAGACTTGGACTAATACATATTTTAGTGTCCAAAGTAAGAAGGTGATAGATTTGTGTTTAAAAATAGAAAGTCAAGACAAGCTTAATGAACCCAACACATATGCTGAAAGTACAACAGATCTAGGAAGGTTTAGAACAAGGAAACTTCAACATAACACTCTTACATCTTGAAAGTCTAACAACTCGGAATATGTGTACCATATGTTTAATATGAATGTCCATGGTGCAGGTGCATAAATGGAGAAATGGAATTAAAGAGGATTGAAGTTTCGAAGAAGTGGGTATGCTCACTTTGATTTCTGTAGAACTTAGTGGTAGGATGAGAGGATGAGTGAGCCCTTGAACTCCTTGCTTGATGCTTCTCTCTTGCTTTTGGTACTGTGATTTTCTACGAACTTTGGACCCTTGCCTCTTTTGGAACTTTTCTATTTCTAGGATTTTTAGATTGAAATAAGAAGAGGACAGAAGAAGTAAATCTTGGGAGAATTTCCTCTTTTGTTGTCTTTCCTTTTTTCATGACTCTTTCCCCTTTTCTCTTCCCTTCCTTTTTTGCCCCCTTGGGACCTCCCCACTTTCCTTTATAGCAAAATGGAACCCTAAATACATAAATTACCACTTTGGGTAAAATCTTGCCAGCCCAAAAATGGGTAATAAATATCTGAATTTTAGTGATAAAACGATTGGGCCTTCAAGCCCACATCTCTTTTCTTTCTTTAATTTCAAAAAGCAACTAAATTATGGTCCTAAAACATGTATTTCTAACGAATGGGCTTAAAGCCCAATCCGAGTACCCTTTAACCTTGTTGGCTGGGCCCAAAACTCAAATCGTTGAACGCATGAGCTGAGCACCCAATCTTGAAACTGACTAAAGCTAGAAAACTTCAAAACACGAACGCAAAACACTAAGTTAATCTAGCTGAAAGACATACTACTGACTATTCGAGATCAATAAACAACGGCCCACTGGTCATCCGATAATTTGCGAGCCCGGACAAAATTTGGTTACTACAGAGTGATCAGGTTGTATCCTCTTCCTTGTCCTTCTTTTTATTTATTATTTTCAGATTTTGATCTAATTTTGTTTTGTGTGGATCCGGGACACTTGTCTCGATTTCCTTTTGATTTTTGTTTGTTTTTGTTTTGTAGACACCTTTTGGCAGCTTATCTCCACGCTCCGAACGCCTCTTGATCATCTCCTACACCAACCATCTCGGTCCAGGTTCTTCTATTGCTATCTACTCTAGTTTGGTCCTGTGAGGACACAGAACGGTTTAAGTGTGGGGTAGGATGTATAAATTGCATGATCTTGTATTAACATTCTGTGATTTCGTGGCTTATCTGATTCCTCTAGCTTAGAATTGCTCGATTCTTGACATGTGATGTTAAGTTAGTTTTCAATTTTTCACAATGATGCTTAGACTGCTTAACCTAGAACCGGTAATCAACTTGCTGCATTGATCCTAAATTTCATGGTCAGAACAGACAGTTTCATCACTCTTATAGTAATTCACCTTGATTGCATGATAATGACCGAATCCGACTAGCAAACCAACTGTGAGCTTTTGATCCATTGCACATAACTTGCAATTTCAATTCTTTTTTATTGGTTTTCTCGTACCTTGAATGAGTTAGAATTTGCATTAGACCAATTCGAGACCACACAATGACACGAGTTCTAGGAGGATAGAGGCACCTAGTTGAAGCTAATTAAGCCAGATAGCCAACATAACATTAAATCCATTAGGTGTAAACCCTTGAGCTTGGCCCTTCTTTCGGTTCGTTATACATTACAGCTAATTCCTATTTTTCATCACCCCGTTGATCCCTTGTGGTTGTAGTTCTAGATTAGCCTACCGGAAGTCGGTCTGTGGTAACTTTCATATAGCCATTAAACAGGTGGTCTTAGCTATTATGTCCAAACGTGTAAACCCCTCTAGCAACTAAAAGAAAAACCAGCACTAAAGAAGAAAAATAAAAGAAACAAAAAATTCATAAAAGTGAAAAGTTTCAAAGTTAGTAGTATAGTTCAATAACGTTTCACCCTACAAATGGAAGAACGAAGTCAAAGAAAAAAAAGAAAGAAAGAAAAAATCAGAAAATGCAAGTTTCAAAAAAAATACAATAATAAAGTGCTAGGTTGCTTGAGGATATCATAGGACGAGCATACACTATTCTGCCCGTGTTTGGTTAGATGGTAGGAAGTCATAGGCTAGATTCGAGGGAAGTTAGTCGAAAGGTGCACCGCACCAAAGCCAATTCCATCGTTCGTCCCTTCATCCATCTCATTATAAACCCTTGTAGTGTAGGAATTGTTACAGTCCCTTGCAAAAGTCTTTTTGACTAGTTACTCGTGTTGTCAAAGTGGTGGAGATTGTGGTTGAATTGCAAACATATGACATACTTCGGTCAAAAAATGATTGAGAGCAGAAACACGTCCCTAAACACAGTGTGCGAGAGTTCCCTTGTACCAAATATTGTCTGTGTGAGAAGTCTGGTCGGTTAGGTCGGATTCATTAATGATTTGTGGTTACTATTTGTTTGTGTGCAGATAATTAGTGAGACTAGGTTGTTTGGTTGACGTGTAAGCATGTTAGGTCACTTGTTCTATAAGTAGCGATTTAATAATTCATTGTGATTGCTTGAACCTTAACTTGATCGATCTCGTCATCTGTGAATCTGAGTGTGTTCTAGTTTAGTTTGCTTGAGGACAAGCAAATGCTTATGTGTGGTGTATTTGATGACAATCGATTTTACGTGATTATCAGCCTCATTTAAGCTACATTTCCTTGCTTGAATCTCGGGTTTTAGGGTAGTTTATGTTATTTTCACCTAATTGCTCTAATTCTTGCCGTTTTGGTTACTTTGGCCCATTATGGGTCTATTTGATGGTTTTCTAGTGTTTTTAAGATTACATAGGTTTTTGCCATCAAATACGTAGCCACAGATGAGCTCGGGAAGCAAAGGAACCTCAAGGAATGGTCCGAGATCAATCCAGAAGTCAACCAAGCCAGAAGAAAGCACTGCCCCGGTTTTAACTAGAGTTTTCGGCGAGAAGTCCAAAGTCTTCGCCAAAAACTAATGCAAAAATTACACAGTCGAAGACAGCAAATCCAGCCGAGGTTTTCACTGAAGTCTTTGGTGAAAACTACCAAGTTTTCGCCGAAAACTATTTCCTTTTCCGGCTGTGATTCTGAAACCCTATAAATACTAAACCGGCAACCACAATCAAGATATACCTATTCCTTGGATTAACTTCCAGACTTGATAGTTTGAGAGGGAGTTTAGAGAGTTCGAGGAGTCGGGAAGAGATCGTAACACCATCCTTCCATCTCAAAGAGCTCGGTGCTAGGAGTTAAAGATCAAGGAGATTGAAGCTTCACAGATCCATCTGAAATTAGGTTTTACAGTTTTTCTCTATTCTCCCTGTTTGAAGATGTACTCTTTGTTTGTCTTCGATTCTTTTGTTTTGGATATGAGTAGCTAAAATCATAGAGCTTAGATTAGATGAACCCTAAGTGACCCATGGCTTTAAAGCGGTCAGGGATCGGCGGTAATTAAATCCAGTTTCAATCAGTTTCTCTTGCATGTTTGTTTTGTTCTTAATAGCTTTCGTGCTTCTTTTCTAGCTTGATCACCTAGTTAAGATTCTAGTTAAGCTGAGGATAGTAGCGAACATTCGCCTCACTTCAAAACACCAAATCAACAGTTAACCTATTCATTGGAACAATTTCTCTCCGTCTGGTTTTGTGATCGCCCATGTTATGGTGATCTTAGGGTGATTCGAAATCTAAGCTTTTCTGTCGCTTTGTTAAGTTAATCAATCTTTCATTTTGCTTTCTGTTTTCATTTCAATTTCTCTGCTTCATAGACTAGAAGTCGTGGAACTCACACCACGCAAACTTGTTTTAAACCTGAGTAAATTGTCGATTCATTTGAGTAGACTATTAGAAGAAACCCTGTGGAATACGATCTATCTTGCTTTGTGCTTGATAGTTATTTGACTACACGCGCATGAAAACGTGTCCATCAGGTATACTCCTAGAAGTACGGTCTTAGCTTTCTTGTCGTGCACACCACCACATATGCCAATTTCTCAATCTCCGGATATCTTGTTTCAGCGTCAATCAATGTTTTACTCGTATTGAAGATAGGATATTCACTCATGTCTTCCTGGCGAACAAGAACGGGCTAACTGCCTTAGTGGAGATTGCGATGTACAAAAACAAATCTTCATTGAGTTTAGGTGACGCTTAGGGGTGGGAATTCGGTTAAGGTTAATGGTTTAAAACCGATTAACCAACCAAAATTGGTTAACCATTGGTTAACTGATTATTCATTCGGTCAATGGGGCGGTTAACCATTTTTAGCTAGTCGGTTAACGATAAAAATGCGGTTAACCGACCTTGACCGAAATAATAATGGAATAATGAGTTCTACTGCAAGTGTTTATTTACATGGTGTATAATTTATGATATTATTGAAATTATATGAAATTTTAAGATTATAAGTAGATTAAATCGGTCAAAGTTGGTCAAAATCGGTTAAATCGGTCAATTGTAAGTTAACCAAATTTTGGTCGGTTTTTAACCGATTTTATTTTGGTCAATCAGCAGTTAAAACTTCTTGGAGGTTGGTTAACCTATGGTTAACCGATTTTAATCAGTTAATGACCGAATTAACCGATTCCCACCCCTAGTGACGCTAGTATAGGTGGTGTAACCAAAAAAATGTTTCAACTCCTCAAACGCTTTATTACATTTATCGTCCCATGCGAACTCCAATGCTTTATTACATTTTTCTTTGTTCCTTCATCACCATGCGTTTCTTACAATCGTGCGTACACTCCCCCTTTCTTTTCTTGGGGCTCCTCCTTCCCACGCTGTTCCTTTTCTGGACTTTTATCCCTTCGCCTGGAGATAAGGATAAAGTCCTTGAGTCATCCTTCGTTAATCCATCTCTCAACCTCATTTTTAAGCTCCTTGCATTCCTTAGTTGTGTGCCCATGCGCGTCATGAAAATCACAAAATTTTCGATGACTTCTTTGGTCAGGTGGAGTCTTCAAAGGCTCGGGCCACTATATGTGATGACCCTTATGCTGCATGGAAAGAAATATCTTTTTTCTAGATTCATTAAAGGGGTGTATTCTGGCCTTTCTTCCCTAAATCATCTTCTGTCCTCATGGTATCCGCGTTTTTCTGGCAATCTCTCGACCCTTCTCCACCTGGACTACCAATTTGTTTGTTTGTTCTACTACTTCTCTGCTTTTACCGCCTTCCCTACTACCGGCTCCGCCAACTGTTATTCAAGTAATATAATTTTGTGAACCCTGGCCTCAAGATCTAAAAGAGAAATTGGGGTTGTGTTTGCTAGCGACTCCCGCAGCCTACTGTTGTGAGTTGCTTGGAATAGACTTGTCGTGGCGATTTCATGATCCACGTTCCTGATAGATTGTACGACTCCCATCCATCTGTCAAAAAATTCCTTAAGCGACTCATTTGTCCCTTGCCTTAAGTTTACTAAGATTTGTAATGGGACTGTCCTACTTCTCTTACTCTCATACTTCTGAGAAATAATCTTGGTGAATCCATCCCACGTCGTGATGATTCCCTCTAGAAGATTCATGTACCATTCTCTCGCTCTTCCTCCTAACATCACTGGAAAGCCCTAAAATATGTCGCATCGCTCACTTGCTGCATCTGCACGACGATCTGGAATAATTGAAGATGATCGTCGGGATTAGTTGATCCTAGATATTTGTGCATATTTTGTCCCATTGGTAGCTGTTCAGCGAAAATTGCTCGTGTGAGCGGTTGTCGAATAGCTAGTTGGGTAGTTCCCACTTGTGTTGCCAGATGAAACTGTTAGAGCACCTAATTGGCGGTCACCTGAACTTGAGGTCTGCTCTCTAGTAACGGAGGGGGATCCCTTGCCTGTTGAGCGACTACTATTTTCAGTAGTTGGGTTAGTTCTAGATTTTGACGCTCCAGAACTTGGAATCACTACTCAAGCATGTGGTATGCCTCCACTGCAGGATCTTTTTCTTCCAGCTGCCTTTCCAGTCGACCTCAAGTTTAAGATTTTGAATCAGTGTGAGTGGTGTGTACTGACACGTGTTCCAACTCGTTCCCTAGATTTCTCGTAACCTCAAGAATTGCTTGGGTGGCGGGGGGATTCATGTGTTTGAGGGTTGTTATTCCGTTTCATGCTACCCTAGGATGAGTTGATGCCTCTCCTAGATCCATTCGCCCTTTCCCGAAAGTGATAATCGTCTGCTTCTCCCTCTATCTGGTGCGCCAATTGTTCCAGACTAATCGACTGGCCCAATAGACAATGGAGGCCCAATCGCCTGGTCCTTAGTGATGTGGGTACCTCGTAAGTAAAGGGGGAAGTAGTAGTAAGTTCAAGGAGTAATTAGGCAATTTTAAGGATTGTAGGTAGGTGAACGAAATAACATACTGTCTACTGGGTAAAAGAGTGTCCCCTTCTTCAGAGTGGTCGAACATGTATTTATAGCCCCAACCTCCTTTCTTGGTCGCCAAGGATCAATCTCAGCCGTCCGTGCCGACCTCTAGGATGATACCATGTGTCTTCGCGTCACACGAACCCTAACGCTGTTAGGGCCACTGATAATGGGCTTCATAAAATTGTTCCTTGTTGAGCCGCTATCCTCAATCACTTATGGACCAAGTCAACGATCGCCTAAATCGTTGACTGTCTTCTTGCAGGCCCTTTTGTGGGCTACTCCGAAGCCCAAAATCGTCGGGCCTAGGGCCTATCAATTTTGTTAATGTAATTTAAGTTAGGATTCAAGGTTTAAGATTTTAGTGTAGCTATTAGGGTTTAGAGTTTTGTTGATAGAATTGACATTATGATTTAGGGTTGAGCTATTTAAGGATAACAAATTATAGAGTTTAGTGTATTGAGATTATGTTTTTTGTTGATAGAATTCACTATGACTTAGATTTCAGATACAACAACTTTAAAATTAACAAATGCTAATGATGGTAACTGCTACCTAACAACATCAGTTATTTTATTAATGGGATCAATAGGGAGGTTGAATCAAAGGGCGATCTTATGATGATGGGGACTGGGATTATGATGATTGAGTTTGTCGATGGGAAAAAAGACAATGGAAGAGGATAAAGTGGAGCTTGAGAGTTATGATAAATCTCCTGTCTATGAACCCTAGTGAAATTGAAATGAGAGAGAGGAAACTTAACTGAACTAACAGAGAATAGAGAAATCAACCATATGTTGTGGAAAAAAAAATGAAACAACTAAAAAAGAATGTTTCAATCTAATCGGGTCTGGGTAACCGGGTCCACTCAGGTCCTTTTAGCAGAGAGAAGGAAACAATATCACCCTAGAAGATATAAGCGCCATGATTTTAAGGAAATGAAGGAAACATCAGAATCTTGGTTGGGGAACCTAGTAGGTGGTATAGTGGTGACAATTTCATGTTACTTCAACGACACTCAACCGAAAACAACAAAGGAAGTTGGTGTAATCGCAGTTCTCAACTTTGCTATAGCCTACACACTAAACCCAAAAAATGCAAGGGAGAGGCGAAGCAAGAGGAAGAGGAGCAATAGTAGTAACACTACAAAAAATAGGGAATTTCGCGTCATTTGAAACGAAAGAGGATGGCGTCGGTCGGTCAAAGACCGACGCCAAATATGGTGTGCGTGTTGACCCGCGTAAATAGCGTCGGTCAATAAACGACGACGCTAAATGAGGCCACAAAAACCGATGCTAAATTCCGACCGATGCTAAATTCTACAAAAACCGACGCTAAATTCGATTTTGGGTCGAAAATGAAGTCCTTGCCCAAAACCCAGATTTAGCGTCGTTTACCGACAAGATTTAGGGTCGGTCATCGACCGACGCTAAAATCATGTACCTATTTAAACTCTCTCAGCCGCCACCCTAACCCTACTCTCACCTCTCTCTCTCCTTCTCCTCCTCAAACCCTCCTCCTCCTCAAATCTCCCAACCACCACCCTCGTCCTCCTCCTCCTCAACTCTCCCAACCACCACCTTCCTCCTCCTCCTCCTCGACTCTCCCAACCACCACCCTCCTCCTCCTCCTTCTCCTCAACTCTCCCAACCACCACCCTCCTCCTCTTCAAACCCTCTTCCTCCTCCTCCTCAACTCCTCCTCCTGAAAGCCTCACTTCCTCCTCCTTAAACCCACCTCCGGCCTCCACATCCCAGCCGCCAGCGCCGCCAACCGCTTTCACTTCCTCCTCCTCCAAACATCATCATCACAGCCACCGCCGGCGCCACCTTCATTTCCTCCAGCCATTCGCATCCCAGCTGCCGCCAGCCGCCTTCGAAACCTCAAAACTGGATCCCAAACGACTTGGATGACAACAAGATCTGGAAAAAAACCAAGATCTGGAAAAAACCTAGATCTGAAAAAAATAAAAATAAAAACAAAAATAAAAAATCAAAGTAATATAACAAAATAAAAAATTAAACTAAAAAACTAATATTAAAAAAGAAAATAGAAAACTTACCCGACCGGTTAACCGACCCGTGGGTTGCTGGGCTGAAACTGCGTCGGTCGATAGTAATTTTGCGTCGATTATAGTTTCGACCGACGCTAACATTTAGCGTCACCGTTATTCGCGTCGGTTGAATCGACCGACGCAACATGTTTTTAGCGTCGGCTATGACCGACGCTAAAAACCCGGTCTAACCGACGCCATATGTATATTTTTTTGTAGTGTAAGATTTTGGTGTATGATTTGGGAGGACGTACATTCGACGTCAGCGTGATGTTAGATGGTCGTACGAGTTCAAACTGAATTTTTAGAATCCACACGTGTTATGGATGTGCAATACATATGTTCTATACCTGTATTCATACGCTCATTTGTGCCTACGTATAGGCATCCATATGCATCCATAATAGTGTGCGGTTCGTATACATACACACACTCACTCATACGCCACACCAATGAATATGAGGTCTGACCTCATTGGCAGTCACCTGAACTTGAGGTATGCTCTCTAGTAACGGAGGAGGATCCCTTGCCTGTTGAGCGATTACTATTTTTAGTAGTTGCGTTAGTTCTAGATTTTGACGCTCCAAAATATGGAATCACTACTCAAGCATGTGGTATGCCTCCACTGCAGGATCATTCTCTTCCACTGCCTTTCCAGTCGACCTCGAGTTTAAGATTCTGAGTCTGTGTGCGTGGTGTGTACTAACACGTGTTCCAACTCGTTCCCTAGATTTCTCGTAACCTCAGGAATTGCCTGGGTGGTGGGGGGATTCATGTGTTTGAGGGGTGTTATTCCGTCTCCTGCTACCCTATGATGAGTTAATCCCTCTCCTGGATCCATTCGCCCTTTCTCGAAAGTGATAATCGTCTACTTCTCCCTCTATCTGGCACGCCAATTGTTCTAGACTAATCGACTGGCCCAATAGATAATGGAGGCCCAATCGCCTGGTCCTTAGTGATGTGGGTACCTCGTAAGTAAAGGGGGAAGTAGTAGTATGTTCAAGGAGAATTATGCAATTTTAAGGATTGTAGGTAGGTGAACGAAATAACATACTGTCTGCTGGGTAAAAGAGTGTCCCCTTCTTCAGAGGGGTCGAAGATGTATTTATAGACCCAACCTCCTTTCTTGGTCGCCAAGGATCAATCTCAGCCGTCCGTGCCGACCTCTAGGATGATACCACGTGTCTTTGCGTCACACGAACCCTAATGCTGTTAGGGCCACTGATAATGGGCTTCATAAAATTGTTCCTTGTTGGGCTGCTGTCCTCAATCACTTATGGACCAAGTCAACGATCGCCTAAATGGTTGACTGTCTTCTTGCAGGCCCTTTTGTGGGCTACTCCGAAGCCTAGAATCGTCGGGCCTAGGGCCTATCAGTTTTGTTAATAGAATTTAAGTTAGGATTCAAGGTTTAGGATTTTAGTGTAGCTATTAGGGTTTAGAGTTTTGTTGATAGAATTGATATTATGATTTAGGGTTGAGCTGTTTAAGGATAACAAATTATAGAGTTTAGTGTATTGAGATTATGTTTTTTGTTGATAGAATTCACTATGACTTAGAATTCAGATACAACAACTTTAAAATTAACAAATGCTAATAATGGTAACTGCTACTTAACAACATCAGTTATTTTATTAATGGCAGCAATAGGGAGGTTGAATCAAAGGGTGATCTTGTGATGATGGGGACTAGGATAATGATGATTGAGTTTGGCGATGGGAAAAAAGACAATGGAAGAGGATAAAGTGGAGCTTGAGAGTTATGATAAATCTCTTGTCTATGAACCCTAGTGAAATTGGAATGAGAGAGAGGAAACTTAACTGAACCAACAGAGAATAGAGAAATCAACCAAATGTTGTGGAAAAAAATGAAACAACTAAAAAAGAATGTTTAAATCCAATCGGGTCTGGGTAACCAGGTCCACTCGGGTCCTTTTAGCAGAGAGAAGGAAACAATATCACCCTAGAAGATATAAGCGCCATGATTTTGACGAAATGAAGGAAACATCAGAATCTTGGTTGGGGAACCTAGTAGGTGGTATAGTGGTGACAATTTCATGTTACTTGATGACACTCGATTGACGTGATTATCAGCCTCATTTAAGCGACATTTCTTTGCTTAAGACATGGTTTTTAGGGTAGAATAACGAATATTCAATCGATTTCCCTTTCTCGTGCCATTTGTGTTACCTTGGCCCGTTTCGGGTCTATTTGATGGTTTTCTAGTGTTTTTATGTTAGCACAGGTTTTTGCCGTCGAATAAGTAACCAATGACGTGTCTAAGGCATTGGAACATCGAGGAACTGAACCGAAATCGATCAAAGGAGCCAATCAAGTTCAAGCAAATTCCTGCCCGGATTACAAAGGAATTTTCGCCGAAAATCACCTAGTGTTTTCGGCGAAAATATCAGCACAAATCGGTTTCTGCGAAAGTGTCAAGTTTTCGAACCGAGAATGAAGTCCAGAGAAGAGCGAAAATATCCCTTCATTTGCAAAGGAATTTTTCGCCGAAAATTCCTCAAGAATTTTGGCGAAAATAATAGGGAAATCCGGACTAATTAGGGTTAAGTATAAATACTTAACCCGGCGGCCAAAAACATATACCTGATAACATATCATTCATAATTACGTTTTCCGAGGATTCTCTGGAGTTCTGGAGCGAAGAGTCAGAGTTCGAAGAGCCGGAAAGAGATCGTGACGCCATCCCTTTCATCTCGGAGAACCGGAGCTAGGAGTGTAGTTTACCGAAGATCGAAGTCTGTCAGAGTCGTCTAAATTAGGTTTTTCAGATTCTTTTTTGTTCTTCCTCTGGATGATGAACTCTTTCTTTGTCTTTGTTTCTTTTGTAATAAACATGAGTAGCTAAACTCGTTAGAGCTTAGACTAGATGAACCCTAAGTGACCCAGGACTTTAAAGCGGTCACGGATCGGCGGTGATTAGATTCGAAATTCAATCAGTTTCTCATTCATGTTTGATTTGTTCTTCATTGTTCATGTTTCTCGTCTGGATTGATCACCTAGATTAGATTCTGGTTAAGCTAAGGATAGAAGCGAACGCTCGCCTTACTTTAGAACATCGAATTGAACAATTAACCTTATAATTGGAGCGTGGCTTTCGTAGGAACCGGTTAGGTTTAATCCACTGCAAGAGTAACTCATTAATCATTAGTAATTGCACCAGTTAATTAAGTCGTTGCGAGAGGCGACCGTACCCGGGCGGCTAGTTAATCTTGGTAGTTAGAACGGATAGAGCGAACGTTCGCCGGTCTTAAACCTAAGGGTAAGGAGTTATGGTGGTGTCTTAGTAATTGATTGAATGAGAATCGAAATCCGCTGATCTATTGATTGCCAATGCTCTGGGGAACGAAGGGGGATTCAAAGTCTAAGTTCGTTTGTTATCTCTGTTTTCAAACCCTAATTTCCAATCTGCTTTAGTTTAATTTGTTTTAATTTCTCTGCATTTCTTAGAATTAGAAGTCGTGGAACTCACACCACGCACAACTTGTTTGCATTCGAGTATTTTGCCAGTTTTGAAGTAGTCAATCTTAGAAGACCCCTGGAATACGATCTACCCTAGCTTTTGTGAGCTTTGTTAGTTATTTGGTTGAACGTCCGCATAACAACGACCGGGCGGGTCATCATTACTTCAATGACACTCAACCAAAAACCACAAAGGAAGGTGGCGTAATCGCTGTTCTCAACTTTATTATAGCCTACACACTAACCCAAAAAATGCAAGGGAGAGGCGAAGCAAGAGGAAGAGGAGCAATAGTAGTAAGAGTTTGGTGTATGATTTGGGAGGACGTACATTCGACGTCAGCGTGATGTTAGATGGTCGTACGAATTCAAACTCAATTTTTAGAATCCAACGTGGGATGGATGTGCAATACATATGTTCTATACCTGTATTCATACGCTCACTTGTGCCTACGTATAAGCATCCATATGCATCCATAATAGTGTGCGGTTCATATACATACACACACTCACTCATACGCCACACCAATGAATATGAGGTCTGACCTCATTGGCGGTCACCTGAACTTGAGGTCTGCTCTCTACTAACGGAGGGGGGTCCCTTGCCTATTGAGCGATTACTATTTTCAGTAGTTGGGTTAGTTCTAGGTTTTGACGCTCCAGAACTTGGAATCACTACTCAAGCGTGTGGTATGCCTCCACTGCATGATCTTTTTCTTCCAGCTGCCTTTCCAGTCGACCTCGAGTTTAAGATTCTGAGTTAGTGTGCGTGGTGTGTACTGACACGTGTTCCAACTTGTTCCCTAGATTTCTCGTAACCTCAGGAATTGCCTGGGTGGTGGGGGGATTCATGTGTTTGAGGGGTGTTATTCCGTCTCCTGCTAGCCTAGGATGAGTTGATGCCTCTCCTGGATCCATTCGCCCTTTCCTGAAAGTGATAATCGTCTGCTTCTCTTATATCTGGCGCGCCAATTGTTCCAGAATAATCGATTAGCCCAATAGATAACGGAGGCCCAATTGCCTGGTCCTTAGTGATGTTGGTACCTCGTAAGTAACACTACAAAAAAATATACATATGGCGTCGGTTAGACCGGGTTTTTAGCGTCGGTCATAGCCGACGCTAAAAACATGTTGTGTCGGTCGATCCAACCGACGCGAATAACGGCGATGCTAAATGTTAGCGTTGGTCGAAACTACAACCAACGCAAAATGACAATTAACCGACGCCGTTTCGGCCCAGCAACCCACGGGTCGGTTAACCGGTTGGGTGGGTATAGGTTTTTTGGCGTCGCTCGTTTCCGACGCAATATACTATCGAGCGACGCTAATTCACATGCCCATTTTGCGTCGGACATAACCGATGCTAAATGTTAATGTCTAACACTATATTATGGGTCCATTTAGCGTTGTCTCTGATCGACGCTAAATGTTATTGACCGATGCAATTTACAGATTACAGTTCCCCTATTTTTCTGCTTTCTTATCATTCTCACACTCTTTTAGTGCCAAAACCTGCATACAAAACACATTTTCGCTATCCCATTTTCACTAAAGCCATCACAAATGGGAAATCATATCAAATTTAATAAAACAACTAATATACCGATAAAACATCCAACATATGTAAATAACATCCATCTAAAACTAAATAAGCAACACAACTAAATCTAAGTGTTTAGTCCTATCTACTCATCATCGGTGTCATCCTCCTCATCATCGGTCTCATCCTCATCATCATCGGTCTCATACAACCCCTCATCCTCTTCTGCATGATCATCTGGTCTCATCTTCTCCTTCCCCTTCCCCGTCCTCGTGGATGATGAACCTCCATCTGCAACCAACTAGCTGAGTCGCAGAACCTCAGCCTCCAGCCCGCTTAGTCGCTGAACCTCAACCTCCAGCGTCCTCATACGATCCTCGGCAGGACAAAGACCGAAGACATGAGTAGTAGTAGCTGAACTACTACTCTGACTGGCTCCATCACGCTTCCTACTCATATTAACCTACATGGAAAGTATAGATAATCATAAAATTACTATTTAAATGTTAGTTTAAAACAATTTCAAAGTATATACCACAATACATACCATGGAGGGGGTGACACCAGATCCGAGCCCGCGAACCCGACCACTATGCTCTTTCGCATAGACCAGGCCTAGTACATCGTTCACTGAAAGCTCTATTGGGACGGAGGGATCACGGGTGTACTCTACAATTTCAGGCTACACATTGAAATGAAAAGAAAAAAATTAAAAACCCCTAATCTGATTAGATACACACCACTTCAGATAGATGAAACAGGACTTACCACTTTAGGATCGGTGTAAGTGTTGTCCTTCCTCGTGTGAGTGATAGCATACAGCTCACCTCTAGATGGCACCATCCCCCGTTCTTTTGCCTACTTGTGCACGAACTAAACATGTTTAGTAAACTTTCTATAAACATAAAGACATAAATAACTAGCAATTAAATCTGGATTATTACCAACTCAAACCCCGCAGCTTCTTCGAACCTCCAGTGTGGGGTGACTTATGGCTCCTCTTAGCGGCAGAGTTCTTGCGAGCCAACTCCTGCAATTTGAACAATCAATTCATATCAGTATTGCAACAGAATCAAAGTCATAAAATACTTTTAACTCATTTCCAATTTCAACTCTACTTACCACCATATCCGGCCTCAGTCTCAGATCCACGAACTGTGCCCACATAGGAGGAGGGATCCTAGACGGCTTGTGCTCTAGTGCCCACACCCTCGTAGGCACCACAAACTCTCTCATGTCGAACTCCTCGCTAGAGGCTTCAACATCCTTCTTCATCCTTGCCTTAAGCGTGTTAACCGCATGTCCGGTCCACAATTTGGTTTTGAAGTACCGCCACTTCTTGTTAATATCTGTCAAGATGTAAGAACTGGCCCATGATTTCATCTATGGCGGCTCAATCACGATACATCGCTGCATCAAATTCAGTATCAATTCATTAATAGTATTCAACTCAAACTAATTGACTAAAGGTTAACAATTTTAGAGTTTATCACTTACCCATACGATCTCCATCAAATCATTCTTCTCTTGATCTGTTACTTTCTTCCACGACTCGTAGGTAATCGGAATGTAGTTGTGATCCTTAGCCAGCGCGCCTAAGAACCCGCCCAACAAAGAAGCTGGACCAATACCCTCAGGTCCTAGGCGGCTAAAAGGGATGACAACCTTCTTACCATCTCGAAGGCGGCTCGACAACTGGCTCCCAGAGACCTCATCTACAGTCTTAACTTTAGCAGGATCAACTAGCTCAACCTCCCACTTATCTCTATGTGCAGAAGCCATGTCTGCATAACAAAAACAAACCGAATTAGGTCAAACATGCAATCATTATTTAGAGATCAATAACTTTGTCAAACATGTAATTAACGAACCCTGATTAATCATCAAACTCTGTAGTTCCAGGCCTAGTTAGGGGTACAACAATGGCATTATCAAAATCCGAAAACTCTGGATTCACAAGCATATCAAATTCATGAACGGAGCTTCCTTCGTGCTCGCCCATGTCATACACTTCTCTAGGTTTGATATGTATAGGAACACACCATCCTTTCTCCACTTTATCTTCGACATAGTACACCATTCGAGCATCCTTTGCTTCAATATATGGCTCGTCGTCTAAACGACTTCCAGTATAAAGCAAGTGTCAGAAATTAAGCAGTGTGAACCCCAACTTATCTTTCTTCACATACCTATGATTGTGTGTATTAGCCCATTTGCACTTGAATAATACCACACAAAATTCGCCATAGTAATTCAACTCAACTATGTTTTCTAATTTGCCATAATAAGCTGGTTCGCTTGTATGAGGTCGATTGTCCACAGAACTTGCGTAACTGTGAGTTTCATAACTGCCGTACACACCACTATTCTGAGTGTTGAGACCCTTATCACGAGCACTGGTTCGAAACCGATAACCATTAACATCATAACCATTAAATCTGAAAGCATTCCGAAGAGGACCTCGAGCCAACAATCTTAGATTTTTTGAATGGACTACTTGGTCGTCATGTAGAATCTGTTGAAATGAAATAATAACATCCTAAGTAGATGATATGAAAATAATAACATCATAACATCCTACGTACTTGGTCATAAATGAGGTTTGGAGAATACTTAGTCGAGTCCTAAACCATTGCACGAAGTCCCTATGAACAACTTTTTCAACTTCCGCTAATGGTCTACCACGAAGTCGTTGTCTAGTGATTTCTTGGAACTCCCTAGTAATTCCCCATTACCACCAAAGTTTGAAATTAAAAGAAGATACTAGACACGGTAAGATTTCATAAAATTCAGTTTTGTACTTACTGGAGAAATGGCCCAACTTCAGTGGCACCTATAAGAACATGTCGGTGTATTTGTAGCCACTCCATATCTGATAACTTGATGTGCGAAGTGTTTCATCTTCCACCTGTTCATGGAGCTGAGAACCACGGTTGAATCGAGTTTCAATCCCAGCTTCATAATATAAGGATGTGAAAGTAAAGATCTCCTTGGAAACCCAAACTTCAGCAATTGAGCCTTCAGGCTGGGATCGATTTCGCACAAAAGATTTCAACTTGCCAAGAAATCTGAATATGACAAAGAGTATAATCAGTAACAATCACTGTCAATGATTGCATAACAGAGTAACTGATTGTAATCATACCTTTCTATAGGATACATCCAACGGTAATAGACTGGTACTCCTAGTCTAACTTCTTCAACTAAATGAACCACTAGATGGACCATTACCGTGAAAAAGGATGGGGGAATAACATCTCCAAACGACACAAAGCTATGACAATCCGTTTTTCGAGTGCATCTAACCCATCAATATGAATCACTTTCGAGCATAATTGATTCAAGCATGAGCTGAATTCAACTATTACTGAGGATACTTGCAATGGCAATACGTTCCGAATGGACAATGGTAGTAGTTCATGCATTAAGATATGACAGTAATGTGTTTTCAACCCTAATATCTTGCGGTTTGCCACATCAACACAACGAGATATATTGCTCGAGTATCCATCTGGTACTGTAAGGTCCTTCAAGGTGGTCAACATGTCATTGTGATGCGTTCAACCAAATAACTACTAATGCTAAGAAAAAGCATATAGCAGATCGTATTCGACTCAAGGTTTCTTCTAATCGACTACTTTGAAGAAGCTGGCAAATTACTCAGGTTAAAACACGTTGTGCGTGGTGTGAGTTCCACGACTTCTAATCTATTAAGCAAAGGAAAACAAAAGACAGAAAGATTAAAAGATTGACTAACGGGAAGATAGACGAACTTAGATTTCGAATCCCCCTTAGATCACCAGAGCAACGGCAATCACAAGATCAGCGGTTTTCAATTCTAATTCAATCGATTTCTATACACCACCATAACTCCTGACCCTTAGGTTTAAGACCGGCGAACGTTCGCTCTATCCGTTCTAGCTACCAAGATTAATTAGTCGCCCGGGTACGGTCGCCTCTCGCAACGACTTAATTAATTGGTGCAATTACTAATGATTTATGAATTACTCTTGCAGTGGATTAACCCTAACCGGTTCCTACGAAAGGCACACTCCAATTATAAGGTTAACTGGTTGAATTGATGTTCTAAAGTGAGGCGAGCGTTCGCTTCTATCCTCAGCTTAACAAGAATTTAATCTAGATGATCAAGAAAGACAAGTTTTTATGTTTAAAGCAGGGAAGCTGTCTGGCGACAACCCTACCTGCAAAAACCTAATCTAGGCGATCAACCAGAAAAGAAACTTAAACAATGAAGAACAAAACAACCATGCAAAGAGAAACTGATTGAACTTTGAATCTAATTACCGCCGATCCGTAACCGCTTTAAAGCCCTGGGTCACTTAGGGTTCATCTAATCTAAGCTCTACGAGTTCAGCTACTCATATCAGAAATAAGAGAATCGAAAACAAACAAGGAATACATCTCAGGTAGGAAGAACAGAGAAGAACTGTGAAACCTAATTTTGACGAATCCGTGAAGCTTCGATCTCCTGGATCTTCAACTTTAAGCTCCGAGCTCTCCGAGGTGGAAGGATGGTGTCACGATCTCTTCCTGGCTCTTCGAACCCTAACTCTTCGCTCCAGAATTCAGAGAAAATCCTTGGAAAACGTAATTATGATTTGTAATTATGAGGTGTCTCCCTTTTGGGCCGCCGGGTTAAGTATTTATACTTAACCCTAGTTGGGTCGGGCTGAGCTGATGTTTTCGCCGAAACCATAGGGATAGTTTCGGCGAAACTGGCTTTGAGTTCAGGGCTCCGCCGGCTGTTCAATGTCTTCGGTCCGAGCAGTTGATTGATTTCGCCGAAACCGTCCTTAGTTGAACATCAGTGGATTTCCCTTGCATCTTCGCCGAAAATCCCAGGTTCTTTTCGCCGAATATTTCTTTGTCTTGGCACCAGTCTGAATATGATATTGTTTTCGCCGAAAACCCTAGGGTATTTTCGGCGAAAGTATCTTTGTATTCGGGCAGACTTTTGGCTGGACTTTGATTGGCTCCTTTGATCGATTCCGGTTCAGTTCCTCGATGTTCCAATGCCTTAGACACGTCCATGGCTACTTTATTTGACGGCAAAAACCTGTGCTTACGCAAAAACACTAGAAAACCATCAAATAGACCCGAAAAGGGCCAAAGTAACCAAATCGGTAGGAAATAGGGTAGTTGAGTGAATATTCGCTATTTTACCCCTAAAACCACGTTTCAAGCAAGGAAATGTTGCTTAAATGAGGCTGATAATCACGTCAAATCGAGTGTCATCAAATACCCCACACTTAAGCTTTTGCTTGTCCTCAAGCAAACTGAACTAGAAAACACTCAAATTCACAAATGACACGAGATCAAACCGAGATTCAATTCTAACAATTTGGTTTAGACTGTTCCACGTAGAAAAGGTGACCTACACATGCAAGAATATCAACCAAACAAGTTTTTGATCTTACTAATTTCTGCACACTTCATGTAGTAGTCTTAACAAAGCTCGTCTCTTGGCAAGACAATTAATCATAATTAACCGACTACGATAACACCAATTCTAATGAGAAAAGACTTTAAGCTCTAGCGATGATGTGGACGCGGAGGTAGGAAAAGTGACGTGGCTATCGACTCGACTTCATCCGTTTCTAGATCTGTACGTTACATGTTCTAGCTAGGACCACTTTTTAACAACAATTTCGTTCAAGCTTAACTTATTCCTTCAATTTATTTACTGCATACTAGTGCTCGATACCAAACACTTCACTTAGGTGTTGGACCTGCCTAGCTCACAGTATTTGTGCCTTTGCTAGTGCTCAACCCGAACACTTCACTTAGGTGTCGGGTTTGCCTAGCTTTATTTTCAGCACTTCAAAAACTTAGCATTGATTTGCAACACTTAATTACTTGATTTAACCAATTTAGCCACTTGATCCTAGCTATTTATAACTTTTTACACAAGATTTCGAATTGGATTTCCGTCTAATCTCAAGCCACAATCACAGGTGAACAAGTATGGAGTGAAAAACATGGAAGAAGCTAGCATCTATCATCTTAGAACGGTGCTATCGAGCTTTGTTATTAACAAACCAATCAATTCAATTAATTCAAGTTTCAACTACCGAAGTGATTTATGTTCTGTTCTGACCTAGACTCGTTTAATATCAGTTCCGACACATTGGTTACAGGTTCTAAGTGGAACAGTCTAGACATCATTGTTCAAAATTAAAGTCAATTTAACATCAAAAGTCAAGAATTGAGCAATTCTATGCTAGAGAATTTTCAAAAATGAACCACAGAATCATAGATAGCAATCAAGCTCATGCAAGGTTCTCTAGCATCCTACCCCACACTTAAATCGGACTGTGTCCTCACAGGACCAAAATTAGAGTTCAGAGTGAAGTAGAAGAACCTGGACCGGGATGGTTGGTGTAGGGGATGAGCACGGTTCCTTGGGGCAGAGCGGAGTAGCTACTCGAGTTCCTCCCGTTAGAGCGGAGCATGTGTTGCTGCACAATTGTTCATCTGACGTCCCGAGTGATGGTATCAAGTCGCGCCGTAGTCCTGCGCTTATGAGTGACATTCCTAAAACCAGAAACGAAACCAGATTAATTAACTAATAACCCACCCCACACTTAGTCGAAAAACTCAATTTCACAAAGAAATGAGGAAAACCGAGTGGGGGTAAGCAAAGTAAGTAACCGGTAATCACAGGAAATTACAAGGTATGCATATGTCTAGCCGGAACGTTCATACCATAATTAGGGATTAGAAGTCGAACCGACACTCAAAAAGTCAACATCACAACACATTGAACCCTAATTATGGCAAGACTATCACAACTTGGAAAATGACGGTATAATATGATCTCAGATGGCAACACAATAATATGAACGAAAATGAGCACATAAGGTAGCCAAATGTTCAAGAACAATTCATGGTCAAACCGATATTTCTCAGAAGTCAACATTACGAAGAATCACTCTTATGCATAGCAACATAAGACCCAATGATATGAAATTTAAGCACAAAACCCCATAAGCATGCTAGAACATTCGTGGAAATTTTTGAAACTGAGAGTGAGTGAAGAGAGGTTGAAATCCGGATTTGAAAGTGAAATTTTGGCTGATTTTCGAAAGGATTTTCGGCGAAAATAATAGGGAATTTTCGCGAAAATTGGAGTTAAAATGCACTGCCGGTTTTCGCCGAAAACAAGGTATTTTTCGGACCGAAAGTTTGAAACAGGAGAATTAAAGTGAAAATTAAGAAGGAAATTTTCGCCGAAAATGGGTTGGAAATTTCGCCGAAAATTTTGAACTGCTCGGTTGAAATATTTTCGCAAATCCGGCAATTTTCAGAAAATCACAGTTAAATCCACAAAAATTGGAACAACCTCATTCAACTTGCCACAGACACTATGACACACAGACTACACCAA
The DNA here is from genome assembly GCA_034768395.1 of Linum lewisii. Taxonomy (NCBI): domain Eukaryota; kingdom Viridiplantae; phylum Streptophyta; class Magnoliopsida; order Malpighiales; family Linaceae; genus Linum; species Linum lewisii. Next base: position 51,543,634 of record CM068298.1, on the reverse strand, counting down.
AAAAATAAGAAGTCAAACAAACTGACACTTTTGGTTCTCCCAACCGACTCTAAAACACTAAGGTTGAACACAAATCAAAAACTGACTCCAGCCGTAGGTTGCCTCCCACGAAGCGCTCTTGCTTAACGTCCTTGAGCTGGACGATACCTGGACGGTGTTAGGAGACATCCCAACTCAGGATTTCTCTTAGGCCCGAGCCGGAGTTCATGAAATATGGCCTTGGGGATCCTCCGGCAAGTGTGAACTTCTTCCCGTTTGCTGACTTATCCTGGTTCGTTCTGGTGGCTTGGCAAAGGGGGCTGAGCAATCGGCTTCCAAACCTCCTTCGTCTTCTCTTTATTCTCCTTCTTTACTTCGCCAGGATCTTTGACGTTTGGTGATTCAGGAGGGGATGCCGTCGGATCCTCCTTCTTTCTCGGCCTCTGTGCCGCATTTCATTCTTCAGATTAGGGACCTGTCCGACACCTGGCAAGAAGATTTCTGCAGAAACTCTAGATTTTTCATTAGTAACGGAGTTGACCGAGGCCAACTCCATAGCTTCAACAGATAAACAATGCATCTCCTCTCTGACTGGGACTTGCATACCGTCCTTGATGCGAAATGTCATGGTGTCCTTGCCGACCCTTAATGTCAACGAGCCATTCGGGACATTAATGTTAATGCCGGCTGTTGCCATGAACGGTCGGCCTAGGAGAAGGGTGACATCTTCCTCTCGAGTATCCATGACAACAAAGTCAGTTAGAATAGTAAAAGGACTACAACGGACAACCACGTCTTCTAACAATCCCCTAGGCAGTTTAACAGATCTGTCGGCAAACACTAAATGCATGCTAATTGGTTTCAATTCTCCTAGGTTCAATTTCTTAAACAGGCATGTAGGCATAACATTGATAGAAGAACCTAGATCAATTAAACTACGATCAATTTTCACATTATTAATAGTGCAAGGCAAAGTAAAAGCACCGGGATCTCGACACTTAGCTGGGGGTGGTATGGGTGTCGCTTGGCCCTGGATAACAGAGCATTCTTCCTCGAGGGGGGCGGGAGACAACTCTTTCTTCTTCTTGTTCTTCGCAGGATCCCTTGCGATTTTGTCAGCCTCCGGTATCACCTTGGATAGCATCAGTAACTGGTGTATTCATATTCGTGTTCTTCAAGTATCCATGCCACTCTTTGTAACGGGGATCATGATCTTTCTCCTTTGATTGTGCGGCCTTAGGAAACGGAATCCGAGGCTGATATGGAGGGAGAGGTGGCGCAGGTGCTGGCTTTGTCAGGGAAGGCGGGGCAGTCACCTCCTCTTCTTCTTCTCTATTATCTCCTCGATCTTTGGCTTGTCAATGGTTATAGCTTCGTGGATTATGGCTGGTTCAGGAGCTACAGTATCAGCTGATTGCTTGTCGCTTCTTGTGGAGACGGCCTTGACGTGCTCCCATCTAATGGTAGAGTCGACCTGAACCGATGATTGATTCAGGAGGGGGCTACTAGTTATCAAGCTACACGTGTTATTTATCATACCCTCCACTCGTTGACCTCGAGCTTCATGTTCTTGATTTATGGCGGCTTGAAGCTTGAATTTCTCTTCATATTTATCGAGCCTTTCCATGATCAGCTCGAACATCTTGGCTACCTCGATATCCCTTTGTTCCTTGATGTAGATCTCTGAGGTTGATCTTGATAACTATCGCTCAAGTACTGATTCTGACTCTGGTTGAATCCGATGGTTGTAAGGAGGACACTTTGGAAGCTTCCTTGTTGCTGAGTAGGTTGTCTGAACTGACGATAATCGGGGTAGCCCTGTTGACTGTTGGTGAAGCCTTGATCAATAAAGTTCACTTCCTCTGAAGACCAGTTACCGAAAATCTTCTTCATTTCTTTCTGCACTTCAATCTTGATCTGATCTTCACGGCTTGGTCGGCTCTTAGCTGCTCCAAACTGTCTCTCCCAGCTTCTCGATTTGGATGTGCAGTTTGCAAAGTGACGAAGAGCAGCTTCTGGTGTGAGTGTGGTGTAGTCTCCATCAGCTAAGGAGTTAACCCATTCAGATGACTCTTCGTTTAGACCCCAAGCAAAAATCTCGACTAGTTGTATCTGAGTGAAGCCATGATGAGGGCAATCGAAGAGGAGTCCCTGGAATTCGTCCCAAGTTTCATGTAAACTTACCCCTTCTCTCTGTCTGAACCTTGAGATGTTTTTCTTATAAGCAATTGTCTTGGAAGGAGGGAAGTATTCCTCTACGAATTCCTGAGCAAGAGTCTCCCAGTCAGTGTAGTAGCCAGGTGGTTTGCCAGTGAGCCACCTCTTAGCTGCACCTTTCAGAGAGAACGAAAAAGCTCTGAAGCAAAGAGTGTTCTTGTCGAGATTCCCATTCTTGAAAGTGCTGCAGAGATCAAGGAAATCCGCCAGATGCGTGCACGGATTGTTAATGGCCTGCCTTCAAATTGTAAATCCCTAGAGATCATTTCCAGGAAGGGGATCTTGATCTCATAGTCAGGACCGTCTTCATCGCGCGACACAAAGATGGAAGAACGAACACTAGTAGCACTTGGCTTATTGTAATCCGCAAGACTCTTTTGAGCAGCCATTGCGGTAGGGGAAGGTGGATCGAAGTGATTTGCTTCTGAATTTTCTTAACCTGCAAGAGACAAAAACAAACACAACCGGTGTAAAATCGAAGTGTGATGGAAAATGAAAGATGGAAGTAGAAGAATAAAATGCCAACTCTTCTTTCAAACAATATAGAAGAGTCCCCGGCAACGGCGCCAATTTGGTGAACGTGTCGTTGTGATGCGTTCAACCAAATAACAACTAATGCTAAGAAAAAGCGTATAGCAGATCGTATTCGACTCAATGTTTCTTCTAATGACTACTTTGAAGAAGCTGGCAAATTACTCAGGTTAAAACACGTTGTGCGTGGTGTGAGTTCCACGACTTCTAATCTATTAAGCAAAGGAAAACAAAAGACAGAAAGATTAAAAGATTGACTAACGGGAAGATAGACGAACTTAGATTTCGAATCCCCTTTAGATCACCAGAGCAACGGCAATCACAAGATCAGCGGTTTTCAATTCTAATTCAATCGATTTCTATACACCACCATAACTCCTGACCCTTAGGTTTAAGACCGGCGAACGTTCGCTCTATCCGTTCTAGCTACCAAGATTAATTAGTCGCCCGGGTACGGTCGCCTCTCGCAACGACTTAATTAATTGGTGCAATTACTAATGATTTATGAATTACTCTTGCAGTGGATTAACCCTAACCGGTTCCTACGAAAGGCACACTCCAATTATAAGGTTAACTGGTTGAATTGATGTTCTAAAGTGAGGCGAGCGTTCGCTTCTATCCTCAACTTAACAAGAATTTAATCTAGATGATCAAGAAAGACAAGTTTTTATGTTTAAAGCAGGGAAGCTGTCTGGCGACAACCCTACTGCAAAAACCTAATCTAGGCGATCAACCAGAAAAGAAACTTAAACAATGAAGAACAAAACAACCATGCAAAGAGAAACTGATTGAACTTTGAATCTAATTACCGCCGATCCGTAACCGCTTTAAAGCCCTGGGTCACTTAGGGTTCATCTAATCTAAGCTCTACGAGTTCAGCTACTCATATCAGAAATAAGAGAATCGAAAACAACAAGGAATACATCTCAGGTAGGAAGAACAGAGAAGAACTGTAAAACCTAATTTTGACGAATTCGTGAAGCTTCGATCTCCTGGATCTTCAACTTTAAGCTCCGAGCTCTCCGAGGTGGAAGGATGGTGTCACGATCTCTTCCTGGCTCTTCAAACCCTAACTCTTCGCTCCAGAATTCAGAGAAAATCCTTAGAAAACGTAATTATGATTTGTAATTATGAGGTGTCTCCCTTTTGGGCCGCCGGGTTAAGTATTTATACTTAACCCTAGTTGGGCCGGGCTGAGCTGATGTTTTCGCCGAAACCATAGGGATAGTTTCGGCGAAACTGGCTTTGAGTTCAGGGCTCCGCCGGCTGTTCAATGTCTTCGGTCCGAGCAGTTGATTGATTTCGCCGAAACCGTCCTTAGTTGAACATCAGTGGATTTCCCTTGCATCTTCGCCAAAATCCCAGGTTCTTTTCGCCGAATATTTCTTTGTCTTGGCACCAGTCTGAATATGATATTGTTTTCCCGAAAACCCTAGGGTATTTTCGGCGAAAGTATCTTTGTATTCGGGCAGACTTTTGGTTGGACTTTGATTGGCTCCTTTGATCGATTCCGGTTCAGTTCCTCGATGTTCCAATGCCTTAGACACGTCCATGGCTACTTTATTTGACGGCAAAAACCTGTGCTTACGCAAAAACACTAGAAAACCATCAAATAGACCCGAAAAGGGCCAAAGTAACCAAATCGGTAGGAAATAGGGTAGTTGAGTGAATATTCGCTATTTTACCCCTAAAACCACGTTTCAAGCAAGGAAATGTTGCTTAAATGAGGCTGATAATCACGTCAAATCGAGTGTCATCACAAGGTCTCAAGCATTGTTTGGATTTCCCGTTTGCCCATTGTGTATATAGTCGCTGGACAAGTTTTCCCATCTTGTCTTGGCCAGAGGTCCCTTCTAATTTTCATTATCTTCAAATCCATCCATGCTTTCAGGTGATCCTTACTTCGATCTTTCTCGTTTATTAAAGTGTATAAAAGATTATCGCACACATTCTTCTCTATGTGCATAACATCAAGATTGTGTCGCAACTTATTGAACTCCCAATAAGGTAATTGGAAGAAACAACTCTTCTTCTTCCACTGTTCTGCCTTCTTTTTGTTTCCTCCATCACTTTTTGACTTCTTCTTAGCTGGTCCACCTTTGTCACTCTCATTCGTCTTTCCAAAAGTGACATTGATGTTCTCAACTTGGCTCAAAATATCAGTGCCAGACAATAGTTTGGTCGGCTCCCTTAAATCAATGTCACCATTGAATTTGGTTTTCTGCAAACGAAAAGGGTGTTCTGTAGGTAAGAAACGCCGACTTCCTATGAAACAATTTTTCCCACTTCCCGCCAAAAGTAACGGTTCTTGGTCGAAATTACAAGTGGGGCAAGCCTGACCTGTATAAGTGTTCCACCCAGATAATAAACTAAGTCCAGGAAAATCGCTTATTGTCCACATTAAAGCTGCCCTCGACAGAAATGGTTCTTTCTTCACTACATCATATGCTTCTACGCCTTCCCACGACATTCTTAGCTCATCAATTAAAGGTTGCACGTAGACATTGATATCAGTTTCAGGAGCTTTCTTTCCTGGAATAATACTAGACAACATCATACCTGTTGATTTCATACATTCCCAAGGAGGCGTGTTGTACGACATAAGTACAACTGGCCAAGTGCTTGTGACTAAGGCTCATATTCCCAAAAGGATTGAAACCATCAGTAGCCAGACCAAATCTAATATTTCTAGGATCTGAAGCGAACTCAGGATACCTAGTGTCAAAGTCAATCCACGCTTGACCGTCTCGTGGATGTCGTGACATTCCATCAGTACTTCTCTCTGTAGAATGCCACACCATACTCTCAGCTGTTGTAGGGCACATGAACAATCTTTTCAGTCTTGGAATTAGAGGAAAGTAGCGATATATTTTCATCGCCTTTCGTGTCTCCTTACTTCCAGCAACTACCTCATCACCACCATCACCACCATTAGACTGCTTACAAATTCTGCAAACAGTCTCTTTCAAGGAATTCCCCCAATACAACATACAATCATTCGCACAGGCATCAATCTTAGTGTACCCCAGACCAAGTTTTTTGATCATTTTCTTGGCACTGTATCCTGTTGGTGGTATGTTGGCAAACCCAAAAGCTTCGTGCAACAACTCAATAATCATCGACATTGCTTTATCACTGATGTTATGCATCCCCTTGATATGATAAAGCCTTAAAATGAAGGATAGTTTTGAGAACTTTGTACATCCATCGTATAATGCTGTTTCCCCATCTTTTAGTAAATCCCTCAAATTAATATTCTCCTCAACCGGCTCATCAACTGGCTCATCAACTAGCTCCTCCATGTCATTAGGGATGTTCATGTTACTGTATTCGAGCATGGGACCATTATCTTCATTCATTTGATCATCCTGTTTATACCTTCAGTAACGACACCAAAAGCATCAGTAGTCTCGGGTACCTCCTCAGTAACGACACCAAAAGCATCATTAATCATTGCACGGAGGGATCCTGTAGGATCATAGTTATGAACCCTTGTAGGTGGATTAATCCCAGAAGATGATGCGAAATTACGTTCTCCATGTCGATCCCAAATAGTATAGCCTTGAGGAAATGGCTTTCGAAGTAAATGTTTGTAAACATCATCCCTACATAGCCATTTCTTAAATCCACATTTTGGACATGGACAGAGAATTGTTCCCCTCCATTGTTATTGGAGAAAGCAAAATTCAAGAAGCTTTCTAAGCCAGCCATGTACTCCGGTGACAATCTCGGTTTGTATATCCAAGATTTGTCCATTGGGATCTACCTGATTTAGTTTAGAGCAGAAGTGTTCAGCGGTGGAAATCCTAATCTACATTAATTAACGTAATCAAAAGATAATATGTTGTAGGATATACTACAAAGTACCTAATAAGTAGCTAAGCTAAGAATACAATATTAACTAGTCTTTGTAAGAAATTATCACTATATATGCTTACATTTTATAAGAGGCATATGCATACATGTTATAAGAAATTATCAATTATAAGAGGCATAGGCAGAGGCAAGCATACATTTTCCTACAAATTAGCTATATATGCTTAGCTATAATTAAAATTACTCAAAATTTATAAACTAAGCTTAACAGGTTGAATCACACTAATCATAATTACAGCTAATGATGAACTACTAACAAACTAACATTAGTAGGAATTAATCTTAACAGGTTATAAGAAACTAATCTGAACCGGTTATAAGAAAATATTAGATCCATGGATATGAACACCAATTATACACCAATTAGAAAATCCCATTGAACACACAATTAAACACCAATTATAGCCCGCAAGAAAATCGCATTAAACACCACCAAGATTATTCATAAACTTTCTCATCCACATTAAACGACATTCCGCATAAAACTATGAATACGACATTTCTTTGAAGGTACACAATCATAAAAATATTAATTATGAAGACAACATACCTTGTCAGAAGAAGAAGAAGAAGAGAGCAGTAGGCTTTCAAAGCTTCTGATTGTGTGTCTACCTTCAATCTGAACATAAAAAATTCATTACCAAACAGCAGTTAAACATAAATTCAACCAGAACATCAGAAATTCAATCAGATTCAATCAGAGCATCGAGTCGGAGAGAGTTCAATCAGAAATTCAATCATAAATTCATTCAGATCACTGACCTGTAGACTTCTGAGTACGAGAACTGATGCTTGAGTCGAGCTCTTAGTAATGGAGATTGTACAACATCTGACCAAACAAACCACAATTTCATTAATTCGACAAACAATCTGACCAGACAAACCACAAAAAACTAGGGCAGAATTTTAAATCAATATGAAAAAGGAGCAAAATCAACACAAACCCCACCTTGAAGCTATAGATGAGCGGCGCGATTTTTAGCCTTCTGCGGAGAGAGAAATTAGAGAGGAGAGCGGCGGCGTGTGAGCGTCGGGCGTCTGACAGGCGGCGTGGACAGGCGGCAAAGAAGAGCAGCGGCGGAGAGGGTTACATTTTCGGAGAGAGAGAGATCGGCGAGGGTTTAGTCACAAATGAGTTGGTTTCGCCGATTAGTTTTTTTTATATGTACTGTATTTTGCGTCAGTCGTCGACCGACGCTATTTTCCCGTGTAAATGGCGTCTGTTAAAATCGACGCCAATTACTTTATCAAAACTGACGCAAATTTACTCGTTGGTTCGACCAGCAAATCTGGTCAGAATGCCATTTTCTCGTCGATCTAGGTTCCCACATTTAGCGTCGGTCGGTGACAAACCGATGCTATTTACGCTGGTCAACAGGCACATCGTATTTTGCGTCGGTCTTTGACCGACCGACGCAATCCACTTTCGTTTCAACCGACGCAAACTTCCCTGTTTTTTTTAGTGTAAAGGGGGAAGTAGTAGTAAGTTCAAGGAGTAATTAGGCAATTTTAAGGATTGTAGGTAGGTGAACGAAATAACATACTGTCTGCTGGGTAAATGAGTGTCCCCTTCTTCAGAGGGGCCGAAGATGTATTTATAGCCCCAACCTCCTTTCTTGGTCGCCAAGGATCAATCTCAGCCGTCCGTGCCGACCTATAGGATGATACCACGTGTCTTCGCGTCACACGAACCCTAACGCTGTTAGGGCCACTTATAATGGGCTTCATAAAATTGTTCCTTGTTGGGCCGCTGTCCTCAATCACTTATGGACCAAGTCAACGATCGCCTAAATCGTTGACTGTCTTCTTACATGCCCTTTTGTGGGATACTCCGAAGCCCAGAATCGTCGGGCCTAGAGCCTATCAGTTTTGTTAATAGAATTTAAGTTAGGATTCAAGGTTTAGGATTTTAGTGTAGCTATTAGGGTTTAGAGTTTTGTTGATAGAATTGACTTTATGATTTAGGGTTGAGCTATTTAAGGATAACAAATTATAGAGTTTAGTGTATTGAGATTATGTTTTTTGTTGATAGAATTCACTATGACTTAGATTTCAGATACAACAACTTTAAAATTACAAAATGCTAATGATGGTAACTGCTACTCAACAACATCAATTATTTTATTAATGGGAGCAATAGGGAGGTTGAATCAAAGGGTGATTTTGTGATGATGGGGACTGGGATAATGATGATTGAGTTTGGCTATGGGAAAAAAGACAATGGAAGAGGATAAAGTGGAGCTTAAGAGTTATGATAAATCTCCTGTCTATGAACCCTAGTGAAATTGGAATGAGAGAGAGGAAACTTAACTAAACCAACAGAGAATAGAGAAATCAACCAAATGTTGTGGAAAAAAATGAAACAACTAAAAAAGTATGTTTAAATCTAATCGGGTCTGGGTAACCAGGTCCACTCGGGTCCTTTTAGCAGAGAGAAGGAAACAATATCACCTTAGAAGATATAAGGGCCATGATTTTGAGGAAATGAAGGAAACATCAAAATCTTGGTTGGGGAACCTAGTAGGTGGTATAGTGGTGACAATTTCATGTTACTTCAACGACACTCAACCGAAAACAACAAAGGAAGTTGGCGTAATCGCAGTTCTCAACTTTGCTATAGCCTACGCACTAAACCCAAAAAATGCAAGGGAGAGGCGAAGCAAGAGGAAGAGGAGCAATAGTAGTAAGATTTTGGTGTATGATTTGGGAGGACGTACATTCGACGTCAGCGTGATGTTAGATGGCCGTACGAATTCAAACTCAATTTTTAGAATCCACACGTGGGATGGATGTGCAATACATATGTTCTATACCTGTATTCATACGCTCACTTATGCCTACGTATAGGCATCCATATGCATCCACAATAGTGTGCGGTCCGTACACATACACACACTCACTCATACGCCACACCAATGAATATGCAGATTAACTATTCATAATCGATGCATAGTAAATGCATGCACCAAAATGCGTATGGATCAGTGTGCCTTTGTACGAGTGTGAGTATGAAACGCACACATTTTTGAATGAATGAGTGGGAGCATATGTATAAGTGACCGTATGAACCATCAATTAAGGTAATCCATTTAATACACAAGAAATCCTCAGCTTGACTTCCAAATTCGAGTATATCCACCTTGCTGCCCCCATTAGCAGCCTCATGAGCATTCACATTGGCATTTTTCTCTAATCCAATTCCAATTCCTGTAGCTTCTTTAGTCTCTAGCTCTTCAACCTCCTTCTTCACATCCATTACAATGTCGCAGTTATCAGCTTCATCCACCTTCTTCTCTTCTGTCACATGACAGCATCACAATAATCAATCACACAAGTGTTCCACTGAAGTCAAGCAATCAACAACATAAACAAATAAAATCAAAACTACGAGAAGCAAAAGCATCACCGTTTACTTGGCTATGTACATGCTGCACAATTTGACCAACTTGCACTTCCGTTTCCTTGAACTTGGCATAAGAAGCTGCATTGACAAGCTTGAGCTTAAAAACCCGAGCTTCGAGTAGTCATCCAAGCATAACTTCTTAGGCCTCTCCACTTCCAAACCTCTGATCGTCTCCTCCAGAAGCTCTTTCTCCCTCTGCCTCTCTTCAATCTCCTGCTTCATCTTCTCTTCCATGGACCTTAATATCTCCGCCACATCGGTGAACTTGCAATGACATCACCAACTCCGACATGGCTCGGGGGCCGTCGTCGGCAGTGAGCTTAACTAATTCAATTTTTCACCCCATGAAGGGATGTAAAGCAGTGAAAGTGAAGCAGAAATTAAACTGTAATCGGATTGAGCGAGCTTCTTTGTCCTACTTTGTGTGTTCTCTCATCTATGAACCCTAGCGAAATTGGAATCAGAGAGAGGAAAGGAAACTGAACCAACAGAGAATAGAGAAGTCAACCGAATGTGCTACAAAAAATGAAACATATAAAAGAGAACGCTTAAATCTAATCAGGCTCGGGTAATCGAGTCCAATCAGGTCCTTTAATCCGGGCGCAATTAAAAAAATTAGACAAGAACTGATTAACGCCATGATCCAGAGAAAATGAAGAAAACTAGATAATCTAACCGTTAAGTCGGTAAAGTAAAGGAGGAAAGTGGTAATTTTAAAGATTAAATCTAAGATAGTAGCATTAAAGTGAGAGGGTAGAATATTAGTCTGAAAAACAAATCTCACCGCAAGAGTGAAATCATTACGGGGCAAACTTTGTCCCAATTCAAAACTTTAAAGAGTGCTGATGAAATACAATACATCATGTTCATGTACAAAACAAAACAGAAGAATAATAAGAAACATTAATTATAAAACATTGAATGGAGATGAACAGAATTAAACAAAACAAAAAACCCAGTGGAGAGAATTAGACATTGTGCCTAGAATGAAATTAGAATTAGTTGTTAATTAATTGGGTTTAGCACTCTCCATATCGTTTGACCTTTGTTCCAGAACACATGGCATCCAAGCAGCCACAATAGTATGTATAGCCGTCTTCTCCGCAAACAGGGTCGGATATGAGGCACGAAACGGGACAGGAATCCGCGTCTGGTTCCTCAACCCCTTTGCACGGAGTTCGATGACCCCATCCCCACCCTTCAACTGCCGTTATCATCACCACAACAATTATCGTTAACGCTCTCAACTGATGACCGTCCAGCTTCGTCGTCTTCCTCATTATCACTGTCTGTCTTATTAATTAATTAATTCTCTGAATCCTGCCTTATCCTGCAGGGTTGAGATCAAATTTGTATATATATTACTCTAATTAATTACCAGCTTTTTTCCGACACTAAGGAAAGGGAAAAAGGAGGGAGATGAATATGCATTTCTTAATTCTATATATATTTATTTATTAATTTCTATATAAAAGGGCTTCCACACAAATAGGCGCACAAACATCTGGGCATGAATTTACAGGCTCAAAAGTAACCAGCTGTTATTCTCCATTTTTTAGAAACTTGTTACCAATTCTTTTTAACATCTTTTTCTATTTTTAAACACCTAATTAACTCTATGAAATATGAATCCAAATATAAACACAGATGGAATAATTGTATTTTGAATGTAACTTTCACCTTCTACAAACTGGATATGTTAATTTTACCTGGATTATCAAACTCCATCCACTTTGACTCAATTTGATTAAAAATTTATTTTATATTTGTAAACCTAATTCCTGGACGAACCTATTCAATTCGTCCATGGAGATACAAATTGGAACCTCAATCTCGTGCTACGTCGAAACGTTCCAAAGCTTTGATTTCGTTCTCTTGAAGTTGTTGCTTCGCTGCACATGATTTACTACTTGGAATTGGTTATTATAGGACAGAATATTTCAGAATCCATGGTGCATGCGGCTGTGGAGGGAATTTCAACATAATAAATAGAAAAATAAAACTATTTACACAATTAAATACGTATTCAAAATATTCCAAATTTTAGTAATTCTTGCCCAGATAATTTGAAAACGTATGCTTGAAAATTACTAAAATTTAGAATAGTTTAAAAAGGTATTTAAGTGTGTAAATAGTTTTATTTTTATTTATTTATTATGAATATATAGTGGCACCTGAGCTCAAAAACTAGTATTTTTCAGTTTAAACGATTGAGAAGATAGAGGGAATTAAGTCGAAGGTGAGCTTCTAGGGTGTTTGCTATATTCTGCTGTAGTTTGATCCCTGTTGGTGGGAAAATCTATCATCATATCTCCATTCATTTTAATGTTTGCTTCTCTGGCCATACTTTTTCCGCTCATCTTCTCTAATAATCATTTATAGTTGTTCATTATTCTTTTTTCATATTTAGAAACAATCATATAGGCAGTTGCTGCATAATATTTTTGTTCATTTTTTACTTTTCATTTTTAGGAACATTTTCATACATAGAATTAGTTTTGTTCATTGTTTCGTTTTCATACTTAGGAAGAATCTTCTTGTAGAAAAAAGGAACAACCTCAAATTTAGTGGGAGCATTAGTTGAACCTTGTTCCTAATTAGGAATTCATAACACAAACCCAAAAGAAGAAGATGATTAAGATGAAGACTTGTTCCTAATTAAAACTTCGGAACACACATTGAAGAAGAAGATGAAGATCTTGACCCTATTTAGCCAAATCACAAGATCTAGATTTAAAATTCGGTATCATCAAGCGGAACAACTTGTTATCGAATCGCAGATCTAGATCCAAACTCATATCTGATAAGAAATATGTATTCCGAATGTTGGCTTCTGTTCACTAAAAATTCTGCCCGGGACCTAGTGCCACAAAATATATAGATGTTATTCCAAAATGTTGCCCACACTGTTTGATCAAAGGCAACTTTTGTAGGAACTACCTGTAACCTGTAATTGAAGATCTTAATCATAAGTTCTAGTAACATAAACTTAAATCGACATACCCGTAGAGACGGTGGTCGACAGGGGGTCGATGAACAGAAGAGGAATAGCGACGATCCTCCAAAAGCGTGCAAGAGAAGGAGCGTAGCCACCGGTCTTGATCTCGAACTAGGAGGGTTGCGCCTTCTCTCTCTTTCCTATAAACTTTTAGTGTGTTTTTACGTCTTAACTCTTATGATGGAATAACAGTTATATTTATAGGTAGAGAGAGGGGTCAAACCCTAAATATCTTTTAATCTCAACCGTCCATCAAGGTTTGAGTTATTAATTAGGAGTTAACTTCTAAGTCCAAACCCATAAAGGAAAAGCCTTTATCCAACAGTTTTTCCTAACCAGATCAGGTTCAGTTATTTGGGCCACATAAGAAAAGAAAGATATATTGATGTATTAAAATATATCTTACACTACCCACCAATCGAACATAACATTGCATAAACGACAACCAATTGAAGATGTTAGTCAGTTAAAATTAGGGATTGGAGCATAGAATACCTTAGTATCTCATAGAATGTCTATCCGCACAATTGCATACTCATCATTCATAAAGGAAAACAATACATTTTTTTTTTGATGAATAATTAGTTTCATATCATCAAAAAGCTTTAAGTACAACGTTCTTATGACAAAAAAGATGAACACTTTTCAATATGATTCGGTTCACCATACACCTCTTAGAGAGGGATCCGAATTCCCTACACATTCGAAAAGCTAAACTATACAAATTCTATAAGATTTCATTAAGAATTCTATCACTAATCCTACCAAAAGCAATGCTCCTCATGTCTTGCTTTGCCTAAAAAATGATGTCTTCCACATTGTGTCTTCGCTGCCCATAACATCTGTTGCACCTCTCCCTCCATAGTGTGCTAACAATATGTACCCACAACCCCTTGTTCACTTCCACTGTTTCCTTGCTACCCCTGCCATTTACAACTTCCTCAAACACTGACTCCCATGAACTGCCACATACAGCAGGTAGCAAAGCCTGCAACACAGCTCTAGAAAAAGAACACTTCCAAAACACATGTTCTCGAGAATCAACCCCATCTGTACACAACACACAGTTAATATCTAAAGCCATACCCCAGCTAGTCATATCAACTCTCCAAGTCTCTCTTCTCTGCACCAACAACCATGTAATGAAGCTATTTCTGGGAGTTACTAATCCCCCCAGACTGTGCGACCCCAGGGGACCTCCTGTTGCTTTGGTCGAATAGAGTTCCAAACTGTGCATAGTTTGAACTTCTCCATTAAGCTTCCATCCCAGGTCATACCCCCACCAGAATCAGTTCCTATAAACAACTGAGCCTTTTCTCTCATCTTCAAAATCCTATTCCAAGCCCACGATCCTGAACCCCTTTTCACATCCCAAATAGACTTGTTCTTAATCCTATACTTCCTCATCCATGCAACCCACAATGAACCGCTCTGAGAAAAAAGGTTCCATAAGTGTTTGATAGTATTAGCTAAGTTCCAGGAGTAGAAGTCCTTGAGGCCAACCCCTCCTTCAGCTTTCGGAATTGCTAAATGCTTCCAGGCAACTTTACTTCTGCCTCCATCCAACTTACCCCAGAGGAAACGATTGCAAATCCCCTCTATTTCCTTTAGTATGTACTTTGGAATGAGGAACACACTCATCCAGAACTACAGAATCCCACATATAACATATTGGATTAACTGAAGCTTTCCAGCATAGGACAGACACTTTGCTTTCCAGTCCAAAACCCTACCTGCAATCCTGTCAATAAGCGGCTTACACTCTGCTCTCTTTAGCTTACTTGCACTCATGGGGACCCCCAAATATTTGAATGGCAAGGTACCACGTCTAAACCCTGAAGCCAGAGTAACTAAGTCAGCTAAATCATTATCAACTCCTGCCATGAAAATTTCACTCTTATCAGGATTGAATCTAAGCCCTGAAAGCTTCCTGAATTCCTCCAACACCTGAGTGACACAAGAGATACCTTTTACTGATGCCTTGGTAAATATAATCAAGTCGTCTGCAAAGCTAAGGTGGGTGATCTTAGAACCTTTACACTGCGGATGCAACTTAAACTCCCCCATATCTACTGCCCTGGCAAGCATCCCTTCTAGCAACTCCATAGAAATCACAAACAAATAGGGGGACAAGGGGTCATCTTGCCTAAATCCCCTTTTTGCTGGGAAGTTCCCACAAAGTGTTCCATTTAAACAAACTGACAACATACTTGATTCTAGGCAGATCCTTATCCAATTAATAAAGCTAGATGGAAAGTTCATAGATCTCATTACCTCCAGCACACATTTCCACTCCACAGAGTCAAATGCTTTCATTAAATCCACCTTGACGACACACCTAGCTGAGATATTCTTTTTACTGTATGTTCTGAGCAACTCAGTGGCCAGGAGAATGTTGTCCCCAATTACTCTTCCTTTTATAAATGCAGTTTGTGAGAGCCCAACAACCTTAGGCATTACCTTACTCATTCGATTCACTATCACTTTCGTAATGACTTTATAGATCACATTGAGGCAGGAAATGGGTCTATAATCTTTCATTTCAGTTGCATTTACCCTCTTTGGAACCAAAGCAAGAAATGCTGAATTCACAAAAGATGGTAGCTTGTCTGAATGAAAGAAGTCTAGCACAGCAGCGATAACATCTGGGCCTACCAGTTTCCAGCAACTTTTATAGAAGCCAACCGTGTATCCGTCAGGACCAGGTGATTTATCACATGGCATTGAAAACAGGGCATGTTCAACCTTAGCTGGTGTAACTGGATTCACAAGAAGCTCCCTATCATCCTCATCCAGTTTATATCTAACAAAAGACTCAAACCTTACAGTATCAACATCTGCAGACTCTCCCAACAGCGTCTTATAGAATCCCACAACCACTTTTTCCATCTCTTTAACATCATCAACCAGAACCCCTGCTTCATTTTTTAGCTGCCTAATGGTGTTTCTAATCTGCCTCTCTTTCACCATATTAAAAAAGAACTTAGTACATTGATCACCTTCTTTAACCCAAACTGCTCTGGACTTACTTCGTAAGAAGCTCTCTTCTGCCTTTTTAAGCCTCTCAAACTCTAAGGAATCTAATCTCACTTTAATAATAGCACTCTCAGATGGGCAGTCAAATAAATCTTCTCTAGACATCTCCAACCTTCTGCCTGCAACTTTCACTCTATCATGAATTCCTGAAAAATGTTCCTTGTTGAAATCGTTCAGCTTGTACTTTAAAGCTCTTAACTTCCCATACAGTTTGTAGAAAGGTCGATTTGTATCTCTTACTTCCCAAACAGATCTCACCAGGTCTTGGAACTGGGGGTGATCACTCCAAAAAGAGAAGTACTTAAACGGATTAACCCTTGAATCATGCACTATGTCAGTATGCAAAAGGACTGCAGAATAGACAGAAACAAATAGACAGAAATGGATATTAATCTAATCAAGCTACATACGAAAGATCGAGATAACTTACATGCCAATAATCATGGTCAATTGAACACAGCAAAAGTCATGAAACCTACAACAATGGCGACATTAATCCCTCAGCTTATAATCCTCTCTTTCTCGTCATCTTCTATGAACCCTTCAGCTAGAGATGAGAAAGAAGACAAAAGAAGATTAGAGAGAAAATTATTGATCCAAACTCTCTGATAACATTATATCCAAACCCAGATCATCGGTGAGGGCATCAAAGATGGTGGTTGGGCGTGCGACGTGGCAGTGAGGATGACAGAGGGGTGCGACATGGTGGCTGGATGGTAGGGGGTGCGGCGCGGTGGAAAGTACTACAAGGGGGTGTGACAGTGGTGACTGGGCATGCGACGTGGCAGCGAGGGCGTGAAGGACGTACGAAGATGATGACAGTTTGGATTCCGCAAGTTGAGAGCGTCATTTTGTTGTGGATGGTTGTATATTTTAGGGTTTGTGGGGAAAATCCTAATATTATTTACTATATATACTAGTTCCCTAATAAATATTTTGTCCATTTTAACCTACTCCATCAAATTTGTTCCTTAGTCCTACGGTTCTAAGAGGTGTCCTGATATAAGGACACTACGGGCTGTCTTGATGGTATTAAATCCCCAAGTTGCTTCTTCCTTAATGGAAGTTCCTTTTGTTACTTTGCAGAATATATAGGTTCTCCACTTGCACTGGGCTAAGCCGTCTCCTTCGATTTCAAGTACAACGACATCCAATGGTAAGGATTTTGTGGATGGACAAATAATTAAGCATATATAGAATCTCTAAGTGTGATGAGTATAGTGGGTCCATAGCTCAATAATTTTATCAATCGTGACTTTATTCGGAAATCTGTTGCTAAAGGGTACATGAGCTTGTCAAGTCGGACTAGAAAATGTGGTCGACGAATTGGGTTTACGAATATCAAATAACTTCTCAAGAAGATTGAGTTAAAGTCAACGGAATTTGAGAATTCCAGTTTTGGATTCATGCTACACTTCCAATGTTGAATGAAATGAAGTTATTGATAATGCGTGACAACGACTGTAGTGTAAAACTCGTAACACCCTATCCTAGACGTGACACCTAATCGGTGGATTAACTTATTCGTAGTGAAACATGACTCGGCTGTTACATTAACTTCCATATTCACTTAATATTTATCACGAAAATTCGGTGTGAATTATTCATACGGTGGGTCTAACATTTTTTTTGTAATCGTACGTGTGTGTGAAACATGACAATTTTATGCATACATAGAACGTTCATCATGAAATCTAACATCCCCACCCAACCGGACGACTTAGAAATCGAGTTTGGGTGATCGAGGCATTGGAATTAGTGCCCTTGAGGTCCCATCGAAGTCAGAGACGTTCGTGTTTAAGTCTGATTGAGGTTACAATTGAGCATGCTATACAGTGGGAACAAAACATCGTGTAGTGTAACTACATGTCGTGTATCTTCATAGTATACATCGTGTATCTGTGATACACGATCGTGCTTTAATTCCGAAAACCGTCAGCGATGGTGGCAGTTAAAACCACACGGTCGTGTAACTATACAACAATCAGTGTTGTTTGACTTGCATTTAAAAGTACGGGTTTTGATGGATTTCTTCAACTTTAATCTCTCTCTCTCTTCCCGAAATCCCTTTGACGAACCAACCTCTACAAATCTTTGAATCTTGATTCTAGGAGCTACGGGTATCCGATTAAGGTGACGTTTCTTCATGTGGGTTCCTGGTGACGAGGAGAAGAGATCACACTTCTTGGATTCTTCTGTTTTGGTGTTGAGTTCATTTAGTGAGGAAGGGGTAAAACCACATTTTCTAGGAAGGGGATTCGTTCATCTGGGAATCTAGAAGATAATTAGAACCTCGTCTTCTATTCCAGGTGAGAGCTTAGCATCGATAGGAAATGATGGGTAATGTGAGGAGTTGAAACTGGACCTAGATTAAAATTAGGTTCTTGCATGAATTTGAGAGAGTAAAATGGGATAACTGTTCTGTGATTGCTA
The DNA here is from genome assembly GCA_034768395.1 of Linum lewisii. Lineage (NCBI taxonomy): Eukaryota > Viridiplantae > Streptophyta > Magnoliopsida > Malpighiales > Linaceae > Linum > Linum lewisii. Next base: position 51,525,161 of record CM068298.1, on the reverse strand, counting down.
AATGTTGATTGTAATGCTTGGTTATGTGATTCTGGGATTATGATGAAATGTAATGGTTAAGGAATTCGGACTAGAAATGAGAGACATGATGGGATGGGTTGAGTGGTGTTTCGGCATATATATGTCTTTGTCAGTTGTGGTTGCAGGAGGATGGTTCCACCAATGTGGGATCGTCCTAAGAATGACAAACATGTCGGTAACTCTAGACCTTCTGACATGGCTACCCCTTCCCTCTTCTTTATGTAGGTGGGGTGGCCGACGAGGCTAACCGTTTACCCTTGGTATGAATGTGATCTGTGAGATGATTGATGAGAATATGGATGTTGGGATTGAGTGGAATGTGTCGAATTGAGATTAGAGATTGTGAGTGAGATGAATAATTTCTACTTGTTGTGTTTGTGGAATATACGATAGAACAAGTAGGAGTCCACACTGCCCACCATGAGATGTGATGTTATCAAGTCTGGTTTACATGGGGTAGATCACCTTGGTTGGATACGAAGGATTGTTGAATTTCTCATGGGGGAGAAGTCCTAAGTTAGGATATTGTGTTTGCTTCCATGGGAAGGGATCCGTTGAGGATGCGTCTTGGTTGGCTTACAGTGGTGGTGTGGAGCAACTCCTAGGTGCCTTAAATAACACACATAGAATTTGATTGCGAATTGTGAACTGTAACTGATTGCATGTGTTGTGCTGGTATGATTGATGTTTATGCTGGTGATGGATTTGTGCTGAATATGGTTATGTTGCTTATGATGTTGTGCTGCAAGTTTTGAGAATTGATGATACTAGAGTAGAGAACTGAACCTACATGATCACATAGACTATTGTAGGGACTTAAATATGGAATAGACATAGGATTGATCCCATTGTTAATTATGACGTGTGGAGTGTTGGGATAGCTCCTTGTGGTTTAGTTCGGTGCATAGTTAAGCCTAGTGGGTTCACTCAGTTTCATTAGGAAACTGATCCCCCTCTTTCCCCATTACAGGTTCGCGTGGCTAGTGTGGGTGTTGGGAGTACAATTGCTGCAATTGAGTTCAGAGAGGTTGCTGTTGAGAAGATGAGGTGAAGATCGACGACTTGCTTGGAGTTGACTATTTAGGTTTTAGCATTTTAGTTGACTATTGCGGTTTTGGGGTTTTTACTCATTTTGAGGATTGTATTGGATTTTTTTGTTATCGGTTTATACTCGGATTCTATTTATTGGAGGCCTCCCATTCAGATTATTCATATTTAATGTTGGTCTTGGTTTCATTTTATGTTCCATTTACAATTAGTACTCACAACCTGCTCAACCACGGGTTTAACCGGGTTGATTCAGGAGGGGTGTTACATGACCTATCCTCATACCTAAATCGTGGTTACCTACTTTACTGATATCATTGATTATATGAATATTGGTCACAATTAAACATATACTAATGCATACACATGATACATAATTCCAATTATAGACATTTGTATGCACTTCTTGCATAAATGGCTAATACATGCATAAAACTACTTAAAGCATTTTAAAGTAAAAGCGTGGATCACTAACCAAGCTATTGCTACACCTGCTAGTTTGCTCACCCAAGGATAAGTAGAGAAAAGACAACAAAGAGAAATGGTTAGCTCATAGCTGAGTGAGTATTATCATAGCACCATGAGTTCATAACAAAGCATACCCTTAACACGTAGTATCTAGCACACAACTCAAAACACTGGGACCGAACCTCAACTATCTTGGCATCCCAATAGGAAAAAGACTTAACCTTGACTTATGAACATGCGTCTTATCATTTATTTTATTAGGCGTCCGGCTACTCCCATGTTATTAAATCTCTCGGATTTCTTGCTTGATATTCAACACCACTCAGGGTGTGATCATGACTTGTAAAAAAACCTTCACATACCAAGGGTGAGGTTATAAACTTGATTTCATGAATGAGTCTACACCATACCAAGGGTGCGACTATAAACTTGACTTGATAATTGAATAATAGACCGTGAGACCAAACCATACATGACTTGTAATCTTTTCATGATTATTGACTTGATATTCCTCTAACCTTAACTTATTCACTTGACTTCTAGGTTCTTGACATAACAATACTCAACTTGACTTATAAATCAACTGCGAGCCCCATAATAGTACTTCATCAGGTCTAGCCCTCGTACCTAGTCATTCTTCTGATCATGGATCCAATACTTCAATTAGTGCTAACATGGTACATAATGACAATATGAGAAATTTAGGAATCATAAATATCATAGTACATATTAGGGAGCTTAATTAAAGGAAATGTGGAACATGGAATCAAGTAAATCACTCATTGATAGCATGGCAATTAAAACACGTATCATCATGGTTTCACATATAACACGTAAATCCATACACCCCTAAGCAGTCAGTCTAGTTCTCTTATGTTCATACTACGAATAAAATAATTAACACGATACAACAACCTGATATGCCTTGCTAATCCCTCATCGATTCTGGTTGACGAAAATTTGATACTAGCTTTCTTGTCGGAACACTAATTCAGACCGACCTTCATATCACTAACTAGGGCTGTAACTTTGGACCATGGTATCCATAACTTTACCCAACCCAGTGTTGACCTTCACTTATGGGTTAGGCCAATATAAGTTTAAGACCAAATTAATTTAAGTTCAAGTGTGATCCATCTGAAATTGGATTAAAATGAGACCAAGATATTTATATCCATGTTTGGACCACTTGGCCTAATTGAGATGAAATTGATGGTGTTATACTGCTATGAACTACGATGTCTGAACACTGAAGTAGAGTTGTAAAGTCGAAAACCTAAATTCAAAAGATACTACTCCATCATTGATTCATAGTACACTACTTCCTCCCCATACTATATCTGTCGAGGTGTCAACCCACGATTAAGTTTAATCTCCAGTTTCAAATATTTCCAAATCTATGGATCTCTAGGCGATTCGGTCGCATTAGATTTGTATGAGGGAAACGAGGATAATCACAGTAGAGGTGATTGGCAATACTTTCATTTTCCATACTTCCATTCTCCGTCATCCCTGTATTTGCCTTACTCTCTTCTCTCTCCGCTGCTACCACCATTTCTCCTCTCAAAACTCAAAAGGGTTGGTCATCTTTACTCGATAACATTTTGATTTTGCTCTCTATACATAACTTGTTGTTCTAGCAACTGTTTTGTTTGTGGTTTATTGGCATTATTTTAGGGTAATCAAATAATAGGTAGTTTGATTTAAAGATGACTGAACTGGAAATAGTAAACTTGGAGAATCCTTTTGTTTTTAGGATTGTAAGCAACTGCTAGATCATTAGCTCTCATGGCTCATTCAATCTTCCATGAATGCTACATAAATGCTTCAAATTGTTGGCCCAAAGAATGATTGTGATGTGATCCCTTCTAGTTACAAAAGTTAGGAAATAAGAAGGATTGAAATGCGATACCTCATCTGAAAGTGTAGTTCATATGTTTCATTGATGTGGCAGTTTGAATTGGTTCTAGGGTTTAGTAACATTTTCGAAAGGGAACATAACCATTGTCCTCTCGATTGTGTTCAGTTTCAGATGTGTTTTCTACTCCAAAGTCCAATGTGTCGATCACCTTAGCATTGTTTAGGATTCTTATTCAGTTCAGTAGTGTCATGGGGCGTGTGATTTATAGATTATATGGCATTCAAACCTTGATAATAAGGTCAACTATAAGCTATCAACCTTGAGTCATGGAAATTAATCCACTAGATGTCATCTTGTTCTGCTAGATTTTAGAGCCATGATTTCTAATGTATATTACATAACCTTGCATGGTTTCCCATATTGCTTTTCATGAGCTATGTGATAAGATAGATAATAGATGCCTGATATGATTATAGATGAAATGATTAGGACATTTGCATTTGCTATGTCTGTGATTACAGATGAAATGATGAAGCAAATTTTAGTTGATTGCTGCTGCATTTTCTGTTTCATTAAGAAATCTTTCTGTGCTATTTATATATTGGTTCTTGTGTTTGATTCAGGAAACGAAAGTATCAATTGAAAAGAAAAGATGACATGATAATTGAGATGCAAGATGGGATCATAGAGTAGCAGAATTTAATTAATTGTTTCTCAAGTTTCTGGAGTTTCATAGTTTCTGTCTTTCTGTAGTAGAACTGTAGAAGTAGAGTTGGGTTATGGGTAGTCAATGTTTGGGATTTTGTTTCATTTAATAACTTGACTTAACCCTAGCCAGTTTGTGGTGTTAACTCCTGTTTGTGACCCAGAGCTTGACCCACATGGGTCAAAGTAACACCTTTAATTAACTTGACCAGACCAAACTTTTGACAGTATTAACTAATTCCTACACGGGCCAGGTCTAGTGCTAGTTGGTTCGGCCAAGTTAGTCTCATTTACAACCCTATCACAAACCATGTAAGAATACATATTTAATTTAACACTTACTTCTATCTTCCTCACAACTCCTCTCACCCCGTCCCATTTTTATTTACTTATAGCGTTTTCTTCATGCTAAATGAATGGAATGTGATCATGATTTTTTTCTTAATAGATAAGAATGAATGAATGATAATGTTGAAGCTTTATGGACAGGGGCGGATCCAGGATTGAATCATGCACTGAGCCGAAATTGAAGGAAGATTTTTCTAATATATCATTGAAATCACTCAAAATCGCATCTAAACTATAATTTTCTAGTATATCACGCTTAACATATATGATTAAACTATCATCTATTAGTAGCCTTGTCACCACTATCTTCATTGCCGAAAATAGGCATTCACCTGTAGTAGTAGAGATCGGAACAATCAAAACAAGACAAATAAGTCGATCCACAAGATAAATTGACTTCATTTGCTGTCTCCATCAACTCGCGACAAAGCTCTGCAAGAGATGCTAACTTTTTCAAAGAATGGTGATTGGGAACATCAACCTGGAAAACTCTCAACTCAAAGTCTATTATCTTTATTTACTGTTCAGAAAATCAAAAGGATAATACTTTTTCGTTAGACTATAAAAAAAGCTTCGATGACAAATGCTGTATATCCATTTGAAGGATCCACACATAGGTTCAAAAGTTCAATCACATTTTCATCAAACATGGAGCTTATTTCTTCGGTCTGGTAATCGATAATGGTGTTAAACACATCAAAATGATAGTAATGCTCATTTGGCATACCATTTTGTTGGCGAGTAGATTTACCTTCAACATGTGGAGCACTAAGAAGAGAAGACATTAAATAAAAAATATGCAATAGTAGTTTAGTGTATGAACGTTGACGAAAAATTGGACGAGAGATTGAAAGAAAACATGAATGAATGAAATTTTAATTGATGGAGATTAAATACTAAAAGAAGGCTAGAGTTTTAATTACAATAGTTGAAAAGGAAAATAATTAAAAAAGAACAAATAAAAAAGAAAAAAGATTATATGAAAGTTCACTGGGGAAGGAAAATGATTAAAATGAAGCCATTTTTAAGGATTAAATTATAATTATGTTTGATTTATGATTAAATTAAATAATATTTTATGTTTTAGACTTTAGCTTTAAAGTTAGAGGAAAAATAAACAAAATAAAAAGACATTGCAATGATAAGTTCGAACCTAGAACCTTTTAGAATTAGTCTAATAGTCTAACCATTACACCATATGCCAATTCTTAAAACTAATATAACAGTCTAACCATTACAACATAGCTCCGTCCCTTAATATATACTCGATTTTCATGGACGGGACCGAAAGGGTGAGCCGGGGCTCACCCGGGCACCCACTAGATCTGCCCCTGTTTATGGATTAGTAAGTTGGGGATGGGGTCCCCACCTAACACGTGATACCTTTTTTAAAAAAATTTATTTATTTATATTATTATTACTGTATATAATGGGTAATACTCTGATGCCCCCATTAAAAGTAGTTTCGATGGATAAACATGCTTGTAATATTTTCTTTTTTTGAAGGATAAGAATCTACATGTCATTAAAGGGTAAATAGGGCGATTTGAAAAAAAACTAATTTGTAGAGATGATTATCTATCATATCAGAAGAAAATGCTTTTGTAGAAGGAAACCTGAAGAACATCGACTATAATCTTATACTCATTGTCTAAAAATTTCAACAAAGTTTAATTTAGAGTTATTAAGATACTTATTGATTTAAAAGTTTGGTTCAATGAAACTACCACTCTAGATAGCATAAACGTTAGTGGAGGTAGCCGGTGTGAACTAGTTGGAATGTTTACCCACACCCAACTGTGTGCTTAGGGTTGTATATTTATAGAATGAGATAATTACAAGAATAGTAAGAAGATAATTACAAAGGGAAAGAGAATAAACGTATTTAATATTCTAATCCTTATCACCCTCCCGCAAGCCAATGGGGGGAGCAACATTGAGCTTGAGCCGTAATATCGTGTACCGAGGCGCAGCGAGTGGCTTTGTCAGAACATCGGCTATCTGGTCCTTTGTGGAGATATACGCCACATGGAGTGCCTTGGCCGCAACCTTTTCTCGAACAAAATGGAAGTCTATTTCTAGATGCTTGGATCTTGAGTAAAAAACCGGGTTACGTGACAGATAAGTGGCTCCGATGTTATCACACCACACGGTTGGGGATGCCGAAGTGGGGAATCCAATCTCACGGAGCACCGAATTCAGCCATAGTACCTCGGATGATGCAGTGGCGAGTGCCCGATATTCAGCTTCGGTAGATGATCGAGAGACAGTCTTCTGCTTTTTGCTTGACCATGAGATTATATTGGGGCCTAGGTAGGTGATATAAGCACTTGTCGAACGACGATCCATGGCGTCTCCTGCCCAGTCAGCATCTGTAAAAACCGAGAGAATATGAGAGGTGTGTTGGCGTAGTGTAATACCATGCGCGAGAGTGCCTTTTAGGTAACGCAGAACGCGCTTTAGGTGAGCCCAATCAGTCTCCGTTGGGGCGTGCATGGCTTGGGAGAGTCGGTTCGTGGCATACGCAATGTCCGGACGTGTCATGTGAAGGTACTGAAGGCCCCCTAACAGCTGGCGGAACACTGTAGGTCGGTCAAACAGCGTGCTATTGTCAGTCTCGAACTCGATAATATGGTGTTGCGACAGGGTTTGAATCCTGGAGTCCTGCCTTGTGTAAGAGCTCCTTAATATATTTCGGCTGAGCCAAATGAAGAGCATTGGCTGTCCTCTGAACCTGCACACCAAGAAAATAGCTTAAAGGTCCCAAATCCTTAAGCTTAAATCTCTCTACCAATTTGTGTATGACACGCTTGACTTCGGCTGCATCAGCTCCTGTAATTATAATATCATCAACGTACACCAATATGATAATAGGTGACGGAAAATGGCCATAAAATAAGGAGTGGTCCGTCTTCGATCCTACGAACCCAAGGCCGAGCAAGGCGTCTCGTAAACAGGAGAACCATGCCCGTGGAGCTTGCTTCAGTCCGTAGAGTGATTTGTGAAGGCGGCAAATGTGGTGAGGTCTCGTCGGGTCCGTGAATCCCGGTGGCTGCTCCATGTATACAACTTCTCGAGATTGCCATGTAAAAATGCATTAGAAACGTCCAGCTGATTAATATTCCAATTCCTCGATATTGTAATAGATAAAATAAGTCGAATGGTCACGGGTTTAATTACCGGGCTGAACGTCTCGGTGTAGTCCACGCCTTCTGTTTGGTGGTAACCCTTGGCGACCAATCGTGCTTTGTACCTTGCGACGGAGCCATCCGGATTCCGTTTTATTTTAAACACCCATTTGTTCCCAATGGTCTTCACATCGGGTTTGGCTGCTCCAAAGTCCATGTCTGATTCTCCAATAGGGCATTAAATTCGTCGGACATCGCGTCACGTCAGTGTTGTTGTTTGATGCCTCCGTGAAACACGTTGGCTCCCAATCATCCGGATCAACTCGTGAGAGGAATGTGCGTGGCTTCAAATTTCCAGTTCTTGAGCGTGTCACCATGTGGTGACGGGAGCTGTCCGTGGTGGTCGCGGGGCGTGGCTGTGGTGGCAGAGCAGCTGATGGCGGACGGGTGGCAGCGGGTGTTTGGCTGGCAGCTGGTGATTGGGTAGCAGGTGATGGGTCATCAGGTGATGTTGGTAACAATAAGGGCACAGGTAAGCTGGGCAAGGAGGAAGTGGTTGGGTTAGGGGCAGCTGCGTCGAGTACCATAGGCACCTGGAAAGGAAAAGTAAACTCGTCAAACAAGACATGTCGTGATATATGAATCTTTACGTTGATAAACTGAGGCAGTAATATCCTTTGTGCTGTAAACTATAACCCACAAATACACTTGGGGCCGATTTCGGCTCAAGTTTATTAGTAGCATAACGGCTTTAGCCAGGATAACAAAGGCAGCCGAAGACCCGTAGCGAGGAGTAATCCGGGTGCTCACCGAATAGACTTCGATATGGGGTGTCAAACCCAATGCTCGACGATGGTAACCTGTTGATAATATAAACAGCTGTTCTAAAAGCATACGGCCAATATTTCAAAGGTAGCTTAGCTTGGTGTAGAAGAGTGCGTCCTAGCTCGTCACATGTCTATGTGATGACACTCGATTTGACGTGATTATCAGCCTCATTTAAGCGACATTTCTTTGCTTAAGACATGGTTTTTAGGGTAGAATAACGAATATTCAATCAATTGCCCTATCTCGTGCCATTTGTGTTACCTTGGCCCTTTTCGGGTCTATTTGATGGTTTTCTAGTTTTTTGCGTAAGCACAGGTTTTTGCCGTCAAATAAAGTAGCCATAGACGTGTCTAAGGCATAGGAACATCGAGGAACTGAACGGAATCGATCAAAGGAGCCAATCAAAGTCAAACCGAAAATCTGCCATTCACACTTACAGTTTCGGCAAAACCAGGCCTCCAGTTTCGGCGAAACCAGCAGTTCAAATCAACTGATGCCAAGAGAAGGATGGTTTCGGCGAAACCATTCAACTGCTCGGACCGAAAATAATGAACAGCCGGCGGAGCCCTGAACTCAAGCCAGTTTCGCCGAAACTGTCCCTATGGTTTCGGCGAAAATCCCTTCCAAATCCGGCGCTGTATTGGAAACCCTAAAACGTACCTATTTAAAGAAGCAGCCAGCAACAACAACACACATCAATCATTATTCATATTTCACGAATCAGACTTTTGAGAGTCAGCCGACTCTAGGGTCGATAGATAGAGTTTAGAGAGTTCGAAGATCCGTGGAGAGATCGTGACGCCATTCTTCCACATCGGAGAACTCGGAGCTTAAAGTTGAAGATCCAGGAGATTGAAGCTTCGGGGGAGTCGTCAGAATTAGGTTTTTTCAGTTCTTATCTGTTCTTCCTCTGTATGATGATCTTCATTGTTGCCTTTGATTCTCTTGTTTCTGATATGAGTAACTGAACTTGTAGAGCTTAGATTAGATGAACCCTAAGTGACCCAGGGCTTTAAAGCGGTCACGGATTGGCGGTAATTAGATTCGAAGTTCAATCAGTTTCTCTTTGCATGTTTGATTCGTTCTTCATTGTTCATGCTTCTTGTCTGGATTGATCCCCTAGATTAGATTCTTGTTAAGCTAAGGATAGAAGCGAACGCTCGCCTTACTTTAGAACATCGAATTGAACAATTAACCTTATAATTGGAGCGTGCCTTTCGTAGGAACCGGTTAGGGTTAATCCACTGCAAGAGTAACTCATAAATCATTAGTAATTACACCAGTTACTTAAGTCGTTGCGAGAGGTGACCGTACCCGGGCGGCTAGTTAATCTTGGTAGTTAGAACGGATAGAGCGAACGTTCGCCGGTCTTAAACCTAAGGGTAAGGAGTTATGGTGGTGTATAGTAACCGATTGAATTAGAATTGAAAACCGCTGATCTTGTGATTGTCGTTGCTCTGGTGATCTAAGGGGGATTCGAAATCTAAGTTCGTCTATCTTCCCGTTAGTCAATCTTTTAATCTTTCTGTCTTTTGTTTTCCTTTCCTTAATAGATTAGAAGTCGTGGAACTCACACCACGCACAACGTGTTTTAACCTGAGTAATTTGCCAGCTTCTTCAAAGTAGTCGATTAGAAGAAACCTCGAGTCGAATACGATCTGCTATACGCTTTTTCTTAGCATTAGTAGTTATTTGGTTGAACGCATCACAACGACACGCTCACCAAATTGGCGCCATTGCCGGGGACTCTTCTAATTGTTTGAAAAGAAGAGTTGGCAAATTATCCTTCTACCTTTCCGCCTTACCATTTTATTTTCCTCCATATTTTCATGATTTACCTAGGTAGTGTTTTTGAGTTTTAATTATGCAGGATTACAGGTGGGATGACCAGTACCAAGAGTGGTATGTCGATGAAGCACCGTATATTGAGGATAACCAAGAGATGTATATGCTAGCTCATCAGCATCGACAACAGACGACGAGAATAGAATCCTTCTTGGAGAATATCTCTACAGAGCTACAAGCTCACAAAGAGATAGACTCACAAGTTCATCAAAATTGACAACAGACGGCAAGAGTAGAATCCGCCTTGGATGATCTCATTTCGAAGCTGCAAGCTCGTAACGTAGTGGATATCGAGCTCGAGCAACCAAATCCACTAATGGAAGAAGATGCTCAAGAGCTGTATGAAGATGAACATGACAATCTCACCGATGACTATTGCGAGCAAGAAGCATCTGATGAAGAATCCTTGGCGGTGGTGGCTGATGAAGACATAGAGCCAATCCATCTTGAAGTTGAAGCTGAAGAGGAGCATGAAGAAATCGAGGAGATATCCTCAATCGAGCTCCCGCCGAACCAACCTATAGATCAAGCCAGAGACGAGCACGTGGGGATCGAAGACGTCAAGGATTTGGAAGTATACACACTCGATCCCGAGAGACATCTGGATGATCATCAGGTAGAGAAGATGGAGCTCATTGATCATGCCGTGCCGTACTACTGTTTCCTCCTCCAGAAGGAGAATTCAAGAAGAACTGGTCATCCAACCAGAACCACGATCTACTGGAACACTACCGGTTACATCACCCTTCTGGAGTGCTACATGGCACTCAACCGCACACCTTGAAGAAGACGATTGACTTCAAGGAACTTCTGAGTTGGGGTCCCTAACAGGTACCGTCCGGCTCAAGGACGTTAAAAGAGAGCGCTTCGTGGGAGGCAACCCACGGCTGGAGTCCGTTCTTGAACTTTTGAGTCAGTCTTTTTCATCGTTTGAGTCGGTTTCGGGAAGCAAAAAGTGTCAGTTTGTTTGATTTATTATTTTTCGTGTAGAGTCTGCATGTCATAGAGTCAGTCGCAAGTTGATTGAGGTCGTTCCGATTTTTCTGGATTTAACTGTGATTTTCTGAAGTTGGCCTGATTTACGAAAATATTTTCACCCGAACAGTTCAAAATTTTCGGCGAAGCCACTACCATTTTCGGCGAAACTGATTCTTGATTTTTGAACTCATTCTTCCTGTTTCCTATTTTTGGTTCGAAATTTATATTGTTTTCGCCGAAATTGATTTTGAAAACCAAGCAGTGATTTGAACTAAAGTTTTCGGCGAAACCATATGGTTATTTTCGGCGAAAACGCCTTCGAAAATACGGCAGTGCATTTGAACTAAAATTTTTGGCGAAACCACCCTTTTAATTTCGCCGAAAATAATTTTGAAAATCACCCAACTATTCCTTTAAAATCCGGATTCACCCTCTCTCTTCCTTCTTTCAGTTTCTCATTCAATCGTCAAAATATTTTTAAAATTTCCCTTAACCTTCTTTGTTCGACTTTTATTCTGTGTGGATCCGGGACACTTGTCCCGGTATCCTTTTGATCTTTTTGTTGTTTTTGTTTTGTAGGATCTCGAGTAGCTACTCTGCTCTGCTCCGGACGCTCCGTGTTCATCCCCTACACCGACCATCACCATCCAGGTTCTTCGTATCTCTCTACTCTAGATTAATTCTGTGAGGACACAGAACCGTTTAAGTGTGGGGTAGGATTCTAGGATTATGCATGATCTTGCTTGCTATCTATGATTCTGTGCTATATGATTCTGTGGTTCAAATTTGAAAATTCTCTAGCATAGAATTGCTCAATTCTTGACTTGTGATGTTAAATTGACTTTAATTTTGAACAATGACGTCTAGACTGTTCCACTTAGAACCTGTAACTAACGTGTTGGAACTGATATTAAATGAGTCTAGGTCAGAAACAGATCATAAATCACTTCAGTAGTTGAAACTTGAATTAATTGAATTGATTGACTTGTTAATAACAAAGCTCGATAACACCGTTCTAAGATGATAAATGCTAGCTTCTCCCATGTTTTTCACTCCATATTTGATCACCTGTGATTGTGGCTTGAGATTAGGCGGAAATCCAATTCAAAATCTTGTGTAAAAAAGTTATAACTAGCTAGGATCAAATGGCTAAATTGTTAAATCAAGTAATCAAGTGGTGCAAATCAATGCTAAGTTCTTAAAAGTGCTAAAAAATAAAGCTAGGCAAGCCCGACACCTAAGTGAAGTGTTCGGGTTGAGCACTAGCATAAGCACAAATACTGTGAGCTAGGCAGGTCCAACACCTAAGTGAAGTGTTTGGTATCGAGCACTAGTATGCAGTAAATAAATTGAACGAAGAAGTTGAAACTTGAAATAAATTGTGGTTTAAATCAGTCCTAGCTAGAACATGTAACGCACAGATCTAGAAACAGATGAAGTCGAGTCGATAGCCACGTCACTTTTCCTACCTCCGCATCCACATCATGGCTAGAGCTTAAAGTCTTTTCTCATTAGAATTGGTGTTATAGTAGTCGGTTAATTATGATTAATTGTTTTACCAAGAAACGAGCTTTGTTAAAACCACTACTTGAAGTGTGCAGAAATTAGTGAGATCGAAAACTTGTTTCGTTGATGTTCTTGCATGTGTAGGTCACTCTTTCTACGTGGAACAGTCTAAACCAAATTGTTAGAATTGAATCTCAGTTTAATCTTGTGTCATTTGTGAATTTGAGTGTGTTCTAGTTCAGTTTGCTTGAGGACAAGCAAAAGCTTAATTGTGGGGTATTTGATGACACTCGATTTGACGTGATTATCAGCCTCATTTAAGCGACATTTCTTTGCTTAAGACATGGTTTTTAGGGTAGAATAACGAATATTCAATCAATTGCCCTATCTCGTGCCATTTGTGTTACCTTGGCCCTTTTCGGGTCTATTTGATGGTTTTCTAGTGTTTTTGCGTAAGCACAGGTTTTTGCCGTCAAATAAAGTAGCCATGGACGTGTCTAAGGCATAGGAACATCGAGGAACTGAACCGGAATCGATCAAAGGAGCCAATCAAAGTCAAACCGAAAATCTGCCATTCACACTTACAGTTTCGGCGAAACCAGGCCTCCAGTTTCGGCGAAACCAGCAGTTCAAATCAACTGATGCCAAGAGAAGGATGGTTTCGGCGAAACCATTCAACTGCTCGGACCGAAAATAATGAACAGCCAGCGGAGCCCTGAACTCAAGCCAGTTTCACCGAAACTGTCCCTATGGTTTCGGCGAAAATCCCTTCCAAATCCGGCGCTATATTGGAAACCCTAAAACGTACCTATTTAAAGAAGCAGCCGGCAACAACAACACACATCAATCATTATTCATATTTCACGAATCAGACTTTTGAGAGTCAGCCGACTCTAGGGTCGATAGATAGAGTTTAGAGCGTTCGAAGATCCGTGGAGAGATCGTGACGCCATCCTTCCACATCGAAGAACTCGGAGCTTAAAGTTTAAGATCCAGGAGATTGAAGCTTCGGGGGAGTCGTCAGAATTAGGTTTTTTCAGTTCTTATTTGTTCTTCCTCTGTATGATGATCTTCATTGTTGCCTTTGATTCTCTTGTTTCTGATATGAGTAACTGAACTTGTAGAGCTTAGATTAGATGAACCCTAAGTGACCCAGGGCTTTAAAGCGGTCACGGATTGGCGGTAATTAGATTCGAAGTTCAATCAGTTTCTCTTTGCATGTTTGATTCGTTCTTCATTGTTCATGCTTCTTGTCTGGATTGATCCCCTATATTAGATTCTTGTTAAGCTAAGGATAGAAGCGAACGCTCGCCTTACTTTAGAACATCGAATTGAACAATTAACCTTATAATTGGAGCGTGCCTTTCGTAGGAACCGGTTAGGGTTAATCCACTGCAAGAGTAACTCATAAATCATTAGTAATTACACCAGTTAATTAAGTCGTTGCGAGTGGCGACCGTACCCGGGCGGTAGTTAATCTTGGTAGTTAGAACGGATAGAGCGAACGTTCGCCGGTCTTAAACCTAAGGGTAAGGAGTTATGGTGGTGTATAGAAACCGATTGAATTAGAATTGAAAACCGCTGATCTTGTGATTGCCGTTGCTCTGGTGATCTAAGGGGGATTCGAAATCTAAGTTCGTCTATCTTCGCATTAGTCAATCTTTTAATCTTTCTGTCTTTTGTTTTCCTTTGCTTAATAGATTAGAAGTCGTGGAACTCACACCACGCACAACGTGTTTTAACCTGAGTAATTTGCCAGCTTCTTCAAAGTAGTCGATTAGAAGAAACCTCGAGTCGAATACGATCTGTTATACGCTTTTTCTTAGCATTAGTAGTTATTTGGTTGAACGCATCACAACGACACGTTCACCACTATGCTTCCGTTCCGCACATCCGTTCTGTTCAGGTGTGTGCGGACATGAACTCTGGAATATAATCCCCTGCGTGGTTAGGTATTGAGAGAGTTTTTTATACTCTCCTCCCCAATCTGCACGAAAAGAACGAATAGGTCGTCCAAAATATTTTTCTACCATCGTGCGGAAATTAATGAACACGGAAAGCAAATCTGATCGAAAGCGCACAAAATACAGCCAAGAGTACTTGCTGTAATGATCATAAAACAGTATGTAGTATCTCTGATTATCAACTGAATCAATAGGTGACGGACCCCAAACGTCACTGCATATTAAATCTAAAGGACCAGAAGCTCGATAACTGGACAAAGGAAAAGATAGTTTATGCATCTTGCCAACACAACAATCCTGACAAATGTGAGGCACTCGCTTATTAGAAAATGAAATATCATAAGTACGTAGAACTCGCTTCACGTTCTCCATGTTGGCATGCCCCAAGCGCCTATGCCAAGTTGACAGAGTGACCGAGTGTGCCTGTGGCTGCTTCCGATGAAGAAGTGAGAGCGGGATGGTGTAAAGGCCATCCTTACTCTGGCCGCGGTAAATTATCTGTCGGCTGTGCAAATCCTGTATAAATACCAATTGATGATAAAATAGAATAGCTATGTCATTATCCCTGGTCAGTGCACTGATAGACATTAAATTCTGACAAGCATTCGGAACTACAAGCATATTATCCAACAAGATATCCGAGCCATGTAAACAAGAGTAAGCTGAGCCAGAGTGAGAGATAGGGACGAGATTACCATCGCTTAGCTGGACATGTTCGGTGCCTTGGTACTCGAAGTGAAGGGCAAGGTTGGAGAGGTCATTGGTGAGGTGATGGGTGGTGCCGGAATCGAGGGTCCAGGTTGGTGACGGCTGGGCTGGAGAGGTCGAGTAGTTTGCTTGTGGGGATGGATGGTTCTGGCGAGGAGAAGGACACATCTTGTAGTGATGTCCCAGGCCATTGCAATTGAAACAGATGAGAGGTCGAGGTTGATATTGTGGCTGTGGTTGGCTCGGCTGCCGCGGTTGGTACGAGTAGTTCGGCTGGGGTTTGTAGTACGGTCGGGGCTGGAATCGGTTTTGAGTTGGGCCACCACGGCCTGGGTAGAATTGAACGGAGCTCCGTTCCCGAGTACGACGTCCGCGTCCGCGACCAGTAGATTGCTGGCTGGAGTAGTTAGCTTGGGGAGCGAGTGACGCCGCCGCTTCCTCCATGGCCAGCTCCATCTCCTCCGTGATTAATAAGCGTGGATCTCCAGGTAGCCGGGGCGGCTCGACACGGTTGTGCAAGAACCTGATCAGAGGCCGGTATTGTGTAGGGAGTCCACGAGTTATGTCGTCGACAAAATCAAGCTCCAGTACTGGACTCCCCAAGGCATGTAAGCGATCCGCCAGGTGCTTAGCCTTCTGTAAGTAATCAGACATAGAATCGTTATTTAATTTAATGGAATGTAGTTGGTTTTTCAGTGACCTGATTTGAGACGGGCTCCCCGATCCAAAAGCAGTAGCCAACGACACCCAAGCTTCACGTGCCGTTCCTACTCCGACGAGGGTATGTAAGACAGCCGCCGATAAGGAGTTAATGATCCAACCCAGGACAAGTTGGTCCTGTCGAAACCTTTTAGTGTATGCGGCCGAGACGACGCCTTCTGCATTCGTACGTGCCGTGCGGGGTTCGTGGTTCCATCAACATGGCTGATCAGATCGTAGCCAGCGAGGAACGGTTCAATCTGCATCTTCCAGAGAACATAGTTGGTAGCATCAAGCTTCACAGCAAGGATTGATGGAGGGGCAGGCAGCTGCTGCTAGTTGGCGGCGGCGGCCATGATAGGCGGCTAGGGTTTGGCTAGGGTTGGCCGAAAATAAGGAGAGAGGAAAAAAAAAGATTTAATTATGCGGGAGACTCTGATACCATGTGAACTACTTGGAATGTTTACCCACACCCAACTGTGTGCTTAGGGTTGTATATTTATAGAATGAGATAATTACAAGAATAGTAAGAAGATAATTACAAAGGGAAAGAGAATAAAGTATTTAATATTCTAATCCTTATCAGCCGGTACCCCTAATTTTAGTGGGGCACTAATTATTCACCATAATATATATATATACATAATAACTCATACTATATCAAATAGATTGGGAGCGCTGTAGGGGACTAAAAAGGGACCGTGGTGGGTGGTAACAGGGGACTTTTGTCTCCTAGACAAAACTGAATAGAGTCCTTTGGATTAACGGGAATAGATCTTACGACAAAAAAAATGTATATAAATTACATTTCATACTAGAATTTAATTACCCTTTCACAAAAACCTAGATCTAGGTTTTATCTTTGCAAAAAAAAAGATCTAGGTTTTATGAAAACTTTTCATAGCTCCATAATATTTTTACTACCGTCAACATTGAATAATAGAGGCATGACCAGCGATCGCAATCCACCATCGTTCGACTAGCCGGACCCCACCGCCGCACTAATTTCTCGGTTCAATAGCTTCAGCCGCCGAGTCAGTTTTTGTCGCTCTATTTCACTTGTTTAGTCCCGAACACTAAATTCCGTCATCGAACTTTGGTGAATGTCAACCTTCCAGTAGCACTGCCCGTCCGGACCCGATTCTCCCCTTGGATGTTACAAAGACCCCCATCTTCCCCTGAATCAACAGGCGTCAACTAAGATGAGGACAAGGTATGATTTGCAAAGAGCCTCATCTAGTCTAGTATTTTGTTCCCCTGAATCTTCCACCAGATTAGCATACTAGTATTTGTTTGTCCTTTCTTTTGTTTGAATATGGTCCAACTGATTGTGTATATTTAAATAGAATAATGGTACTGATCAGGTTGCTTCAGCTTTCGATTATTCCATTATTTGGTACAAAAACAGATTTCCTCCCCTCCTTCTATCGACAGTGGTAGTACTTGCTCAAAAAGGTATGGAAAACTCCCTCCGATCTTTGATCCTATTTCAGTTTAATGATTTTGGCGTCAACTTTTGGCTTCTTGTATTTCCCATGTTTATGCTCTATTATTATTGGCATTTGTATTATTGTGGGGTAGTAGTCAGTTATTTGATTATTGTTGATATTCATGTACTATAAATATGGAATACTAGTATTATTCCTTTTTTCAAGAGAATACTAATATTTTGGAGTACTTTATTTAATTGGCAATGGTTTAAAATCCAAATTTTAGCTCGTTTTATATCCGTCTTGAATTGGAGTTATTGTAGATAAATACTAGGATTCGTTGTTTTTTTGTGTAGTTGGGTGAAAGAATTATGTGGAGAAAATACTATAATTCGTTGATTTATGAATTTACGTTGTGTTTGAATGGACCTGTTTTAAAGATCTTTTTATAGTAGTATTATTCTCTTTATTTTCATTGATGTGTTGTCATTATATGCAGGGTTTTCCCTCTAGGATACTATGTAGTGTTATTGTTTGTTTTTGTATTCTGCGGATGTTTTTATAGTCAATACCTATGTTCAATTGGGAAATGGGGGTTCTAATTTAATTTGTTCAAACAACACTGTTGGTCCACCTGCATTCATCCCCCGAATTAGACGATATCGAGAGTTCTTATATGTTTGAATGTTGGTTAATACTAGTATTTTTTTCCATGTGTTTGAATGTTTCATTTGTATTCTGCCGAATAATAGTACTATGCAATTAAGTGTGAAATTTGGTTAATTTTGTTATAAGTTCCAGAATTGCAACATGTATGTTCAGTTTCAGTTCTAATACTAGTATTATGCAACTTTTTGTATTGGGGTGAGTTTTGGATGATGTGAACATCCACATACATGTAATATATTGTGTTCCATTACTGATAGAATGCTTCATGTGTATCTACTGAGGAGTTTGATTTGCTGCATTTGAATTAAGCTAGATACTCATATTATGCAATTATATATGGAATTTGGCACATTTCATTATTAATACTAGTATTACAACATGTATGTTTTATTTTTGTTTTGATACTAGTATTTGGCTGCTCTCGTGTATTGAGGTAAGTCCTCAGATGATGTGAACATCTACATACATTTAAAACTAGTATTTTGTTCCATTAAAATTTTATTGGTGCATGTGTGTTCTACTGATGAGATGATTTGTTGCCTTTGTATTATGAAATTCTATTTTGAATTTGACTTATTTTAGCTAATAATTCTAGTATGCTATCTTTTTTTTTGAATATCAAACTATAGTAAAAATGGCTAGAAAGAAGAAGTTTGCAAATGAATCAGCCGAAAGTGATTTAATACTAATATTTAGTTGTCCCCCATTTTAATTAATCGTCTGAGTTACGATTAATTTAACCTAAAATCAATCCACAACAGACTCAGGCTTATCCAAGCAGTCTCGTTCCTATTATGAATATCTTTGTAACACCCATCCAAAATCGTCATGGTTGAACCCTCAGTTAGATTAGGAACCGGTGCTACAATTTGACTTAAAACATTAATCGAATAATAACCAACTTTAAATTAATATAAATAAAATAAATCAAAGATAAATTAGAAGCGCTTCCACTAATTTAAACTCCAAAATCCCAACAAGAACCGAGAATTCAAATCCAATCCATAATACAATGCAAATTTCATTATTAAATTTGATATGAAATAACCTCAACCCAAAATAGTCAACTGAAAGTAATAGAAAAGTCAACTTCTGGTCCACGCTTCCAATTGTCAACTTCATGCTTCCTACTACGCTTCAACTCGCACCAACTGCAACTCAAACTATCCAGCACCAACTGTAACTCCAACTATCCAGCACCAACTGCAACTCTCGTACCTCAACACTCAACCACAAAGAATTGCGAGGGGATCAGTTTCCTAATGAAAATGAGTGAACCCACTGGGTTTAAGTATGCGCTGAAATACACCTCAAGGAGCTATCACAACACTCCACATAACGTAATCAACAGTGGGACCATTCCTAGTCTATTCCATTTTTAAGTCCCTACAACAGTCTATATGATCATCCAGATTCAGTTCTCTATTCTAGCATCAACAGTTCTCAACAACCACAATCTCACATCAAGTAAATCATATCATCACAAAACTCACATCCAACATCAATCATCATCATCCGTTCACAACAACACACACACATGCACTCTAACACAATTCAGAAATTAAGTTCTACGTGTGTAATTAAGGTACCTAGGAGTTGCTCCACACCACCACCGGCCGACCGACGCACCTCCCTACCACATGGTAGCTCCTCGCACTCCCCTACCGCATGGGGAACGAGTTAATCATCATTATCACAAATCCTCCTGTCACTGAGAAGTACAAAATTACCCTTGACACCCATGTCAAGGTGATCCACCCCAGTGGACCAGACTCAATCAACACAATCTCAGGTGGGGCAGTGTGGACTCCTACCGATTCTATCATTTCCATTCACAACCAAGAACATCAAACCCCAATTCATAGTTCAACACTTTAAGTTCAGTTCCCAACACCTCACATCGTCATCATCAATACCATCACAACATTCCATCAATTCCCAACATTTTCATCTCATCCACATTCCACATATCACAACCATAACAAGAGTAAACGGCTAGCCTCACCAGCCACCCCACTTGCATAAACAATTAGAAAGAGGTAGCCATGTCACTAGGTCTACAGCTACCCAGCTGTTCCTCCTTCATAGGAAGATTCTACATTGGCAGAACCATCCTCCTGCAACCACATATGACAACAACAACATATACAATTCACAAGATCACATACCCATTCATCCCATCACTCATTTCTAATATGTTCTGTTAACATCATTATTGATCATTGTTCCCAAACCCCACAACAAAACACCACAATCAGACAATCATCAATCATCAAACACAAGATAGTTTCCCCAATTTTACCCTCTTCAGTTTCATGCAAAACCCTAAGTTAATCTAGTCGGATTGAAACTCCTCACATTACTCATCTTGTCATATTGACGTTAAGCCCTCACCTGGAATAGAAGAGGAGGCTCTAATCATATTCTCGATCCACAGATGACCCGATTTCCCCTTCCAAATTCGTAGCTCTTCCCTTCGGACCATAAACACTCAGCAGTAAAACAGCCAAAAAATATAGATCTCTTTTCCCCGCTTTTGGGAGTCCATAAGAAGAAACAGCGACTTAATCCGACTTCTGTAGCTCTCGGAATCAAGGTTTGAAGTTATAGCAGCTTGGTTCATCAAAGTGGATTTTCAAAGAGAGAGAGCGAGTTTTCAGAAATTAAAGACTAACTGGCACTTATATGTTTTTATACTGAACCGGCATAACGGTCTTTACAGCCTCTTTAATGCCCGTTATCTGAAATAGATAACGACCGTTACACAACACATAACGCCCGTTACACAGAATAGACAACGGCTACTACATTACATGTAACGCCCGTTTTGTTCCTCAGTTCTACAGAAAACAACAGTTGCTTCGATGGGACCTCAATGACATTTATTTCAATGTCACGATCACCCGAACTCCATTCTCGAACCATCCGGTTGGGCGGGGATGTCATAACTCTCCACAACTTCAAAGGATTTCGTTCCAAAAATCACAATACATCTCATCTGAATAAATGCATGACAAAAAGCAGCAAAACACAACAACTAAAACACCACACTCTTAACCCGAAACTCACATCAATGATCCTAGCAACCCCCACTTCCGAAGACAGCTTCTAACCCGACACTCTAACTCAAATCCTTCTTCCAACGAACAAAGCAAAAACACAACACAAACCGTTCTTTCAGGCTACTTAAGAACTCGTTCCAGACTTAAGGCACACACACTAAACCACTCCCACATTTCACAACCAACGACACTTGCAAAACTCCACCACTAACAACCCAGTCTTCCAAGCAAAAGAGAAAGAAAAGTGAGCATTAGAAACTGGTTACCTATAATAAAGACCTCAACCAACAGCTTGTATCTCACTCACTCCCAATCATCATTCCATGTGATATCTCTTTCCAAGTGCACAAGCCACCAACACTTAACAAATCTACACGAATCACACAAAGACCTCAATCGATGACTTACTCCCTTCTAGTCATTATTCCAACTAAGAACTCCTTCTTAACTTCCCAAGCCACACCACAGCACAAGACCGCTTCTTCCCCGAATAAAGAAGCATGTTTCAACACCCAAACGCTCAAGTCACCAACACTTAGCTGCACCTCCCAAACCACATACCAGTTCAACAAAAACCACACGCTGAAGCAGAACACAACAACCCCCCGTAACTCATTGATTCCAAACACCAACTCAAACCACAAAACTCATTTTTAGCTCCTTAAGCAACTTCAGATTACCAACCTCTAACATAACTTCAAGATCAACTCTTTCAACACACCCAACACACACCTCTAGTAACCCAACAACCCAACACCGCCACTAAACCGACAAGGCACACGCGCAAAACACCCCAACTAGCAACAAAGACCGACAACGATAACTAAACTTTTAGCCTCACACACGCCACCTTACCATACTCCTAAGTGCACCACAAACCAGTTTCACAATCCAGCAATTCTTATTAACCCCGACAAGACTTATAACTTTCGTGACCTATTATGATCCTTAACCCCTCTCTGCATGGGTGGTGTCTCCACAACTTCAAGGCAAACACCTCTCCTCCATTTCACAAGAGCATACCCCAACCTGTAAAGGAGCATCACTAAGCAAAACCCAAACTCTTCCATCCAATTACCACTCGTGATCTCATTATGAACCCTCAATATCTCCTTCTCCATGGTGTACCCATTCACCGAGTCAACTCCGGGTCTTTCCACTTACTCATCCATCTCCACTTACTCCAACTTCTCACAAAAGTAAATCCTTAACCACTTGCTCCCGAAATCTCAAACTTACAATTTCCAAAAGTAAAAATATTTGGAGGCTCTCTTGAAATCAACAAAGGGGTCCAAACTTTAGCTTCACTTTTAAAACTAAATGTATTACTATGTGTCAAACTACACCTCAAGGAGCTATCACAACACTCGACATAACATAATTAATAGTGGGACCATTCCTAGTCTATTCCATTTTTAAGTCCCTATATTAGTCTATCTGATCACCCAGATTCAGTTCTCTATTGTATCATCAACAGTTCTCAACAACCACAATCGCACATCAAGTAAATCAGATCAGCTCATAACTCACATCCAATATCAATCATCGTCATCCGTTCACAACAAGACACGCACATGCACTCAAACACAATTCGTAGTTCACAATTCACAAATTAAGTTGTACGTGTGTAATTAAGGCACCTAGGAGTTGCTCCACACCACCACCGGCCGCTCGACGCACCTCCCTACCACATGATAGGTCCTCACGCTCCCCTCCCTCATGGGGAACGCGTTAATCATCATTATCACAATTCCTCCTCTCAGTGAGAAGTACAACATTACCCTTGACACCCATGTCAAGGTGATCAACCCCAGTGGACCCGACTCAATCAACACAATCGTAGGTGGGGCAATGTGGACTCATACAAGTTCTATCATTTCCATTCACAACCAAGAACATCAAAACCCAATTCATAGCTCATAACTTTAAGTTTAGTTCCCAACACCTCACGTCATCATCAATACCATCACAACGTTCCATCAATCTCTCACATACCAATTCACAAGATTCATTCATAATTCTAACCTAGCTCACAACATTATATCACTTTCCAACATTTCCATCTCATCCAGATTCCACATATCACAACCATAACAACGTTAAACGGCTAGCCTCGCCGGGCACCCCACCTGCATAAACAAGGGGAAAGAGGTAGCCATGTCATGAGGTCTATAGCTAGCCATATGGTCATCCTTCATAGGATGATTCTACATTGGCATAAACGTCTTCCTACAACCACAACTGACAACATCAGCATATACAATTCACAATATAGCATACACATTCATCCCATCACTCATTTCTAATATGTTCTGTTAAGATCATTGTTAATCATTGTTCCCAAACCCCACAACAAAACACCACAATCGGAGAATCATCAATCATCAAACAAAAGAAAGTTTCCCCAATTTACTCTCTTCAGTTTCATGCAAATCCCTAAGTTCATCTAAACTGGATTGAAACTCCTCACAATACTTATCTTATCATATCGATGTTAAGCACTCACCTAGAATATAAGACGAGGCTCTAATCATCTTCCCGATCCACAGATGACCCGATTTCCCCTTCCAAATTCGTAGCTCTTCCCTTCTGACCAACAACATTCAAAAGAAAAACAAAAAAAAAAAACAAAGAATAGAAATCTCTTCTCCTCGTTTCTAGGAATCCATAGGAAGAACGGCGACTTAATCCGACTTCTTTAGCTATCGGAATCAAGGTTTGAAGTTACAACAGCTTGGTTCGTGAAAGGGTTTTTTGTATGAATGGAGTAATTTTATTCACCAAAATCAAGGAATAACCGTACAAGAGTAAAAAAACTGTGCAACCTTTAAGCAATACTAAATAACACTCTTTATACTATTTCTATCCTTTCTACCAAAAGCAAATATTCGGATTTCCTCTCTAATGCAATTATCAAACACCTGGTTGCATTTCTCAATCCACACATAACAGACGATAAGCCTCCAAAGCAACTGTTTTTCTTTCACCACAGCTGCTCCCCCTTGTCAACTACTAACTATATCGACCATAACAGCCCAATCCATATTTTGTAGCTCCGGCATCAGACTGTGTAGAATAATCTGGGAAAAGTCACACTCAGAAAACAGATGTGCCCTTGTTTCCACTGCCTTGTTGCATAGAACACACATTTCATCAACTATACATTCCCATTTTTTAACCTTGTCTTTTGTATTGATCCTATCTCTCACCACCAGCCAAGTAACAACAGATCTTTTAGGGATAATATAACCCCCCCCCCCCCACACACACTGTTGAGCTCCAGGGGACCTTCATATGCACCTCACAAATTGTGTGCCAAAACTGTGGTAACTTTGTAGGGATTCATAATTTCCCATTCCACATAAGATCACCCTCCCTATCATAGTCAAAGGGGTTTTCAGAGAGAGAGAGAAAGAGAGTTTCAGAAATTAAAGACTGACTGTAACTGATCTGTTTTTATATTGAACCGGCATAACCACCGTTACAACCCCTATAACGCCCATTATCTATAACAGAAAATGATCATTACACAACGCATAACGCCCGTTACACATAACCGACAATGACCATTACATTACATGTAACTCCCGTTGTGTTCCTCAGTTCTGCAGAAAATAACAAGTGCTTTGATGGGACCTCAATGACATCAATTTCAATGTCATGATCACCCGAACTTGAGTCTCAAACCATCCGGTTTGACGGGGATGTTACACTCTTCTTTTCAACAAGCTTCCTAAAGATAATGGTGTTAATCTGTGTGCTCCAATCACTAAGGAAGAAATTAAAAGAGCCTTATTCTCAATTGATGGTAACAACAACCCATGTCCTGATGGTTTCCACTCTTACTTTTATAAACATGACTGGGTCATGGTTGAGGGAGATTTATTAACTGTTGTTCAGGAGTTTTTGATTCGGAGTGTGCTTCCAAGGCAACTTAACTCGGCCCTAATAGCTCTTATTCCAAGAACCCCTAATGCTCATAGAATGGTTGACTTTCGTCCCATTTCCTGTTGCATTGTGGTTTATAAGTGTATCACAAAGATAATTTTAAACATACTTGGTAAGGTTCTTCCTACTGTCATTAGTAACAGTTAGTAAGCCTTTATTAAAGGACGTTCAATTCGTGATAACATCTTGTTAGCTCAGGAGTTGGCCAATGGTTATGATAGAAATAATGTTACGCCTAGAACTCTTCTAAAAGCCAACCTAAGAAAGGCTTTTGACTATGTTTCCTGGGATTTTCTCTTCACTATCTTACAAGCCACGTACTTCCCTGTTAGATTTAGTCACTGGATTCAAGTTTGTCTTAGAACAACAATGTTGAGTGTTTGTGTTAATGGAAGTGTTTGTGGAAACTTCCCATCTAAGAAAGGGCTTAGACAGGGTGACCCTCTGTCACCCTATCTATTTACAACTGCAATGGAATTTTTGCATTGTTTGCTGTACAGAGTTAGTGAGGTAAGACATTACAGTTTTCATCCTCGTTGTAAAAACTAAAGATCAATCATCTTTGCTTTGCTAATGATCTTTTGCTTTTTACATATAGTTCTGCAGCTAGACTTCATGTTATCTGTCCTTTCTTCCTTCCATTTGCTTTGAGGTCTCCAAGTCAATCCAAAAAATTCTGAGATCTTTTGCTTAGCTAGTCTACAGGATGACATCATTGGTGAAATGCAAAAAGTTCCTCGCTTTAAATTGGAAATCTACCAGTCAGGTATTTAGGAGTCCTTTAATCCCTGAAAACTCAGCCATAAGGAGTGTTCTATGTTGCAAGACAAGATCACTGCTCGTATTGGTAATTGGAGAGCTAAAACTCTTACCTACTCAGGTAAAATCCAGTTGGCTAAATCTGTTCTTGCAAGCATGTGTGGATATTGGATGAACATCTTTGTCCTTCCAAAATCTATCATTAAAGAAGTTGAAAGTAGATATAGTGAGTTTGTTTGGGGGACTAATGCTAATGGTAAGAAGAAAAAAAGCAAAGATGTCTTGGAAGAAGCTGTCTTTCCCTAAAGCTGAAGGTGGGTTAGGGTTCAAGGACCTATTTTCCTGGAATCTAGCCTGTGTGACTCGAACTATTTGGTCAATAATCAGTAAAAATGGATCCATCTGGGTTGCCTGGGTCAGCTACTATAGGTTGAAAAGAGAGGACTTATGGAACTACGAAATTCCCTCTTAATTTCTTTGGTTCTGGAATCGCATCTTTAAAGATCATAACTACTCTCATGCCTTTTATTTCCATTATTGATTCTAGTTTTATCTAGGAGGGCAAGAGGTTAAGTCGTTACTCTATCTCTTTGATTTTGGGATTCTTTAAGACCAAGACAAGAAAAGGTGAAGTGGTATGACCTAGTCTGGGGTAAGCCTTTCATCCCTAGGCACTCGTTTCTTTTTTTGTCTCATGTGGGGTAACTCCTTTTTTTATGACCGAGTAAAAGCTAACCTATCCATAAAAAAATATCAGTCCACCTCAAACACTTTTATCTTCTTCTTGGTTTTCGTTTACCAACACTTGTCAAGCTTGATTTGGTACAAATAATACTTTATGATGATATGACACCTAAACATGTCTTTTTTATCATAAATTATCAATAAATTGGTCAAAGTGACCGAGTTGACCCAGTTTAAATTTAAGTGACTGCAATTACATAAGACCCATACTTAGCTGACCAATTAAGTATTTGACCCATTTTTTATTGAATGTTGGCACATGGGTTTTGTTTGGCAGAATACTTTCTCATGCTAGTACTTGTCATTTACAAGTTGATATTGTTGTTTTCTTCTTGCTTAATTGATGTACAGGTGGTATATTGAGACCGATGATGTAAGTATACAAGAAATAATACTAGTATCACACATATACTAGTATTTCATGTACAAAAATCGAAAATTTTATCGATAATATTGAAGTTTAATATCTTTCTTCAATCTTATGAAACTCAGAAAATTCTATTGAAACTATTGTATTCAGAAAATAACTCCATATAACATTTGTTTTAAAAAGTTCATAAATTGAGAAAATTAATATAATTCAGAGTGTAGATGTTGCAAATCCATGTTTCACATTGAAAAGCATTTTAACGACACACTTTGGCTTGTTGTCTATGAGTGTATTTTTCTCTTTCCTTACTTTTATGTACAATTGGTATATTGAGACTGGTAATGTAAGTATAGGAGAAATAATACTAGTATTACAGAAATATAGTATTAGACAAATACTAGTATTTCATGAGCAATAAATCATAAAATTGTATAAATTTTAGCTAACTTTTGTATCTTAGCTTAATCTTATGAAACTTAGAAGGTCTCATTTATATTGAGATAATTGAAACTAGTATTTTTTTATACTAATATTGGAAAAAAATTATGAAACTCCCACGACAAAAAACATGAAAATGTACCATTTAAATATGATTCAAAATTACACAATTTATAATAAATCCATAAAACAATTCTTTCAAAAAGTTCATAAACTGAGAAAATCAATATAATCCAGAAACAAATAGTGTATATGTTTGCAAAACTACGCTTCACATTGAGAATCCTTTGCATTTTGACGACGCACTTTGGCTTGTTGTCTATGAGCGTATTTTTATCTTTCCTTACTTTCTGTTGACTGCAGCCTTTTCGTTTATCTGTTAATGTTTGTCTTTTCTTTTAACTCGCGGGGTATTGGACACCCATTACTTGTTCGAGTGATTGTGAGTTCTATAAATAACCATAAAATTGTAAGCATCATCGATAGACTTGAACTCCAACACTTTGTAGTTAAAGAAAACTTCCAGAACATCTACAATTGGGAAAAAACAAGAGTACTAGTAAATAAAACGTTGGATTTTAGAAAATATCATCTAAATTAAGATGTTTTTTTTTACAACAGAAGCTATAACCAATAAATATTATATAATAATATAATAACTAATCGTAAATCAAATCCCTATTAAATGAAACATAATAATCTCATCAATACTTGAACGCAAAGAAACAAAAAATTATATTTCAATCATGGAAATATACTTGAACGCAAAGAAACAGAAAATTAGATTTCAATCTTGGAACTATACTTGAACGGAAAGAAACAGAAAATATACTATATAACAAATATGAAACGTAATAATCTCATTAGTACTAGTATTAACATTGAAATCAAAATAAAAACTTATATTTCAATCATGGAGCTATACTTGAACGGAAAGAAACAGAATATATACTCCACAAAAAATATGAAATGTAATAATCTCATCAATACTAGTATTAACACTGAAATCCAAACTAAAACTTATATTGAACAGTGAAGCCATACTTGAACGCAAACAAACCGAAAAATATACTCCACATCAAATATGAACTTTGTACAAAACAAGTATTCCACAATTTTGGGATGATTTTTTGTTTTTTTTCTCCCTAGTATTAGGGTTTCTCTCTAGCATTAGGGTTTTATTGATTTCAACACTGGCAGCCTTCTTTCGGCGAGTTTTTCCACGTTCTCACATATCCTTTCCCAGCTAAACTTTTCTTGAGAGAGTGCTACGTCATAGAACACCAAGTCGCACAACTTAGCCTTGAAGATGATGAAGAAGAGCTCGTGCTTGAAGGGCTTACAACAGTGCCGGAAGTGAATGACTTCTCTCTTTGTCTTGTAGGGTTCCTGCTTACTTATAAGAACTACAATTTCCAAGCCTTTCAAAACACCATAGTCGGGCTATGGAGGCTAGGAAGAGGAGTTTCCTTCGAGGATATTGGCTTGAAACTCATGCTCATACGCTTCAACCACATTGTCGATCTGCGTCGCGTGTTGGAGTTGGGACCCTGGTCCTTTGATTACGGCTTGCTTGTTCTTCATGAGATGAAACCAGGAGAACATCCGCTCTTGGTTGAACTTTATGAGGCAAACTTCTGGATCCAGGTCCATGACCTGCTTGCCGGTTACTTGTCAGCTGAGGTCGGACGAGCATTGGGTGATTATGTCGGGAAATTTAAGGCCTATGACGACGACAACGTGTTCTCCTTTAATGAACCTTTTATGCGGCTACGTGTGAAGCTTGACGTCCGCAAACCGCTGAAAATACAGAAGAAAATCCGAATGCCAGGATGCGACGTGGTGACCTACACCTTTAAATACGATAAGCTGCCAAACTTCTGTTATATTTGTGGCAAGCTCGGCGACATCGATCGCTACTGTGAATTCTTATTTCAAGTTCCACTGGAGAAGATTGTCCGTAGATGGGACGAAAAGCTTCATGCCCCGCCGAACAAGCAAAGATGGGTTGAAGGAAATAAATGGATGGTTCGACGGGAGAGTCAAACAGTCGGACAAACAAGCCTGAACACTGAAGCTCAGCATCACTCCCCACGCAACACCATGCTCACACCGTCCGCAGTCCCAAACGATGATATTCATTGGGGAGCGCGAGGCCCCATTGGCAATCTTGGTGCCAGTGTGAGCACGACAGGACAACAGGTGCAATTCGGTAGTAATGCCACTAGTGACGACCACGTCATGATGGAAATCAGTGACAAAAGGAAACGTAGAAGGGATGACAGTGTCAATGGAAACAACAAGGTTATTGTGGAGAGCTCAGGGAAACCATCAAAGTCACCAAAAAAGGGGATCAGGACCCAAAAAACCTGGCATCGGCAGATCGAACGAATTCGATCTGCCCAGGATTATGATCGTCTTGGCTTAGAACTGTCGAGGATTGGGCCAACCTCGAGCAGTTCAAGTTCTGAGTGAGCTTATTGATGACACTTGATTTATCGTGATTGTCAACCTCATTTAAGCGACATTTCCCTGCTTAAGACACGGTTTTTAGAGTAGAAATGCGAATATTCACTCAACTGTTCTTTCTCGTGCCTTTTGTGTTACCTTGGCCCGTTTAGGGTCTATTTGATGGTTTTCTAGTGTTTTTATGTTAGCACAGGTGTTTGCCATCCAATAAGGTAGCCAAGGACGTGTCTAAGACACTGGAACCCCGAAGAATCGCACCTGAATCAATCAGAGAAGTCATTCAAGTCAAGAGAAATCCTGCTCCACTTTACACACATATTTTCGGCGAAAATCTCCTTGAGTTTTCACCGAAAAGTCAAGAACAAAATGGCAGTCCCTCATAAGAAGAAGTTTTCGGCGAAAACCCTAAAGTTTTCGCTGAGAACTCCCAGCCTTTCGGAACAGCAGAAATAAACGAAGCAAGTTAACTTATCAACAGAAGTTTTCGCCGAAAACTTCCCCATATTTTTGGCAAAAACTCAAGTGAAAATCAGCAGAACCGCCGTTAGGTTTAAATACAAAAAAACTGGCGGCTGGGAGGGGGGAATAGAACATACACTCACACTAAAAAGTAGAGAATAAGGAGAGGAACGGGAGAATAAAGTTCGAGGACCCAGGAACAGATCGTGACGCCATCCATCCATCTCGAAGAACCAGTGCTAGGAGTTGAAGATCCAGCAGATTGAAGCTGCAAGGATTCGTCGAAATTAGGATTTACAGTTCTTCTCTGTCTTTCCTACCTGAGATGTATTCTTTGTTTTTCTTCGATTCTTCTGTATTGAATATGAGTAGCTAAACTCGTAGAGCTTAGGTTAGATGAACCCTAAGTGACCTAGGGCTTTAAAGCGGTCACGGATCGGCGGTGATTAGATTCGAAATTCATTCATTTTCTCCTTCATGTTTGATTTGTTCTTTGTTCTCTGTGTTTCTTGTCTGGTTTGGCCACCTAGATTAGATTCTTGTTAAGCTGAGGATAGAAGCGAACGCTCGCCTCTCTTTAAAACACCAAATCAAGCAATTAACCTAATCATTGGAGTGTGCCTTTCGTAGGAACCAATTAGGGTTAAACCACTGCAAGAGTAACTCATAAATCGTTAGTAATTCCACCAGTTAGTTAAGTCGTTGCGAGAGGTGACCGTATCCGGGCGGCTAATTAATCGTGGTAGCTAGATCGGATAGAGCGAACGTTCGCCAGTCTTAAACCTAAGGGTCATGAGTTATGGTGGTGTCTGAGAACTGAATGAACTAGAATCGAAAATCGCTGGTCTGTTGACTGTCAATGCTCCGGTGATCTAAGGGGGATTCGAAGTCTAAGCTCACCTGTCATCTGTCCAAGTCAATTAATCAATCTCTTTTATTTCTGCTTTTAATCTTTGTTTAATTTCACCTCACTTTTTAGTATAGAAGCCGTGGAACTCACACCACACACTAAGTGTTTAACCTTGAGTAAAATTTGTCATCATATTTGAGTAAGCAAGTAGAAGAGGCCCGTGGAATACGATCTGTCCTGCTTTGTGCTTGACAGTTATTTGATCGCACCGCTATTCTGCAGTTCATCAAATTGGCGCTGTTGCCGGGGAATCTTCTTCTATTTCGTTGAAAGAAGAGTTGGCATTTTAATTCTTCTATCTTTCCATCTTTCATTTCCATCACACTTCGATATTACACCGGTTGTGTTTTTTTTTTGTCCCTTGCAGATCTTAGCAGGTACAGAATCGAATCACTTTCGTTCCATCTTCCTATACCGCAATGGCTGCTCCAAAGAGTCTTACGGACTACAGTAAGCCGAACGCGTCTAACATTCGGTCTCCTATTGTCGTACCTCATGACGACAATGTTCCTGACTATGAGATCAAGATCCCCTTCCTGGTACTAATCTCTAGGGACATACAGTTCAAAGGAAAGCCAGATGATAATCCCTGCACACATATAGCTGACTTTCTAGCTGTCTGTGAAACTTTCAAGTCTGGAAACCTCAACAAGAACGATTTATGTCTCCGAGCTTTTCCGTTCTCTCTCTGAGCTGCAGCTAAGCAGTGGCTTGGAAGCAAACCACCAGGTCATTACACTAATTGGGAGACATTAGCTCAAGATTTTGTTGAGGAGTACTTTCCTCCAGCAAGGACAACTGCTTACAAAGATCGCATCTCCAGGTTCACTCAGAGAGAAGATGCAAGCCTGTACGACACTTGGAATGAATTCCAATCCCTTCTCTTCAACTGTCCTCACCATGGGTATGAACAAAGACAGCTGGCTGAATTCTTTGCTCGTGGTATGCGCGAAGAATTTGCAAAGTGGGTCAACTCCCTAGCTGGCGGAGATTGCACCGCCCTTACTCCTCAAGATGCTCTTTTGCATTTTGCTAGCTGTGCTTTAAAATCTAGAAACTGGGAGAGACAAAGAGAAGGAACCAAGAGTCAGTTGAGCGTTGCAGAGCAGATCAAGGAAGAAGTTCAGAAACATCTACAGGCAGCTGGTATCCCTCTCGATCCCCCGTCAGCTACCATCTTTTCGGCTGACTGTGGATGGTGTGGAACCTGTGCTCATAACGGTGGAAGCTGCCTCAACTTCGGTAAAACAGAACTCTGGTCTGCAAAAGAGGTAAACTTCGTTGGTCAAGGCTTCGCCAACAATCAGAAAGGCTACGCCGGTTACAGAAACTACGTACCGCAGAGCCAGAGCAACCGGTTAGTAGATCCTTATCAGAGACCTCCGGGATTTATTGGAGGACATCAACAGTTTCAAGCAAAGCCGTATTACAATAGAGACATAGATTATGAGAAGAAGTTTGATCAGATCATGAGCAGACTCGACGACCACGACATTCAGTTAAAAGCTCAAGCCGCACTCAATCAAGGACAGAGGGCTCAGAGCCAAAGGATAGAAGATGCAATAAGCAATATGACAAGACTTTTCAATAGCAATCCTTTCCTGAATCAGACGGCATTTCAAGCAGATCTCGGTGCAAAAAGCGAACACGCTCAAGCTATTACCACCAGGAGTGGCAAGCAAACAACCGACCCAAAGGCTCCAGAACCTGACGTGATATCAGATGCCAGTGCTGCCATGGATATGCCAGAGATTGAAGATATCACAGAAGAGGAAGAAGAAGCACCGGCTCCTCCTCCCAAGCAGCTCCTGAACCCGTCTTGGCACCATATATACCTCGGATTCCCTTCCCAAAAGCTGCAATGAGCAAGGATAAGGATCACGACACTCAGTATAAGAAGTGGTACAATGTTCTTAAGACTGCAGAGATCAAGATACCAGTAACAGAAGCTGTAGAGATCATACCACCTCTTGGGAAGTTCTTTAAGGATCTCGTGAAAAAGGTGAAGAACGGAGAGGCGTACTCTGTCACGCTCACTAATGAATGCACTTCCCTCTTCGGTGCGCCATCTCCCATAAGACAGCCGCCACCACCCCCAGCTAAGTGTTCTGATCTCGGTCCTTTTACATTACCGTGCATCATTAATGGCATTAAAATTGATCATAGTCTGGCTGATTCTGGTGCTTCTATTAATGTTATGCATGTTTATCTGTATGAAAAGCTGAACCTAGGGAAGTTAAAACCGCTTACTTTGCATCTCATTTTAGCCGATAGGTCTGTCAAACTGCCTAGGGGTGTGATAGAAGACGTAGCTGTTTGCTGTGGCCCTTTTACCATAATTGCAGATTTTGTTGTTCTAGATACCCGTGAGTTAGACGGAACGCTTATCCTAGGTCGACCTTTCTTAACAACTGCTGGTGCAAACATTAACAGCAAACAAGGCCTGTTGACTTTAAGTGTG
The DNA here is from genome assembly GCA_034768395.1 of Linum lewisii. Taxonomy (NCBI): domain Eukaryota; kingdom Viridiplantae; phylum Streptophyta; class Magnoliopsida; order Malpighiales; family Linaceae; genus Linum; species Linum lewisii. The sequence goes on along the minus strand of CM068298.1, from coordinate 51,491,336 downwards.
GGACAGGAAAGTGTTACATTCCGCATTAAAGATAGCATGCGATACTCTGTTGCTCAAGATGATAACTGTTATACTGTTGATCCCCTGGAGTTGGCCTCGGCCAACTTCGTCACTAATGCCTTCTCTAGTGATCCGCTAGAGTTGTGTTTGATTTCAGGAATTGACAGTGCATTAGAAGATCCAGAGCAGCGCCTATGGCAAGAAGAGTTAGACGAGCAGAAGGCGACATTCACACCCATCAATGCGCCTACACACATCGAGCCATCATCGAGTCGGATCACTACCTCATATGAGAATCCGCCAGAACTCGACTTGAAGGAGCTGCCTGACCATCTAGAATATGCATTCCTAGGGAAGGAGTGCCAGCTGCCAGTCATCATCAATTCAAATCTATCTCCCGAGCAGAAAGAGCAACTGATCAGGCTACTAAAGAAGCATGTTCGAGCTATAGCCTGGCAGTTGGCTGACATCAGAGGCATCTCTGAAACCTTATGCAAGCGTCGGATAGTTGTAGATGAAGAGTTCAAGCCGGTCAGACAACCGCAACACCGATTAAACCCCCTAATGTAGGAAGTTGTGAAGAAAGAAGTCCTTAAGCTCTTGGATGCCGATATCATCTATCCTATCACCGACAGTCCTTGGGTCAGCCCGACTCAAGTCGTCCCGAAGAAAGGCGGAATCACCGTCATCCCCAATCCAAAGGGTGAGCTCATTCCCACTCGTACAGTCACCGGATGGAGAGTCTGCATCGACTGCCGATGACTCAATAACGCTACAAAGAAGGATCACTTTCCACTGCCGTTCATTGATCAGATGCTTGAACGATTGGCTGGTCATGACTACTACTGCTTCTTAGATGGGATGTCCGGTTACTTCCAGATCCCCATCGAGCTTGATGATCAAGAGAAGAAGACCTTCACCAGCCCGTTTGGTACATTTGCGTATCGTCGTATTCCTTTTGGTTTATGTAACGCTCCCGCTACTTTTCAGAGATGCATGCTGGCTATATTTGAAGATCTGGTAGAGAATGTGGTGGAGGTATTCATGGACGACTTCTCCGTCTATGGAGACTCATTTTCCAAGTGCCTGGCCAATCTGGACAAGGTGCTAGCTCGTTGTGAGGAAACCAACCTGGCTCTTAGTTGGGAGAAGTGTCACTTCATGGTCACCGAAGGCATTATTCTTGGCCATCGGATCTCTAAACTCGGCATAGAAGTCGATCGTGCCAAGCTTGAAACCATCGCCAGCTTACCGCCACCAACCTCGGTCAAGACAGTTCGTAGCTTCCTCGGTCATGCTGGATTCTACCGGACGTTCATCAAAGACTTCTCCAAGATCACTCTTCCAATGACGAAGCTTTTTGAGAAAGATGTTCCTTTCGTTTTGATAAAGCTTGTCTTGCCGCCTTTGAGACTTTGATGACTCAACTCACCACCGCACCGATCCTTACAGCACCAGATTGGAATCTTCCATTCGAGATTATGTGCGATGCTAGCGACTTCGCCGTTGGCACGGTTTTTGGTCAGAGAAAGGAGAAGAGATTTCATCCTATCTATTTTGCTAGCAAGAAAATTAACGATGCTTAGAGGAACTACACTACTACAGAGAAAGAGCTTCTGGCTATTGTTTTCTCCTTTGATAAGTTCAGGCAGTACCTGGTTCTTTCACATACCATCGTCTATACAGATCATGCTGCTCTGCGCCACCTGTTAGCCAAGCAGGATTCGAAGCCCAGGCTCATCCGATGGATCCTTCTTCTCCAAGAGTTTGACATAGAAATTAAAGACAAGAAAGGAGCGGAGAATTAGCAGCCGATCATCTTTCCCGACTCGAGGAATCACAGACAGGTAAGTCTCTTACAACCCCGATCAATGATTCTTTCCCTGATGAGCAGTTGCGTGTTGAAACTTATGAACAGGTCAACAACGTAGCCATTGAACTCTGGGCAATCCCTCACGCTCAAGAGCTAAGTAACGCGACCGACTCAGAAGAGCCCTGGTATGCTACCCTAGCTAATTATCTCTCTCACGGCATTGTACCTCCTAAGCTGGATTATAATGCACGCAAGAAGCTCTTTAAAGAGGCCAAGTCATACTTCTGGGATGAGCCTTTCTTATACCGCATTAGTACTGACGGGATGATCCGAAGATGTGTCTCTTACATCGAAGCAGCTGACATCATGCGTAAGTGTCATGAAGGACAGTTTGGAGGACACTTCAGTAGAAATTGCACTGCAAGAAAGGTACTTGAAACTGGTTTTTATTGGCCTTCAATCTTTAGTGAGTGCGACGATTTTGCTCGGCATTGTGATGCATGCCAACGATCAGGTAACATCTCTAACCGTAATGAGATGCCCCAAATTGTTTCTTTAACTGTTGAAATCTTTGATGTTTGGGGAATTGATTTTATGGGTCCGTTCACACCCTCCAACGGAAACAAGTACATTCTTGTGGCCGTTGATTATGTTTCCAAGTGGGCTGAAGCTGAAGCTCTACCCACTAACAATTCAAGAGTGGTGGGTCGGTTCCTTACCCGTCTTTTCACGCGTTTTGGTTCACCATGCTTTATTATAAGCGATAGGGGTACCCACTTCCATGGACATTTCGACCGGGTGTGTAAACGCTTTGGCGTCACCCACCGTATGTCCACAGCTTACCATCCCCAAGCTAATGGTCAAGCGGAAGTGACGAACCGTGAGCTCAAGCGGATTCTTGATAGGACAGTTGGCCGGTCTCGCAAGGACTGGTCATCTAAGCTTAATGATGCCTTATGAGCTTATCGAACCGCCTATAAGACTCCCATCGGTACCTCGCCGTATCAGCTGGTCTATGGCAAGGCATGCCATTTGCCAGTTGAGCTTGAGCACAAGTCATTCTGGGCTAATAAAGAGTTGAACATGAGTTATGCAGTAGCAGGTAATATGCGTCACGACCAGATCGCGGAGCTTGAGGAGCATCGTCTCCATGCATATGAGAGCACGAAGCTGTACAAAGAGCGCACGAAGAGAATTCATGACTCTCAATTGAAGACGATCAAGCAGTTCTACCCCGAAGATGAAGTCCTCTTATATAACTCTCAATTGAAACTCTTCCCGGGTAAACTAAAGTCTCGTTGGTCCGGCCCTTATACCGTGGTTCAACAGACGTCCTTGGGCAGCGTCTTAATTAAATTGCATGACCAAGAGCCATTCATGGTCACCAGCCACAGGCTAAAGAGGTATCTGCAAGGATTAGCTGTCTCTTTCATCGACGTGCACTACTTTACGACGGAACCATGACACGAATCCAGGTATCGTCCAGCTCACGGACGTTAAACAAGAGCACTTCGTAGGAGGCAACCCACGGCTGGAGTCAGTTGTTTTCATGTCGAGTCATTTTCCTTTTAAAACCCCTCTTGAAAGAAAAAAAACTGCCGTGCCGATTTTCAAGCAAGTTTTCGGCGAAAGCCTGATCCTCCTGTTTCTCGCCACCGAAACTTCTCGCCGAAAATCCAGACTTCTCGCCGAAAAGGTTTTGATTTTAACAGCAATTTTCGCCGAAAATCTCCCTAATTTTTTCGCTAAAAAATTCTTTGTTTTTCCCGCCGGTTATAAACCCCCCCCTTCGGTTTCTGTTTTCGCGAAACCCCCCCCCCCAAGTCGATTTTCGCCGAGCTGTTTCTCTTTTGAGCGCCCGCCCAAGCCGTCGCCGAACCCGTGCCGCCATCCCATCTATTGCCCGTCGCCGACCAGTAAATAGCCGACCGACCGCCCGCCACCCAACTTCCTTGCTTGATTCCGGCTCCAACCCTAGAATCGGAGCTCCACAGCTCCGGTTCCTCCCGAACATGTTTTCCAAGCTTTTCGTTGATTTCTCGGATTTCCAATCATTTTCTCAAGTCATGTCTTCACGGTTAGTTGTTCAGCCCTTGATTTTGAATCTTTTGGCTTTTTGACTTTCGGTTTTTGGCATGGTTGACTTTCTGATTTTCTCGATTTGCGTGTTTGCTGTTTCGATGTTGTTGGGCTAGACTTTGGCATTACCACTTGATCTATTTTGCCTCGTGAATTGTTGTCTGTGCGATCGTGCTAATGGATTCTTTCGTGCTCTGTGATTATCGGTCAGCGTTATTTCTCTTGCTTGATTGATTGAATGCCATTTTCCTCTCTACGTGCTGGCTGTGCCTTTGTTGCTATGTTTCGTTCGGTGATCTCTTGGTTATTTGCTTGCCCCCACATGTCAACCTAAGTGTGGGGTAGGATGTTAGTCTTCTGATTTTGGTCTCCCCTAAGTTGTGCTTTCCAGGGCTCCGAAGCGATTCAAGACCACCAGTGCTGACAGGGCACAGCGATCCTCGGCTCATCAGAACAGGGCCCCACCCTCCAAACCGGCAGTTGTGAAGGACGTACCACAGGTTGCTCCGGCCCCTGTGATTCTACCCTAGTGCTCCCGGGCCCGCCAGTGGAGCCTTGCATCCTTTCATCGCTGCCATTGAGCCACACCAACTGGAGGTCTACATGAGGATCAAGGATATACCTCCGGCGAAGGTGGCTATCCTCTCTCTTGACAGTCTCCATAACCACTGCAATGATGGCACGCCAGCGTCGACCGAGCTCTTGAACTAACCGGTCTGCTAGCTCTTACCACTTCCGGCTCCGCTTGCCCTCTGATCGCCCTCCAGGAATTCTAGAGTTCGTTTGAATGGACTACTCAGAGACCCCAGCGCCTCCTCAAGTGTGTCCGCTTCCCTCTCGAGGGAGTCCAGTACGAGAAGACCCTCGACGAGTTCGCGCTCCTCCTCGATGCCAATGCCAACCTTGTCGATGCCTCCATCGGTTTTGATGAGATGAGCTCCGTTGCTCAAGCCCCATATCCTGACATTTGGTGATTCATCTCCGGGGCGTCGAGACAAAGCCAGAGAACGCACTATTGGTAACATTGCTCATCCACTTTTCAAATTCTTCCATTATGTCTGGACTCGCTCGTTGTGCTACTGCAGTAAGGAAGGTCGCCACCACATCTCTCTAGAGGAGTTCATCCTCTTCCGAGCTGTTGAGGAATTTCACAGACTCCATTTAGGATGGTGGCTAGCCCATTTCTTCCACGAGCGCACAACTACCAAGAAGCGCCCCTCAGCCCTTCCGGTGGCCCCTTCATCTCCTGCCTGATCCCCATCTCCAGATCGGTGACAAGTGGGATCCCAACCTCCCTCGCACCGAAATTGAACACGTTGGAGCGGAACTCGCCATTGCACGTGGTCTCAATCTCTCAGAGAGTCTCGACCTCTACACGCCGAGAACTGCTAGTACCAGCGAGCCCCCCTTCACGTCCATCGCGAACCCCAGACCCGCGAAGTGAACAGTTGACTCGCATTGATCTGTGGCAACAAGACTATGCTTCTGGCTCTCATCAATGGCAACGTGATCGGGTTGAGCATGAGGAGACACAAAATGCGCGATTGGCCATCCTACAGCAGTTCATGGCCGACCAGATAGCCAGACACAGGGATGAGCTCGCATGGAGACAGCAGATGGAGCAGCGGCTTGGCATTTCAACCCGACCTCCACCCCAACCTGCAAACAGTGATCAAGTTGTTTTTATCCTTTCCATTTCTTTTCTTTCTTCTTTTCGGGTTTCGATCCAATTTTTTTCCAGTGTGGATCCGGGGCACTTGTCCCGGTATCCTTTTGATCTTTTCGTTGTTTGTGTTTTGTAGGATCTTGAGTAGCTACTCCGCTCCGCCCCGGGCTCTCCAATTCATCCACTACACCACCTATCACCTTCCAGGTTCTTCGTATCTCTCAACCTCTTTTTAGTCCTGTGAGGACACAAAATAGTTTAAGTGTGGGGTAGGATGTTAGGATTATGCATGGTCTTGCTGGATTTTCTGTGACTCTGTGGTGAAATTTTGAATCCCTCTAGCATGGAATTGCCCAATTCTTGACTTGTGATGTTAAATTGACTTCAATTTTGAACAATGACGTCTAGATTGTTCCACTTAGAACCTGTAACCAACGTGTCGGAACTGATATTAAACGAGTCTAGGTCAGAACAGATCACAAATCACTTCGGTAGTTGAAACTTGAATTAATTGAATTGATTGACTTGTTAATAACAAAGCTCGATAACACCGTTCTAAGATGATAAATGCTAGCTTTCTCCCATGTTTTCACTCCATATTTGATCACTGTGATTGTGGCTTGAGATAGACGGAAATCCAATTCGAAATCTTGTGTAAAAAGATATAACTAGCTAGGATCAAAGGGCTAAATTGTTAAATCAAGCAAATGGGTTGTTTAAATCAATTTTCGAGATCTTCAAGTGCTGAAAATAAAGCTAGGCAAGCCCGACACCTAAGTGAAGTGTTTGGGTTGAGCACTAGCATAGGCACAAATACTGTGAGCTGGGCAGGTCCAACACCTAAGTGAAGTGTTTGGTATCGAGCACTAGTATGCAGTAAATCAATCGAAGGAAAGAGTTGTGCTTGAAATAAAATGTTGTTTAAAGCGATCCTAGTTAGAACATGCAACGTGATCTGGAAGTGGATGAAGTCGAGTCGATAGCCACGTCACTTTTCCTACCTCCGCATCCACATCATGGCTAGAGCTTAAAGTCTTTTCGTTTAGAATTGGTGTTTCGGAAGTCGGTTAAATATGATTAATTGAATTGCCAAGAAACGAGTCTTGTTCAAACTACTACTTGAAGTGTGCAAAACATTAGTAAGGTCAAAGCTTGTTTGGTTGATGTTCTGGCATGTGTAGGTCACTCTTTCTACGTGGAACAGTCTAAACCAAATTGTTAGAATTGAATCTCAGTTTAATCTCGTGTCATTTGTGAATTTGAGTGTGTTCTATTTCAGTTTGCTTGAGGACAAGCAAAAGATTAAGTGTGGGGTATTTTGATGACACTTGATTTATCGTGATTGTCAACCTCATTTAAGCGACATTTCCCTGCTTAAGACACGATTTTTAGAGCAGAATAGTGAATATTCACTCAACTATTCTTTCTCGTGCCTTTTGTGTTACCTTGGCCCGTTTCGGGTCTATTTGATGGTTTTGTAGTGTTTTCATGTTAGCACAGGTGTTTGCCATCCAATAAGGTAGCCAAGGACGTGTCTAAGGCACTGGAACCCCGAAGAATCGCACCTGAATCAATTAGAGAAGTCATTCAAGTCAAGAGAAATCCTGCTCCACTTTACACACAAAGTTTTAGCGAAAATCTCCTTGAGTTTTCGCCGAAAAACTCAAGAACAAAATGGCAGTCCCTCACAAGAAGAAGTTTTCGGCGAAAACCCTAAAGTTTTCGCCTGAGAACTCCCAGCCTTTCAGAACAGCAGAAACAACGAAGCAAGTTAACTTATCAACAGAAGTTTTCGCCGAAAAATTCCCCATATTTTTGGCGAAAACTCAAGTGAAAATCAGCAGAACTGCGGTTAGGTTTAAATACAAAAAAACCGGCGGGTGGGAGGGGGGAATAGAACATACACTCATACTAAAAAGTAGAGATTAAGGAGAGGAACGGGAGAATAGAGTTCGAGGAGCCAGGAACAGATCGTGACGCCATCCATCCATCTTGGAGAACCAGTGCTAGGAGTTGAAGATCCAGCAGATTGAAGCTGCAAGGATTCGTCGAAATTAGGTTTTACAGTTCTTCTCTGTCTTTCCTACCTGAGATGTATTCTTTGTTTTTTTTTCGATTCTTCTGTATTGAATATGAGTAGCTAAACTCATAGAGCTTAGATTAGATGAACCCTAAGTGACCAGGGCTTTAAAGCGGGTCAAGGATCGGCGGTGATTAGATTCAAATTCATTCAGTTTCTCCTTCATGTTTGATTTGTTCTTTGTTCTCTGTGTTTCTTGTCTGGTTTGGCCACCTAGATTAGATTCTTGTTAAGCTGAGGATAGAAGCGAACGATCGCCTCTCTTTAAAACACCAAATCAAGCAATTAACCTAATCATTGGAGTGTGCCTTTCATAGGAACCAATTAGGGTTAATCCACTGCAAGAGTAACTCATAAACCGTTAGTAATTCCACCAGTTAGTTAAGTCGTTGCGAGAGGCGACCGTACCCGGGCGGCTAATTAATCGTGGTAGCTAGATAGGATAGAGCGAACGTTCGCCAGTCTTAAACCTAAGGGTCATGAGTTATGGTGGTGTCTGAGAACTGAATGAACTAGAATCGAAAATCGCTGGTCTGTTGACTGTCAATGTTCTGTGATCTAAGGGGGATTCAAAGTCTAAGCTCACCTGTCGTCTGTCCAAGTCAATTAATCAATCTCTTTTATTTCTGCTTTTAATCTTTGTTTAATTTCACCTCTCTTTTTAGTATAGAAGCCGTGTAACTCACACCACGCACTAAGTGTTTAACCTTGAGTAAAATTTGTCATCATATTTGAGTAAACAAGTAGAAGAGGCCCGTGGAATACGATCTGTCCTGCTTTGTGCTGACAGTTATTTGATCGCACCGCTATTCTGCAGTTCATCACTTATCCAAGCTCATAGGCCAGACGTTGTTTTCCTCTCTGAGACCATGGTTGGAAAACAATGTATTAATACGTTTAGAAGTAAAGTCAACTTCGAAAGTTGTTTCATAGTGGATAATGACGGGCATAGTGGTGGTTTGGCTGTTATTTAGAGAGAAGCAGATCAGGTTTGAATCCTCTCCTATGGAACAAACTTTATCAACATGGAAGTTTTGAGGATCGAACCACTTGTTTTCGTTTAACTGGATTCTATGGAATCCCAGACAGAGGCCGAAGGCAGGAATCTTGGAACCTCCTTCCTGGCCTCAAAGGTGCTGAAGAGGAAGCATGGTGTGTGATAGGCGACTTCAACGATCTCGTAAGCGATGATGACAAAAGAGGCACTCACGAGCACCCGCAAAGACTGATTAGAGGGTTTCGAGAAGTAGTTGAAGACTGTAGACTTATTGATCTACCATGATAGGTTACCCCTTCACATGGTCGAGGTCGAAATGGAAGCCAACTGCAGTAGAAGAGAGGCTCGACAGATGCCTGACGACGGAAACTTGGGTACCAAACTATCCAAACTCGGAACTTCGAAATCTGATCGCTCCACTTACTAATCATACTCTGATTATGTTGACGACGCACCCAAAAGATGATCATGGTCGACACCACAAATTCCGATTCGAGAATCACTGGTTCGAATCCCCGAAAGCTAAGCAAATCATCATTAAAGTTGGAACTTGTGCAATGATGCAGACATTGAAACAAAACTTCAAGCTTGTGCAGTGGATCTGCTGAACTGGAATAGGTTAGTGGGTATTGATTTCAAACCTGATATCACGAAACTGAAAAAACGTAAGGAGGAGTTCAGAGACGACCCCAATGAAGAAGGTTACAAAAATTATGAAAACTGTCGAGACGATCTCCTGAAGCTGCTCCAACGAGAAGAAATCTTTTGGAAATAACGTGCGAAACACTCATGGATGAAATATGGGGAGAGAAATACAAAATACTTCCATCGGGTGGCTAGTGGCCATAAGGCAAGGATAAAACTATCTGATTGCAGGATGATGATGGGATTAGGCATGAATCAGCGGAAGCAATGGCATCTGTGGCAGTAAATTACTTTCATGAGCTCTTTACCTCTCAAGGGTCTGATGCCTAGCCGGTATTGAGACTTGTTCAGAGAAAGATTACAGAAGCTGATAATAATTTCCTGACAGCCGAATTCACCAAGGAAAATTCGGGCTGCTCTCTTTGATATGCGTCCTAATAAATCTCTAGGACCAGATGGATTCAATCCAAGTTTCTACTAGAAAATGTGGGGAACGGTTGGTGACGACGTGTTTAACGCCTGTGTGAGTTGGCTGGCAGAACTGAATTTGCCGAATGGAATCCAGCAAACAAATGTTGTGCTACTTCCCAAGGTTAGCAACCCACAAAATATGAAAGAGCTACGACCCATATCCCTTTGCAATGTGTTGTATCGGCTGGTTGCTAAAGTCCTTGCAAACAAATTCAGCAAAGTAATCTCTACGGTAATAGGCGAGGAGCAGTCTGCATTCTTGAAGAATTGGAGCATCGTGGATAACATTCTCATTGCTTTCGAAACCATACATGCCATGAAAACTAACTAGCATACAAAGCAAGAATTCGCAGCCCTCAAGATCGATATCTCTAAAGCTTTCGATCGTGTTGAGTGGTCGTACGTCGAAGATATGGTAAATACCCTTAGGTTTGACAAAAAATGGGTGGATTGGATGATGCTTTGCATTCAATCAGTGGAGTACAGGGTCCTCATATAATGAACAGGGAGAGGCCTTCCGGCCGAGTCGAGGGCTACGCCAAGGTCTTCTAATAATCGTCTACTCAAATGTAAAGGTAGATTACTGAGGTTTAACACGTTGTGCGTGGTGTGAGTTTGATGACACTCGATTTGACGTGATTATCAGCCTCATTTAAGCGACATTTCCTTGCTTAAGACATGGTTTTTAGGGTAGAATAGCGAATATTCACTCAAATACTCTATCTCGCCGAAAACTTCTTCTTGAACGCTCTGCCGATTTCTTCATGAGTTTTCGCTGAAAACTCCAAGGGATTTTCGCCGAAAACTTCTTTGTAAATGGGAGCAGGATTTGGTTCGACTTGATTGACTTCTTGGACTGGTTCCGGTGCGGTTCCTTGAGGTTCCAATGCCTTAGACACGTTTTTGGCTACTTTATTTGACGGCAAAAACCTGTGCTATCATGAAAACACTAGAAAACCATCAAATGGACCCAAAACGGGCCAAAGTAACACAAATGGCACGAGATAGAGTAGTTGAGTGAATATTTGCTATGCTACCCTAAAAACCATGTCTTAAGCCAAGAAATGCCGCTTAAATGAGGCTGATAATCACGTTAAATCGAGTGTCATCAGTATGGAAAGAATTCAGTCAGATGGGTTCCGAGACCTTAATAGCTTCAATCTCGCGATGTTGGGTAAGCAAGGGTGGAAGTTCGTAACTGAACCCACTGCTCTTACTACGAGGGTGTTCAAGGCAAAATACTTCCCAAAAGGGGATTTTCTGTCAGCTTCAGTCGGATACCGACCAAGCTATGTTTGGAAAGAGTATACATGCTGCCCAAAATGTCGTGAGAGAAGGGTTTAGATGGAGAGTGGAGGATGGCTCGCTTATTAATGTTTGGTCCGAGTCGTGGTTGAGGGATGATGTTAACTGTTTTGTTGAAACAACCCCTAGTCTGCAACTCTGTGAATTGACAGTCCAAGATCTTGTTGTTCCAAATCTTAGAATTTGGGATGAAGATCTCATTAACCAAATCTTTTGTCTAGGGATGTGCAGGTTATACTCAAGATGCGACCACCTACAGGTGAAGACCACAACTCTCGCATTTGGAGGCATGAGAAGAAGGGTAACTTTTCAGTTCGATCGACTTACAGGGTGGCCTTAGAAACGCTTGGAGCAATCAGTGTTCATTATAAAGACAGGCCATGGAGCCGTCTATGGAATCTGAATCTGCCCCCAAATCAAAACATATGTTGTGGAAAATGGCTCATAAGATCCTGACGACAAGATAGGCGCTGCGTCGGAGAGGCATGGACATTGATACTAGATGCGGAACGTGTGCAGGTGCGATGGAGACTATGGAGCACATCTCTTCCATTGCTCTGTAGTTGTCGAGTGTTGGAACCTCAGCAGAATTCGTAGATGTGTTGAAGGTCTCCAAGGATTCGGCAACAATTGCAAATAGTGGATCTTTGAAATTGTGAACTTTGGCGCTACCTACCTTACTCAGCAAGCAACAACCATCATATGGGCAATCTACAGGGAGAGAAATGAACGTGTTTGGCAACACACATCACGAGAGGGAAGTCGATTGTCCGTCGTTGCACCAAGGAGAGACTGGAGTGGACAGCTGCTCAAACTGGAAACCTTACACGAAGGCAGCCCCCTCCAAGCGAGTCCTCCTCCTAGCATCCCCCGACTGTTGGTACAGTAAAATGCAACACAGATATCGCTACTTTTGCAGCCAATTGCAGCTTCGGGTCGATCGGGTCATCCGAGACCACACAGGTCGAGTCCTCCACTTCACGATGCAGAGATTCAGAGGAGGATCAGAAGTTGCAGAGCTTGAGTCTGAGGCGCTGCTTGATAGCATTAGCTGGATCAAAAGCATGGGATACACCCATGCCATTTTTGAAATCGACAATCAACCGGTTCCAGATGCTGTCAATGGGGGCGGACATGACATCAGTGAGTTTGGTCGGCTTGCTCAACGTTGCAAGGATGCCTGGCTGAAGAACCCTTTTACAAGGTTTGTTGGACTAGGAGAAATCAAAACGTGGTTGCCCAGGAGTTAGCTCGTAGATCTCGTTTCATTGTGTCTAACATCTCGGGTGAGACACCTTATGAATGGTGTAATCAGTTTGTAAACACTATCTGCTTTCGTTTGAATCATTAATATAAATACCCCTTTCAAAAAAAAGTATTCCACAATTTTCTCTCTCACTTTGTTGTGCACTTTTTGTCTCTCTAGAGCTATTCTCTCCCTAGTGGAGCTATTTGTTTTTCCCGAACGTTCGTTTCCAAACTTTCTTGTCGGTGTCGCTCCATCCATCTCCCCATCCCCCATCCATTTTTTATCCTCGTGCCCCGTCACCCACCTCTAAACCTTTCCTTTGCCACATCGGCCACCCCAACTACCTTACTGAGTTGCCAAGAACCCACAATCTATCTGAATCGAGAAAAGGCAAAGAAGGATGTTTTTGTCAGAAAATAACTAGTGGTTAGATTTATAAGTCAACGCCTCTGTTCCATTACAACAATCAAGAACAACGCCCTAAGGGTATGGTGCCTGAAAGGAGACTTACGAGTTACCAATCTTAACAGGGACAACATGTTCATATTTTCATTTTTCGAAGCAGAAGAATAAATTCGAGTTCAAGAAGAGAGCCCGCGGATGCTGATGCAATCACACATCGTTCTACAAAGCTGGGAATCCGCCAGTGGGCCGGAAGAGGTCAAGATTGACACAACTAGAGCATGGATTAAATTGGAAGGTCTAGTCCCGGACCTCAGATGCGTAGAGAATATTGAGGCCATTGCAACCCTATTCAAACGATTGGCATAAATTGATAAAGAGGGACTGTCAAGGGGTGAATGGAATACCCGTATGCGAGTATGTATGGATTTATACATTGGAAAACCTCTCCCGACATGATGCCAATGCCCGAGAAAGAATGGTCTGGTCTACAAGGTGGAATTCATGTATGAAAATATCTCGGACTTCTGCTACTGTTGCGGGATAATGGGTCACACAATCTCCTACTGTGCATTGAGGAACAAATATGAAGACTTCTTCCACCAGAAACCGACTAAATACGGAAGCCACATGAGGATAGAGGTGCCCCAGAAGAGTGAAGGAAAAAAAAGGAGTTAGAAAGGAAAAGAGAAAGTCGACGCCGACGGAAGAAACCCTCCGGTGAGAGCCATGACAGGACGAGAAATCTAAAAAGCTAACCTCTACAACCCCTTTATATCCGTACCCCAGTTAACCTCTCTCCCTAAAACTCCAGCCTATTACAACCAAGAGACGGAACCAAAACCGTTACCCATTAGATAAAAAACCCGTTTACCGAGATTTCCAAACCCCTCTTTGAAACCCTAACTTACTCTGCCCAAACATTTACCCGAACCCACTTCTCCATCCCAACCTGAATAGAAAGGCATGGCCCGATCCCAGAACCCACGAACTTTCCTCCATGACCATTTTATAGATGTAAGTCCACCCCACCTTGCGCAAGCAAAGAACATGAAGATTATTCAAAGTGTAGCTTTGTACCACTCACGCCTATCCCCACAAGAAATAAAAGACATGCCAACCCCCTTTCTTGTCAACTATCTAACCAAGATGAGAGTTTCACACATTAATGAAACTATCCAAAGCTTTAACCCATCTCACCCTGACTTCAAACCATCCAAAAATAACCCCCTAGACTCAGAACTCCCACTCACAAAGTCGGATATACTATGTTGGCAAAATCATTGCGGGGAGAGGAATGAGGACCAACTCGAAAACAAGGAAGGAGGTAAGAGGTGGAAGGAAGGGAACATGGAAGCATATCTACTAGAAGATGATGGTATAATGCGAGAGACTGCGAGCTTCACTGTAGAAAAGAAGAAAAAAATACATAAAGTTCAAATCCATAAATTGTACGGGGAATAAGAGTGTACCGGCTGATTGGGGGTCATCAAAAGTCGAAAATTATAGATGTACACATTGATAAAGAAGATGGATGCCATTCTCATCAACTTCTGGTGGGTGGGTAAGGGTGATAAATGGTCTTTACACCTGCTAACAGCAGACCGACTAACAAATTCGAAGGTTGAAGGTGGTATGGGAATTCGAAGTTTCACTCACTTCAACCTAGCTTTTTCTAGCAAAGTTGGCCTGGAGATTATTAATGCATCTAGATGCCCTTTGGACTCAGTTACTTAAGGGCCTGTATTTTCACAAAACGGACTTCATTGGGTCTTCAAAACACCACCAGTCGTTAAGAGTTTTGGCAGGACGTGAGGCCATTATGAAAGGTCTCCGCAAGCAAATTGGGAATGGGAAGGACCCTTTTATTGATGTTGTCTGGCTGCCAGATTGTGATAATTTCAGAAGCTCGATCCACCCTAGCGAAAGTTGTAGGATTGATGACTTTATAATGCAGCCGAGAAGGGAGTGGAACAAAATAGAAACATAATTATTTTATTTGTTTGTTTGTCCTTTTTGTGTTTTATTTTGTGAACAAATCAAGTTGCTGAATCATGGCTACAGGCCACAATGCCCTGTAAAGGGAAAAAAGAATATACCCTTCTTTAATTCATAGAATAAAGATTTAGTTGTACTTCAATTCTCAATTAAAAAAAAGCATTTGACAAAATATTTTCTATTTTTCAAAATTAAATAATAAGTAATCATCTCGTAGTTGATGGTGCACTCGGCTATGGTGAGGACTGTGGTTTGATTCCATTACACACTTGAGGGGACTTGAAACGTGCATAGTTACCGAACTGATTATCGATCTAGAATACTTGATATCCAATAGAAAGATTGGGTATTAGATAAACAAACCAAATAAAATAGATAAGTGATTCATATATAATATTTGTGTTACATGAAGTATAAGTGACTCCTTAACCAGTATATCAGGACGTGTTAACATGTGATAAACTACGTTTCATGGTTCAATATTTATCCCAAGTGGGCTTATCCATACTTATGTGTCAGGGGGTCAATAACTATGATGTCTAATAACTACGCTTCAACTCATACCCTATAATATCTCATAACTGCGTTTCATGACTTAATAACTATATGTTTGTGTCCAATAACTGCGTTTCAAAACTTAATACTTGAACAAATGTCCATTATACCGGAAGTTATTTTTTCCAAAATAGTTTGGTATGATGTTTTTAAGGAACATAGTTAAGGGGCGAGCGAACACTAAATCGTTGTCTTTTAACTTATCGCGACAAGTTACTTGAGAAATAATTTTATTGAGATAATTTCTACCTTTTATTTTTACATAGTTGAGTGAGAGATGTTTATTGTTAGATATGGTGTTTATTATAGCATAAAAGATTTTTTTTAAGTAAATATTATAAAAGATTTTATTTTCCTTATATTCATATGTAATATGGTAAACTTATAAATAATTTTCTATTCTAATGAGTGGCTAAAATCTAATAAGGAATATAAACGTAAAAAGACTAATTAGTAAGGATTTGAATGTATCAAACCTTTCTCGAACAGTCGAGGGGATAAAATAAAATACTCAAAATTGAGTTGGTTTGGGTAGAGTTCGATACATGAGCGAATGGGATAATAAAGTCGAGTTAGACATTCAAGCTATAGTTTTTTTGCTGACTCGGCATGCTGACAAGTCGATTCAGCCGAAAAAGTTGACGGTGAGATGATTTTGTACGATTTTCAAACGTATGGGATTCATCAATTTATTTTTAAAAATATTGGGCGATTTTGTACAAATCCCAAACAAATGGGACTTCGAATGCTAATTACCCTATACAGAGAGTACAATTATGTTGTTGATTATCTTCTTAGTATTGGGTACGAGATGTCTTTTCTTATTGGTCACATTGTGATATACTTGGTAAGGTAGTGTTTCTGATAATTGTTTGATTACGAATGAAGGTTATGTGCACTGTAACACATGTAATTATGATATAGTCCACGAACTAGTCCTAACTGTGAATGGAAGGAAGACTAGGGCGAGAAGAAAGTTACCTCACAGGGTACTGTCCAACACCCTAGAGCGACTCGAGAGGAACACTAGTCAGCTTCATTCAACCCAAGGAGAGGTTGTAACCTACTAGGGTTTCTCTTATAAGTCCGTGTGTTAGCAGGCGATTCCTAACTGTTAATGGAAGGCAGACTAGGGCGAGAATAAAGTTACATCACAGAGGATTTTCCAAGACCTTGGAGCGAGTCAATAGAAACATCGAACATTAATGGGCTCCATTCAACCCAATGAGAGGTTGATACTTAGGCTTCTCGTGTAAGTCATTGTGTCTAAAGACTAGTCCTAACTGTTAATGGAAGGAAGACTAGGGCGAGAAGAAAGTTGCCTCACATGAGATTGTTAAAGACATTGGAGTGAATCAATAGGAATACTAATGGGCTTCATTCAACCCAATGAGAGGTTGATATACCTAGGGTTTCTCGTGTGATTCATTGTGTCTACAGAATAGTCTTAACTGTTAAAGGAAGGCAAACTAGGGCGAGAAGAAAGTTACCTCGCGGGGATTGTCCAAGACCCTAGAGCGAGTCGATAGGACACTAATGGGCTTCATTCAACTAAGAGAGTGGTTTATACCTAGGGTTTCTCGTGTAAGTCATTATGTCTGGATTACTCGGGAAACGAGGTCGATGTATTTAGAGTCGACTCCATCGCTTCGACTCCTTCGCCAACACAAATAACTCAAGGAATGACACAATATACACACATCGTTATTCTACCCAAACCGCTCAAAATGAGCCCCCGATACAAATTCCTTCTCATAGGCCATCTTCATACTTATCCCCTTATTCTCTTTCTTATTATCTGCCATTGTGCTCTTTGAAACGTTCCACGTCTTTTCACCGGTTCACCTACGAGGACTCATGAGCCAAACATTGACGGTTGACTCACTTTATTGTTCAACCTAGTTCGATAGGGTGAAACAATAACAAATTAAACGATTGAACCACATATCTTTAGACTCATCAATTCAATTTTTCGGTACAATTCCAAAAACCATGGAAAGTAAATGATGAAAAATAAGTTTCCTTAAGCATAATTTCTAGTTAGTTACCATACTTTCATTCACCTCCCTATTTTACTCAATTTTCTAATTATAAAAAAATTAGTCATTAAATTTGTTCCCATGTTTGCATTAAATGTCATTGTCATTCACATAAGTTCTACCTTTAGTGTGCTTATAAATAGTCATACCATGTAATCTCTACCTTACCAACACTGAAAAGAAAAAAAACTAAGAGAGAGAAAAAAAGTCATGCGGAGAACAAAGGTGCAAAATGAGCTCATTAGCAATGAAATAACTAGAAAAATCACTTTCAAGAAAAGAAAAGTAGGATTATTGAAAAAATTGAAGGAGATCACGACTCTTTGCGGAGTCGTTGCTTGTGGAATCATCTTCCACAATTTCAATGGAAAAGGCAAAGAAGATCAGGCAGAGGTCTGGCCATCTGTGCACGAAGCAAATGATGTGCTGAAAAAGTTCAAGGATTTTCCTAAAACGAAGAAGGAAAAAAATATGCTCAACCATGAGGAAGGTGGTGGAGAAGTTGAATGACGAGATCGCAAAGAATAAGTGGATGGAGATGGAGTTACTGCTCATGGAGGATTTTCCACCGATTAGCGAAGAAGATATCATGACAAAGCGAATGAGAAATTGAATTGTAAGCGTGAGATTCAGATGAGATGATTAAAATCGTTAAAGAGCGCATTGAGAAATTTGAAAGTACAAATAAAAATAAGTGATAGACTTGTTTCCATTTATTCTCGTCTTTTTGTTTATGATGAGAGCAGTATGCAACAACCACCCTTTAATTATTAAAATAATGAATAAAGACACAATAAAGTTCAAAGCATTTTGCACCCAGTCCACGGGTTTATACTCTGAGACTTAATTGAAACGGTGAGTATAAAGAGCGAGAGAAGTAGTGGGTCAAGTCCAACTAGGATCCAAAATGTCTACATTCAAACCAAAATGAGGCCAGAGCCTATAAAACATGAGTTTACTAAATACTTGTTTTCTGAAAAGTGAGATTACTAAATACACACTCTAGAATATCAATATCATCATAGAGAGGTGATTATCTCAAAAGTAATGTTAACTTTTTTTCTTCTTTCTAAATTAGGCATTTTTCTCAAAATTGTATTTCATTTTACACTTGCTAATATCTAGTTGTGGTTTCATCTATTTTATTTCTGGTTATAGTAAAGTATATAATTCGAAAAAAAAAATCTCTGTGTTCTCTCTCTGCCTGCTCCTTGAGATCTCCTTTCAGATGGAGCCTCCCACGGGTGATGCTGGGGTTGGGAGCACTGATTCACTGGCTAAAGTGGTGAAGAGAGCTTGTACCGGTGTCGATAGTAGTGTTGAATCGGTGGTTGAGGAACGACCGAAAGAGTCCTACCCCACTTTCCTTCCGTGGCAAGGTTACGGGTTTCTGGTCAGAGAAATCTAATGACGAGGAGATGTTTTTCTCGGATGAGTCTGATATCGAAAAGGAGGATGAGGATCCTAAATTCCCTACCTTCAGCATCCCGGATGCCGAGAAACGTAGGGTTCGGAGAAAATTCAATACGACAATCATTGTCAACACATTGGATCGTTGCTTCCCGTTTGCCTTTAATGAGCCACAAACTGCCCCAGATGTGGTCAAAGAAGGGCCACGTTCACGTCTTTGAGGTGGGGTTTGGGTTCTATTTGGTGAAGTTTGAGACCATTGCGGATTATGAGCGGGCGATGTTTGGAGGTCTGTGGATGGTCAACGACCATTACGTGGTTATCCAGGAGTGGAGACCATACTTCAGGCCGGAGGAAACTCTGCTCTCAACCCTTCGTGTCTGGGTTCACCTCCCGGGAATCCCTTTTGAATATTTGATGCAACGGTGCTCAAGATGATCGGGGATAGGATCGGTAAGACGATCAGAATTGATCACACTAGTCTCGAAGGTAGTAAAGGAAACATTGCTCGTATTTGCGTTGAAGTGGATCTTTCGAAACCTCTACTGTCCAAGTATAGGCTGAGAAGAAGAGTTCATCGGATTGAATATGAGGGCTTACACACTATCTGTTTCAATTGCGGCTGTTATGGGCATAAAGATGAAGATTGTAAGCAAGCACCTGATGAGAAGGTTCATGACAATCAGACCACCTCTTTTTCCAACCCGGTTTTTCAAGCGGCAGCTGAGGTTGATCTTTGCCCTGAAGTCGATGAGGATGTCGAGCCTTGGATGCAAGCGAAGAAAAAATTAGTGAAAGACTAAACAGTTTAATCCTTTGGCGGTCAATTCCATGGCGGTGGATCGCCCACCCCTGGCGACCCCTGTCTCGGCTCTAACTTCCAAAAAGGGAAACATGTTTTCGGTGCTCACAATAAGGAAAGGAGTTCGGAGCAGAATCAACAGTTTAATGATCCTGATTCCCAGCCGTTGCAAAACGCGATTGTGGGGGATTCTACAATTAAGCTTGCGGTAGGAAACAAGGAGAATTTATCTCCAGATATTTTGCCACTTCACAACCTTCAGCTCATCCAGAATCTGCTCCCACTTTGCTTCTGGGCCAGTCCGCTAAAGCCCAAGGCCAGAACCCAACATACCAGCCCCGAATCAACCCGGATAAACCCGTGGTCGAACCGGTTATGAGCATCACTAGTGATAAAATCGAACCGAAATACACAAAACCTTCAAAGATAAAATAGATAAAATATGATCATAAAAATAAAAGGCGGGATCCCCACTTAAAAACATTTCAAACCACAATCGATCAAAACCTCTTAATCAACAAAATTCTCATTTAAAATTCCCCAAGTTGTCAACTGAAATGCAAATACATAAAACGACATCCTCGTCCTCGGTCACCATCCTTCAGTCTTCAAGCTCAACTCCACTGCCGTCAACCAACAACTGCTGCTCCAACTCAGCTCCTACTTCTAACTGAAAAGAGAGACTAAGGGGGGATCAGTTTCCTAATGAAACTGAGTGAACCCACTGGGCTTAACTATGCGTCGAACAACATAGGGAGCATCCCAAACTCCGACATTGGAATACAACAATGGGACCGATACTTTTCATTAGTTCATTTTAACAACCTAATATGGTAGTACTAGATGATCAAACATTTATCCCTGTACCCCTATTCCCATCATGCACCACCCCAACGATATCATTCAATACTTATAAACAACCCAACATCAACATTATCACAAATAAAGTCAACATCAACGTGATCCAACCACACCTCACATATCAGATCACAATCACATCCAACACAACACACACACACACACACAACATATTCGAAACACTTACAACACAAACCAAAAGGGCAGCCCTCTCTTGTTTCCTTCCCAAAAGAGGGCTAGGCCCACACATCCCTTCTCTCCATTTGGTCCAACCAGCCTAAGCCTCATGTCTCAAAGCTACGAGTTAACAACCCTTCCCCCAATCACTTTAATTAAGAAGTTGGCTGATGGAAGCTTGCTTTAATCTTTGGGTCGACCAATTGGTCTAGTCAATTGGTTCGAGACTTCGACTCCGACCGTTAACTCGAAACCCCTTAAGTCGAAAGGTCTATCTCATTGATTGTGGTAAATAAATTAGCGAATTAAATAATTTAATTTGAATTTAATTCTACCAAGCTTTTAACCAACGAGGAACCAACTAACCTTTTTAAATCAAACGGTTACACAGAACTGATGTTACAACTCTCCACAACTTCAAACAATTTTGTCCTCGAAATCCCAACTTAATTCAAAATTTAGCACACAAATCCTACTTCCACTTCCAAAACATTAATCTTACTCCACAACTTCAAAGCCTTGCTTACATCGTCTTCCCTCTGCACTTTATTTTCGAAACCCCTTCATAAACTTTCGTCCAATCATGCAACTTGCCGACTACAATCTGTCCTTACTCTCAACCCTTCTATAACGGGTTCACACTTCTCACCTCAAACTAAACAAAGACCTCACTACCCTTGCATCCCTCTAACCAACTGAGGGATTCACGTGAACAATGAATCGCTTCCCTCTTTGCTTTTCTGTGTGACTTAGGAGACCAGACCAAAACACTTGAGTTGACAAATTTTCAAATCACTTTCTTCTTAAAACTCACTTCATCTCAAACCCCAACCTAGTTAAAAATCATTGAAAAGACCACTAGAATGTAAGTACTCGCATTGATGTTCTGTTCCTTCCATTAGAGGTAGCTAATCCTCTAACGGAATGAACAGTTCCTTATGCAGTAAGACAAACCAGGCTCGTTACCCTTGTAACCCCACCCCGAATGACCCGGATAAACTCGTGGTCGAAACGGTTATGAGCATCACTAGTGATAAAATCGAACCGAAATACACAAACCTTAAAAGATAAAATCGATAAAATATGATCATAAAAATAAAAGGCGGGATCCCCCTTAAAACATTTCAAACCACAATCGATCAAAACCTCTTAATCAACAAAATTCTCATTTAAAATTCCCAAGTTGTCAACGAAATGCAAATACATAAAACGACATCCTCGTCCTCGTCACCATCCTTCAGTCTTCAAGCTCAACTACACTGCCGTCAACCAACAACTGCTGCTCCAACTCAGCTCCTACTTCTAACTGAAAAGAGAGACTAAGGGCGGATCAGTTTACTAATGAAACTGAGTGAACCCATTGGGCTTAACTATGCGTCGAACTACCTAGGAGCATCCAAACTCCCACATTGGAATACAACAATGGGACCGATACTTTTCATTAGTTCATTTTAACAACCTAATATGGTAGTACTAGGTGATCAAACATTTATCCCTCTACCCCTATTCCCATCATGCACCACCCCAACGATATCATTCAATACTTATAAAGAACCCAACATCAACATTATCACAAATAAAGTCAACATCAACGTGATCCAACCACACCTCACATATCAGATCACAATCACATCCAACACAACACACACAACATATACGAAACACTTACAACACAATCCACATACTCGACACAATCATTTATCTATGTGAGTTATTTAGGTGCCATAAAGAGTTGTTCCCCGCTACCCCCCCGCGCCTCGTGCTCCCCTACCGCATGGGGAACACGTCACATATCCACAATTCCATAATTCCACAATTCCACTCCTCGTCGGGAGACTAATCTACCAGTCCGTCGGTAGGCCCTAACCACCAGTCCGTCGGTGGGTGAAACACAATTGGGGTAACGTTGGCTCCTTCCAGTTCTATCATTTTAATTCCATTTACCCAATTCCGTTTGATCAATTCCACTTTACAAATCCACTTCCCAATTCCACAGCACAATTCCATATCACAAATCCACATCACAAAACAATATCACAAATCAACTCTTATTACGGGCGGACTGCTAGCCTTACCGACCACCCCACCTGTAATAGTAAAAACAAGGGTGATCATGTCGCAAGGTCTAGGGCCACCCTCTTGTTCATCATTCATAGGATGACCCCACATTGGCAGGGCCATCCTCCTGCAATCAACATCCCGCAGTACAATAATTATAGCCACATAACATAAGCACACTTGAAGAATAACACTCTCATTTCTAGCCACCTAGTCAACCAACAATCAAGGCAAGTCAATAAATTATAAATTCACATCATACACATAACATCATATACCACCAAATCACGTCAATTCAGCCAATTAAGAATCACACAATTAGATCCATTTAGAACTCTCCAATTGGTGCATCCCTATTATTCACTAAGCCGGATTGTAATTCCTCACGTTAAGCTACCTATCGACGCTAAGCCCTCACCTTAGCCTAATTTAAGACTCTGAGTTCAGTCCAAGAGCGTCCGTCTCGCTGTCCTGATTCCACTGGTCTTGACGGTTCGTCAATCGGAGCTCTAACGAGGGAGTTATGCTCGAATCTCCACTTCAACCATCAAAGTCTCCAAACTATTTCAACAAACAATCCCTTAGCCGAATTTCCACAGAACCCTCAGACTTACAGCAATAACAAAAAGGTTACAAACTTATCTAAGGTTGCAGAGAGGACATCAAACTTTTGACAAAGGAACGAGTCAGTCATTCTCCCTCTCCGATCACACCGTGGCTGTCGGGGAGGCCTCCGCCACTGCCGTCGTCCAGTACTCCCACTTTCTTGGAACGCGGAGGAATCACTGCCGCCTCTATTTTCCATCGTCGGCGCTCCTTCCTTCGATCTTTCTTCAACCCGTCACATCCCGTAACGGAAATCGAATCCCTCTTTTGTTCAAACCATCCACCGTCGGCCCTTACCCTTTGCTCTGATTAGAAAACATAGGATGCCAACCTTACCTCGATTTCCATGCCCGCATATACCTCCTTCCGTTGGTTCCAAAACCGGCGCCGTCATTCTCCATCTTCTTGCCATGATTTCTCAGAGGGAATAAAACCCTCTCTCCTCCTTCCGCTCCATCATGATTTCCGAGTTTGAGCTCGCTCTTGCTTTCCGTACTCCACAGCCAGCAACCGTCCAAAACCCCTTTTTCCCATCCCTGAACGAAACCCCCCCTCATCCTTCTTTTTCCCGTTCACTAAACCAAAAGGGCCAGGCCCTCTCTTGTTTCCTTCTCAAAATGAGCGGGCTAGGCCCACACATCCTCTTCTTCTCCATTTGGTCCAACCAGCCTAAGCCCTCATGTCTCAAAGCTACGAGTTAACAACCCCTTCCCCCCAATATCTTTAATTAAGAAGTTGGCTGATGGAAGCTTGCTTTAATCTTTGGGTCGGACCAATTGGTCCAGCCAATTGGTTCGAGACTTCGACCCGACCGTTAACTCGAAACCCCTTAAGTCGAAAGGTCTGATTCTCATTGATTGGGGTAAAATATATTAGCGAATTAAATAATTTAATTTGAATTTAATTCTACCAAGCTTTTAACCAACGAGGAACCAACTAACCTTTTTAATCAAACCGGTTACACAGAACCGGGATGTTACAACTCTCACAACTTCAAACGATTTCGTCCTCGAAATCCCAAACCTTAATTCAAAATTTAGCCACATAACATCCTAGCTTCCACTTCCAAAACATTAATCTTACTCCACAACTTCAAAGCCTTGCTTACGTCGTCTTCCCTCTGCACTTTATTTTCGAAACCACTTCATAAACTTTCGTCCAATTGCATCAACTTGCCTACTACAATCTGTCCTTACTCTCTAACCCTTCTATAACGGGTTCCACACTTCTCACCTCAAACTAAAACAAAGACCTCACTACCCTTGCATCCCTCTAACCAACTGAGGGATTCCGGTGAACAATGATCGCTTCCCTCTTTGCTTTTCTGTGTGACTTAGGAGGACCGAGGACCAAAACACTTTCAGTTGACAAATTTTCAAATCACTTTCTTCTTAAAACTCACTTTCATCTCAAAACCCCAACCTAGTTAAAAATCATTTGAAAGACCACTAGAATGCCAGTACTGCATTGATGTTCTGTTCCTTCCATTAGAGGGTAGCTAATCCTCTAACGGAATGAACAGTTCCCTTATGCAGTAGAGACAAACCAGGCTCTGTTACCCTTGTAACACCCACCCGAATCGACCCGGATAAACTCGTGGTCGAACCGGTTATGAGCATCACTAGTGATAAAATCGAACCGAAATACACAAAACCTTCAAAGATAAAATCGATAAAATATGATCATAAAAATAAAAGGCGGGATCCCCACTTAAAAACATTTCAAACCACAATCGATCAAAACCTCTTAATCAACAAAATTCTCATTTAAAATTCCCCAAGTTGTCAACTGAAATGCAAATACATAAAACGACATCCTCGTCCTCGGTCACCATCCTTCAGTCTTCAAGCTCAACTACACTGCCGTCAACCAACAACTGCTGCTCCAACTCAGCTCCTACTTCTAACTGAAAAGAGAGACTAAGGGGGATCAGTTTACTAATGAAACTGAGTGAACCCATTGGGCTTAACTATGCGTCGAACTACCTAGGGAGCATCCCAAACTCCCACATTGGAATACAACAATGGGACCGATACTTTTCATTAGTTCATTTTAACAACCTAATATGGTAGTACTAGGTGATCAAACATTTATCCCTCTACCCCTATTCCCATCATGCACCACCCCAACGATATCATTCAATACTTATAAACAACCCAACATCAACATTATCACAAATAAAGTCAACATCAACGTGATCAACCACACCTCACATATCAGATCACAATCACATCCAACACAACACACACAACATATACGAAACACTTACAACACAATCCACATACTCGACACAATCATTTATCTATGTGAGTTATTTAGGTGCCATAAGGAGTTGTTCCCCGCTACCCCCGCCGGCCTCGTGCTCCCCTACCGCATGGGGAACACGTCACATATCCACAATTCCATAATTCCACAATTCCACTCCTCGTCGGGAGACTAATCTACCAGTCCGTCGGTAGGCCCTAACCACCAGTCCGTCGGTGGGTGAAACACAATTGGGGTAACGTTGGCTCCTTCCGGTTCTATCATTTTAATTCCATTACCCAATTCCGTTTGATCAATTCCACTTTACAAATCCACTTCCCAATTCCACAGCACAATTCCACTCACAATCCACATCACAAACAATATCACAAATCAACTCTTATTACGGGCGACTGCTAGCCTTACCGACCACCCCACCTGTAATAGTAAAAACAAGGGTGATCATGTCGCAAGGTCTAGGGCCACCCTCCTGTTCATCATTCATAGGATGACCCCACATTGGCAGGGCCATCCTCCTGCAATCAACATCCCGCATACAATAATTATAGCCACATAACGTAAGCACACTTGAAGAATAACACTCTCATTTCTAGCCACCTAGTCAACCAACAATCAAGGCAAGTCAATAAATTATAAATTCACATCATACACATAACATCATATACCACCAAATCACGTCAATTCAGCCAATTAAGAATCACACAATTAGATCCATTTAGAACTCTCCAATTGGTGCATCCCTATTATTCACTAAGCCGGATTGTAATTCCTCACGTTAAGCTACCTATCGACGCTAAGCCCTCACCTTAGCCTAATTTAAGACTCTGAGTTCAGTCCAAGAGCGTCCGTCTCGCTGTCCTGATTCCACTGGTCTTGACGGTTCGTCAATCGGAGCTCTAACGAGGGAGTTATGCTCGAATCTCCACTTCACCCATCAAAGTCTCCAAACTATTTCAACAAACAATCCCTTAGCCGAATTTCCACAGAACCCTCAGACTTACAGCAATAACAAAAAGGTTACCAAACATTATCTAAGGTTGCAGAGAGGACATCAAACTTTTGACAAAGGAACGAGTCAGTCATTCTCCCTCTCCGATCACACCGTGGCTGTCGGGGAGGCCTCCGCCACTGCCGTCGTCCAATACTCCCACTTTCTTGGAACGCGGAGGAATCACTGCCGCCTCTATTTTCCATCGTCGGCGCTCCTTCCTTCGATCTTTCTTCAACCCGTCACATCCCGTAACGGAAACCGAATCCCTCTTTTGTTCAAACCATCCACCGTCGGCCCTTACCTTTGCTCTGATTAGAAAACGTAGGATGCCAACCTTACCTCGATTTCCATGCCCGCATATACCTCCTTCCGTTGGTTCCAAAACCGGCGCCGTCATTCTCCATCTTCTTGCCATGATTTCTCAGAGGGAATAAAACCCTCTCTCCTCCTTCCGCTCCATCATGATTTCCGAGTTTGAGCTCGCTCTTGCTTTCCGTACTCCACAGCCAGCAACCGTCCAAAACCCCTTTTTCCCTTCCCTGAACGAAACCCCCCCTCATCCTTCTTTTTCCCGTTCACTAAACCAAAAGGGCCAGGCCCTCTCTTGTTTCCTTCTCAAAATGAGCGGGCTAGGCCCACACATCCTCTTCTTCTCCATTTGGTCCAACCAGCCTAAGCCCTCATGTCTCAAAGCTACGAGTTAACAACCCCTTCCCCCCAATCATCTTTAATTAAGAAGTTGGCTGATGGAAGCTTGCTTTAATCTTTGGGTCGGACATATTGGTCCAGCCAATTGGTTCGAGACTTCGACCCGACCGTTAACTCGAAACCCCTTAAGTCGAAAGGTCTGATTCTCATTGATTGGGGTAAAATAAATTAGCGAATTAAATAATTTAATTTGAATTTAATTCTACCAAGCTTTTAACCAACGAGGAACCAACTAACCTTTTTAAATCAAACCGGTTACACAGAACCGGGATGTTACAACTCTCCACAACTTCAAACGATTTTGTCCTCGAAATCCCAAACCTTAATTCAAAATTTAGCCACATAACATCCTAGCTTCCACTTCCAAAACATTAATCTTACTCCACAACTTCAAAGCCTTGCTTACGTCGTCTTCCCTCTGCACTTTATTTTCGAAACCACTTCATAAACTTTCGTCCAATTGCATCAACTTGCCGACTACAATCTGTCCTTACTCTCTAACCCTTCTATAACGGGTTCCACACTTCTCACCTCAAACTAAAACAAAGACCTCACTACCCTTGCATCCCTCTAACCAACTGAGGGATTCCGGTGAACAATGATCGCTTCCCTCTTTGCTTTTCTGTGTGACTTAGGAGGACCGAGGACCAAAACACTTTCAGTTGACAAATTTTCAAATCACTTTCTTCTTAAAACTCACTTTCATCTCAAAACCCCAACCTAGTTAAAAATCATTTGAAAGACCACTAGAATGCCAGTACTACATTGATGTTTGTTCCTTCCATTAGAGGGTAGCTAATCCTCTAACGGAATGAACAGTTCCCTTATGCAGTAGAGACAAACCAGGCTCTGTTACCCTTGTAACACCCACCCCGAATCGACCCGGATAAACTCGTGGTCGAACCGGTTATGAGCATCACTAGTGATAAAATCGAACCGAAATACACAAAACCTTCAAAGATAAAATCGATAAAATATGATCATAAAAATAAAAGGCGGGATCCCCACTTAAAAACATTTCAAACCACAATCGATCAAAACCTCTTAATCAACAAAATTCTCATTTAAAATTCCCCAAGTTGTCAACTGAAATGCAAATACATAAAACGACATCCTCGTCCTCGGTCACCATCCTTCAGTCTTCAAGCTCAACTACACTGCCGTCAACCAACAACTGCTGCTCCAACTCAGCTCCTACTTCTAACTGAAAAGAGAGACTAAGGGGGGATCAGTTTACTAATGAAACTGAGTGAACCCATTGGGCTTAACTATGCGTCGAACTACCTAGGGAGCATCCCAAACTCCCACATTGGAATACAACAATGGGACCGATACTTTTCATTAGTTCATTTTAACAACCTAATATGGTAGTACTAGGTGATCAAACATTTATCCCTCTACCCCTATTCCCATCATGCACCACCCCAACGATATCATTCAATACTTATAAACAACCCAACATCAACATTATCACAAATAAAGTCAACATCAACGTGATCCAACCACACCTCACATATCAGATCACAATCACATCCAACACAACACACACAACATATACGAAACACTTACAACACAATCCACATACTCGACACAATCATTTATCTATGTGAGTTATTTAGGTGCCATAAGGAGTTGTTCCCCCGCTACCCCGCCGGCCTCGTGCTCCCCTACCGCATGGGGAACACGTCACATATCCACAATTCCACTCCTCGTCGAGAGACTAATCTACCAGTCCGTCGGTAGGCCCTAACCACCAGTCCGTCAGTGGGTGAAACACAATTGGGGTAACGTTGGCTCCTTCCGGTTCTATCATTTTAATTCCATTTACCCAATTCCGTTTGATCAATTCCACTTTACAAATCCACTTCCAATTCCACAGCACAATTCCACATCACAAATCCACATCACAAATCCACATCACAAATCCACATCACAAAACAATATCACAAATCAACTCTTATTACGGGCGGACTGCTAGCCTTACCGACCACCCCACCTGTAATAGTAAAAACAAGGTGATCATGTCGCAAGGTCTAGGGCCACCCTCTTGTTCATCGTTCATAGGATGACCCCACATTGGTAGGGCCATCCTCCTGCAATCAACATCCCAGTACAATAATTATAGCCACATAACGTAAGCACACTTGAAGAATAACACTCTCATTTCTAGCCACCTAGTCAACAACAATCAAGGCAAGTCAATAAATTATAAATTCACATCATACACATAACATCATATACCACCAAATCACGTCAATTCAGCCAATTAGAATCACACAATTAGATCCATTTAGAACTCTTCAATTGGTGCATCCCTATTATTCACTAAGCCGGATTGTAATTCCTCACGTTATAGCTACCTATCGATGCTAAGCCCTCACCTTAGCCTAATTTATGACTCTGAGTTCAGTCGAAGAGCGTCCGTCTCGCTGTCCTGATTCCACTGGTCTTAACGGTTCGTCAATCGGAGCTCTAACGAGGGAGTTATGCTCGAATCTCCACTTCACCCATCAAAGTCTCCAAACTATTTCAACAAACAATCCCTATGCCGAATTTCCACAGAACCTCAGACTTACTGGTGAACGTGTCGTTGTGATGCGTTCAACCAAATAAAAACTACTAATGCTAAGAAAAGCGTATAGCAGATCGTATTCCACGGCCTTCGAATGATTGGCGACTTCAGAACTAACAAATTATTCAAAGAAAAACACTTAGTGCGTGGTGTGAGTTCCACGACTTCTACTTCTAAGAAATGCAGAAAAATTATAAAGATTAAACTAAAGCAGATTGAGAATTAGGGTTCGGAAACAAGAATGACAGACGAACTTAGACTTTGAATCCCCCTTCGTTCCCCAGAGCATTGGCAATCAACAGATCAGCGGATTTCGATTCTCATTCAATCAATTACTAAGACACCACCATAACTCCTTACCCTTAGGTTTAAGACCGGCGAATGTTCGCTCTATCCGTTCTAACTACCAAGATTAACTAGCCGCCCGGGTACGGTCGCCTCTCGCAACGACTTAATTAATTGGTGTGATTCTTAGTGATTAATGAGTTACTCTTGCAGTGAATTAACCCTAACGGTTCCTACGAAAGGCACACTCCAATTATAAGGTTAATTTTTTAATTCGATGTTCTAAAGTAAGGCGAGCGTTCGCTTCTATCCTTAGCTTAACAAGAATCTAATCTAGGTGATCAATCCAGACAAGAAACATGAACAATGAAGAACGAATCAAACATAAAAAGAATAAGAACTATGATTTCGAATCTAATCACCGCCGATCCGTGACCGCTTTAAAGCCCTGGGTCACTTAGGGTTCATCTAGTCTAAGCTCTAAAGGGTTTAGCTACTCATGATCATTACAAAAGAAACAAAGACAAGGAAAGAGTTCATCATTCAAAGGAAGAACAGAAAAGGACCTGAAAATCCTAATTCAGACGACTCTGACAGACTCCGATCTTCGGTAAGTTGCACTCCTAGCTCCGGTTCTCCGAGGTGGAAGGGATGGCGTCATGATCTCTATCCGACTCTTCGAACTCCAACTCTTCGCTCCAGAACTTCAGAGAATTCTGATCTCGAAAAAGGTTGTATTATGATTAATTATGAATTCTCTCTCTTTTTCCCCCGGGCCGCCGGATTAAGTATAAATACTTAACCCTAGTTGGGCCGGGCTGAGCTGATGTTTTCGCCGAAACCATAGGGATAGTTTTCGGCGAAACTGGCTTTGAGTTCAGGGCTCCGCCGGCTGTTCATTATTTTCGGTCCGAGCAGTTGAATCTTTTCGCCGAAATCATCCTTCTGTTGGCACCAGTCTAAATGTGGTATTGTTTTCGCCGAAACCCCTAGGGTTTTTCGGCGAAAGTATGTTTGTATTCGGGAGACCTTTGGTTGGACTTTGATTGGCTCCTTTGATCGATTCCGGTTCAGTTCCTCGATGTTCCTATGCTTTAGACACGTCCATGGCTACTTTATCTGACGGCAAAAACCTGTGCTTACGCAAAAACACTAGAAAACCATCAAATAGACCCGAAAAGGGCCAAGGTAACACAAATGGCACGAGATAGGGCAATTGATTGAATATTCGTTATTCTACCCTAAAAACCATGTCTTAAGCACAGAAATCTCGCTTAAATGAGGCTGATAATCACGTCAAATCGAGTGTCATCAAATACCCCACACTTAAGCTTTTGCTTGTCCTCAAGCAAACTGAATAGAACACACTCAAATTCACAAATGACACGAGATTAGATCGAGATTCAATTCTAACAATTTGGTTTAGACTGTTCCACGTAGAAAGAGTGACCTACACATGCAAGAACATCAACAAAACAAGTTTTCGATCTCACTAATTTCTGCACACTTTAAGTAGTGGTTTTAACAAAGCTCGTTTCTTGGTAAAACAATTAATCATAATTAACCGACTACGATAACACCAATTCTAATTAGAAAAGACTTTAAGCTCTAGCCATGATGTGGATGCGGAGGTAGGAAAAGTGACGTGGCTATCGACTCGACTTCATCCGTTTCTAGATCTGTGCGTTACATGTTCTAGCTAGGACCGATTTAAACAACAATTTATTTCAAGTTTCAACTTCTTCGTTCAATTTATTTTTTGCATACTAGTGCTCGATACCAAACACTTCACTTAGGTGTTGGACCTGCCTAGCTCACAGTATTTGTGCCTTTGCTAGTGCTCAACCCGAACACTTCACTTAGGTGTCGGGCTTGCCTAGCTTTATTTTCAGCACTTTAAGAACTTAACAATTACTTTGAACAACTCAATTACTTGATTTAACAATTTAGCCACTTGATCCTAGCTAGTTATAACTTTTTACACGAGATTTCGAATTGAATTTCCGCCTAATCTCTAGCCACAATCACAGGTGAACAAATATGGAGTGAAAACATGGGAGAAGCTAGCATTTATCATCTTAGAACGGTGTTATGAGCTTTGTTATTAACAAACCCAATTAATTCAAGTTCAACTACAAGAGTGATTTATGATCTGTTCTGACCTAGACTCATTTAATATCAGTTCTGACACGTTGGTTACAGGTTCTAAGTGGAACAGTCTAGACGTCATTATTCAAAATTGAAGTCAATTTAACATCAAAAGTCAAGAATTGAGCAATTCTATGCAAGAGAAATTTTCAAATTTGAACCACAGAATCATAGATAGCAAGCAAGATCATGCATAATCCTAGACTCCCACCCCACACTTAAACGGTTCTGTGTCCTCACAGGACTAAACTAGAGTAGAGGGATACGAAGAACCTGTGACGAGATGGTCGTATAGGGGATGAACACGGATAGCCCGGAGCAGAGCGGAGTAGCTACTCGAGATCTCGAGGCGCCATCAAGTCGCGCCTTAGTCCTACGCTCAAAGGTGTTCCTAAACCAGAATGAAACCAAATTAGTCGACCAAAACCTTACCCCACACTTAGTAGAAAAACTCAATTTCACAAAGAAACGAGGGAAACTAAGTGGGGTAAGTAAAGAGGAGTAACCGGTAATCATAGACAGTAAAATACATACTTAGGAACAACCGGAGTCGGATAAGCACAATCAGTGTTCAAAAAGTGAAACCGACATTTTGGAAGTCAACATTTAAGCATATCGAACCCTAATCATGGCAAGACTATCACAACTCGGAGAATGACGGTAAAATATTATTTCAATTGGCAAGCACGATAATATGAACAAGACTGAACATTTATGACAGCCAAACGATCAACACAGTTCAAGGTCAAACCGACATTTCTCACAAAAGTCAACATAACAAGAAAGTAAAGCACG
Organism: Linum lewisii; assembly: GCA_034768395.1. Taxonomy (NCBI): domain Eukaryota; kingdom Viridiplantae; phylum Streptophyta; class Magnoliopsida; order Malpighiales; family Linaceae; genus Linum; species Linum lewisii. Next base: position 51,458,362 of record CM068298.1, on the reverse strand, counting down.
GAACTCCCTAAGCATCCTAGAACATTTCTATAAGTTCAATTAATCCTAGTTCACACGAAACATTCGGCACGCAAAACGAGGCAAACCGAAAAGTCAACTGAAAGTCAACCTCGACGAAATCCAGCAATCTATATGTCAAAAGATTCGTATCGAAAAGTTCTACAACTTACCTTGAAGTCATGAATGCAAAAAGTGAACAGGTTGGGAGGAATCGGTGAAAAACTTTGAAAACTAGGTTTCGGAGAACTGGAGCTGCAAAGCTCCGCTTCGAACGTTCTAGGGCTTGTTGGGATCGGAATGAGGAGGGGAGAGGTGCGGCGGCGGTCGCGGCGGCGGTAAAACGGGGCGACGGCGGGTTTTAAAGTGGAGGGGTCGGCGATTTTAAAGAGATAGGGGGGAGTGTTTTCGGGTGGCTGAGCGAAAATGAGAGAAGGAGAGAGAGGAAGTGGACCAGATTATTTTTTAAAGGAAAAATTGGGTGAATTTCAAAAGCATTTTGGCGAAAGTAGGATGGTGGTTTCGCCGAAACTACAAGTAACATGGATTGACCGATTTGAAAAGGCGGTTTCGCCAAAAATGGAAGCTTGGTTTCGCCGAAATCAGAAAATTTTCGAACGAAAATAGGAAACAGGAAGAATGAGTTCGAAAATCAAGAATCAGTTTCACCGAAAATGTAGTGGCTTCGCCAAAAATTTTGAACTGCTCGGGTTGAAAATATTTTCGCAAATCCGACCAAATTCAGAAAATCACAGTTAAATCCAGAAAAATTGGAACGACCTCAATCAACTTGCAACTGAATCTATGACACGCAGACTCTACATGAAAAATAATAAATCAAACAAACTGACACTTTTGGCTCTCCCGAACCGACTCTAAAATACCAAGGTTGAAACAAAACAAAACTGACTCCAGCCATGGGTTGCCTCCCACGAAGCGCTCTTTTATTAACGTCCTTGAGCTGGCGATACCTGGACGGTATTAGGAGACATCCCAACTTAGATTCTCCTTGACGCTCGCGTCGGAGTTCATGAAGTACAGCTTTGGGACTTCTCCGGTAAGCGTGAATCTCTTCCCGTTTGCATGTAGTAGTTTGGTACGTCCGTCAGGAAGATGATCAATGAACTTGAATGGTCCGAACAGCTCTTTAGAGAGGTCATCCTTCTTTAGTGTGACGATGGAAGGAATGAGGACTGTCGGTTTCTCTTTTTCTTTCTTCTTCGGCTTGTTATCACCAGGATCGGTGATCGTTAGTACTTCCTTAGGAGATGCTTTCGGCTTCTCCCTCCATACTTGTCCCGGCGCCGGTTTCTCGGAACGTGTTGGTGGTGCAGCCTGCTCGGTGGAAGACGGCGGAATTTTTGGTCTCCATACCATTTGGGTCTTCGTCTTCTTATTCTTTCCTCGAGGTCGGCTCGGTGGTTTAGAAGAGGTTTGCAGTTCCTTCTTCTTCTTAGGTGGCTTCTGAACCGATAGTTCTGGCTTCTTCTTCATAACCTGGTTAATACCTGCAGCAACAACTGATGTAGAGACACTGGAAGAAACATTAGAAATGAAGTTGACCGAGGCCAACTCCACAATCTCTACAGATAAACAATTTAATTCTTCTTTAGGAATGTATTTCATCCCGTCCTTGAGACGGAATGTTGCAGTATCCTTCCCCACACTTACAGTTAGAGAGCCATTAGGAACATTGACATTCATTCCGGCTGTCGCCATGAATGACCGACCCAAGAGAAGGGTAGAATATGTCTCTTGAGTATCCATAACTATATAATCAACGAAAAACCGGAACGGGCCACAGCAAGTGATTACATCCTGGATCATTCCTCTAGGTTCTCTTAGAGTTTTGTCAGCGAACACTAAATTCATGTTGGCAGGTTGTAATTCCCCTAGGTTCAGTTTCTTATATAAACACATAGGCATGACATTTATAGAAGCACCTAGGTCAATTATGCTACGCTCGATTTCAATGCCATTAATACTCAAAGGTAAAGTAAAAGGACCAGGGTCGGGGCACTTAGCTGGAATAAGTATCGGTGGTGGTCGAGGGATGATAGCCGAGCACTCTCCCTCATTGGAAACGGGAATTTCTTCCTTCTCAGACGGGCTGGTCTGCTCACTGCTCCTGGTTGTTACGGCCTTAGCGTGCTCGTTCTTCACGGTGGAGCTGTCTGGAGACGGAGCCTGATTGAAGATGGGAATACGAGCCATCGCACTAGCAATTTTGTTTATCATATCCTCAATTCTTTGTCCAGATGTTATCTGTTCTTGATTGAGAAGAGCTTGCGCTTTGAATCTTTCCTCGTGATCATCAAGTCTTGCTGTAATTAGATCAAACTTCCTGGCTATTCTCCTCTCCCAATTGTCCTCAGATCTAAAATTCAGAGGCTGTTGTACTCTGGTGAATCTGGAAGGATCTTGATAACCATTGTCTATGTATTGATTTCGGCTCTGGTCGAGTTGGAAGTTGTAGGGAGGGCGCTCATAGAAGCCTTCCCGTTGTTGAGGAGGTGTTCTGAACTGACGGTAGTCGGGGTCGCCTCTTTGATCCCTGGTGAAGCTGTGATCAATGAAGTTGACTTCCTTGTTAGGCCAGTTATTAGTTGTACCGAGGATCTCTTCCATTTGTTTCTGTACTGCGATCTTAATCTGATCTTCACAACTTGGTTGACTCATGGCTGCTCCAAACTGTCTTTCCCTATTTCTGGACTTAGATGCGCAGTCCACAAAGTGAAGTAGAGCAGCTTCTGGTTCAAGTGCTGTGCAGTCGCCATCAGCTAAGATGTTGACCCATTCAGCTGTTTCTTCATTCATACCTTTGGCAAAGATTTCGGCTAGCTGACTCTGGTTGAATCCATGATGAGGGCATTCAGATAGAAGCTCTTGAATTCGTTCCAAGCATTGTATAAACTTACTCCTTCCTTCTGAGAGAAACTAGCGATGCTATCCTTGTAAAATGTCGTTCTTGAAGGTGGATAGTACTCCTCTACGAAGTCCTGGGCTAGATTATCCCAGTCGGTGTAGTAGCCTGGTGGTTTCGAGCTGAGCCACATCTTGGCGTTGCCTTTAAGAGAGAATGGGAATGCCCGCAAGCAAAGATTGTTCTTGTTGAGATTCCCTTTTTTAAACGTCTCGCACATGTCAAGGAAGTTCGCCAAATGTGTGCGGGGGTTTTCTTGCAGCTTCCCTTCGAATCGAAGACTCTTAGAGACCATGTTCAGGACGAAGGTTGTGATATCATAATCAGGGTCGTCATCGTTGTGCGGCACGACGACGCTAGCTCGGAGGTGAGCTACACTTGGTCTACAATAATCCGCCACGGTGCGCTGAGCAACTAGTACGGGAGGAGAAGGTGGTGGTGAATCTGAAGTAGTGGATGAAGCGGATGAAGATAAGGAGTTCTCCTTCAACTCCTCGATCTTTTCACGGATAGGTTGTGTAGGCGGTGTGGTTATGTCTTACTTCTGAGCTCGCGGTTTCTTCGGTGAAGTAGAATTACGCGGCTTAAACTGAGAATGAGCAATCGAGCGGTTCATGAACCTGTAGAACAACCTACAAGCAACAAAAGCAAACATACCGGCGTAAAATCGAAGTGGGTGGAAAAATGAAAGATGGAAAATAGAAGAATAAATTGCCAGTTCTTCTTTCAACAATCAAAAGAAGTCCCCGGCAACGGCGCCAATTTGGTGAGACCCCCGGTCGTTGTTCGGACGTTCAACCAAATAAAAACTACTAATGTAAGAAAAAGCGTATAGCAGATCGTATTGACTCGAGGTTTCTTCTAATCGACTACTTTGAAGAAGCTGGCAAATTACTCAGGTTAAAACACGTTGTGCGTGGTGTGAGTTCCACGACTTCTAATCTATTAAGCAAAGGAAAATAAAAGACAGAAAGATTAAAAGATTGACTAACGGGAAGATAGACGAACTTAGATTTCGAATCCCCTTAGATCACCAGAGCAACGGCAATCACAAGATCAGCGGTTTTCAATTCTAATTCAATCGGTTTCTATACACCACCATAACTCCTTACCCTTAGGTTTAAGACCGCGAACGTTCGCTCTATCCGTTCTAACTACCAAGATTAACTAGCCGCACGGACGGTCGCCTCTCGCAACGACTTAATTAACTGGTGTAATTACTAATGATTTATGAGTTACTCTTGAAGCGGATTAACCCTAACCGGTTCCTACGAAAGGCACGCTCCAATTATAAGGTTAATTGTTCAATTCGATGTTCTAAAGTAAGGCGAGCGTTCGCTTCTATCCTTAGCTTAACAAGAATCTAATCTAGGGGATCAATCCAGACAAGAAACATGAACAATGAAGAACGAATCAAACATGCAAAGAGAAACTGATTGAACTTCGAATCTAATTACCGCCAATCCGTGACCGCTTTAAAGCCCTGGGTCACTTAGGGTTCATCTAATCTAAGCTCTACAAGTTCAGTTACTCATATCGGAAACAAGAGAATCAAAGGCAACAATGAAGATCATCATACAGAGGAAGAACAGAAAAGAACTGAAAAACCTAATTCTGACGACTCCCGCGAAGCTTCAATCTCCTGGATCTTCAACTTTAAGCTCCGAGTTCTCCGAGGTGGAAGGATGGCGTCACGATCTCTCCACGGATCTTCGAACTCTCTAAACTCTATCTATCGACCCTAGGGTCGGCTGACTCTCAAAAGTCTGATTTGAGAAAATAAGAATAATGAATTGTTGTGTTCCCTCCTTTTTCTGCCGGCTGCTTCTTTAAATAGGTACGTTTTAGGGTTTCCAATACAGCGCCGGATTTGGAAGGGATTTTCGCCGAAAATAATGAAGTATTTTCGCCGAAAATATTCTTGCAATTGAAGACACCGCCGGCTGATTTCTCTGTACTCTATTTTCGGATCGAAGAGTTAATCAATTTCGCCGAAAATACCTTTGTTGGCGCCATTGATTTTCCCTTGCATTTTCGCCAAAAACCTTGGGCTCTTTTCGCCGAAACCATCCTTCTCTTGGCATCAGTTGATTTACACTGTTATCTTCGCCGAAGATGTGGGCTTGTTTTCGCCGAATGTGTAAGTGTGAATGGGCAGATTTTCGGTTTGACTTTGATTGGCTCCTTTGATCGATTCCGGTTCAGTTCCTCGATGTTCCTATGCCTTAGACACGTCCATGGCTACTTTATTTGATGGCAAAAACCTGTGCTTAAGCAAAAACACTAGAAAACCATCAAATAGACCCGAAAAGGGCCAAGGTAACACAAATGGCACGAGATAGGGCAATTGATTGAATATTCGTTATTCTACCCTAAAAACCATGTCTTAAGCAAAGAAATGTCGCTTAAATGAGGCTAATAATCACGTCAAATCGAGTGTTATCAAATCCAGACAAGAAACATGAACAATGAAGAACGAATCAAACATGCAAAGAGAAACTGATTGAACTTCGAATCTAATTACCGCCAATCCGTGACCGCTTTAAAGCCCTGGGTCACTTAGGGTTCATCTAATCTAAGCTCTACAAGTTCAGTTACTCATATCGGAAACAAGAGAATCAAAGGCAACAATGAAGATCATCATACAGAGGAAGAACAGAAAAGAACTGAAAAACCTAATTCTGACGACTCCCGCGAAGCTTCAATCTCCTGGATCTTCAACTTTAAGCTCCGAGTCTCCGAGGTGGAAGGATGGCGTCACGATCTCTCCACGGATCTTCGAACTCTCTAAACTCTATCTATCGACCCTAGGGTCGGCTGACTCTCAAAAGTCTGATTTGAGAAAATAAGAATAATGAATTGTTGTGTTCCCTCTTTTCTGCCGGCTGCTTCTTTAAATAGGTACGTTTTAGGGTTTCCAATACAGCGCCGGATTTGGAAGGGATTTTCGCCGAAAATAATGAAGTATTTTCGCCGAAAATATTCTTGCAATTGAAGACACCGCCGGCTGATTTCTCTGTACTCTATTTTCGGATCGAAGAGTTAATCAATTTCGCCGAAAATACCTTCTGTTGGCGCCATTGATTTTCACTTGCATTTTCGCCGAAAACCCTGGGCTCTTTTTGCCGAAACCATCCTTCTCTTGGCATCAGTTGATTTACATTGTTATCTTCGCCGAAGATGTGGGCTTGTTTTCGCCGAATGTGTAAGTGTGAATGGGCAGATTTTCGGTTTGACTTTGATTGGCTCCTTTGATCGATTCCGGTTCAGTTCCTCGATGTTCCTATGCCTTAGACACGTCCATGGCTACTTTATTTGACGGCAAAAACCTGTGCTTACGCAAAAACACTAGAAAACCATCAAATAGACCCGAAAAGGGCCAAGGTAACACAAATGGCACGAGATAGGGAAATTGATTGAATATTCGTTATTCTACCCTAAAAACCATGTCTTAAGCAAAGAAATGTCGCTTAAATGAGGCTGATAATCACGTCAAATCGAGTGTCATCAAATACCCCACACTTAAGCTTTTGCTTGTCCTCAAGCAAACTGAACTAGAACACACTCAAAATCACAAATGACACGAGATTAACCGAGATTCAATTCTAACAATTTGGTTTAGACTGTTCCACGTAGAAAGAGTGACCTACACATGCAAGAACATCAACCAAATAAATTTTCGATCTCACTAATCTGTGCACACTTCAAGTAGTAGTTTAAACCCAACTCATTTCTTGGTGAATCAATTAATCATAGTTAACCGACTACGATAACACCAATTCTAATCAAAAAGACTTTAAGCTCTAGCCATGATGTGGATGCGGAGGTAGGAAAAGTGACGTGGCTATCGACTCGACTTCATCCGTTTCTAGATCTGTACGTTACATGTTCTAGCTAGGACTGATTTAAACCACAATTTATTTCAAGTTTCAACTTCTTCCTTTAATTTATTTACTGCATACTAGTGCTCGATACCAAAGACTTCACTTAGGTGTTGGACCTGCCTAGCTCACAGTATTTGTGCCTTTGCTAGTGCTTAGCCCGAACACTTCACTTAGGTGTCGGGCTTGCCTAGCTTTATTTTCAGCACTTTAAAGAACTGTACATTGATTTGCACACTTAATTACTTGATTTCACCATTTAGTCACATAATCCTAGCTAGTTATAACTTTTTACACAAGATTTCGAATTGGATTTCCGTCTAATCTCAAGCCACAATCACAGTGAACAAATATGGAGTGAAAAACATGGGAGTAGCTAGCATCTATCATCTTAGAACGGTGTTATCGAGCTTTGTTATTAACAAGTCAATCAATTCAATTAATTCAAGTTTCAACTACCGAAGTTATTTATGATCTGTTCTGACCTAGACTCATTTAATATCAGTTCCAACACGTTAGTTACAGGTTCTAAGTGGAACAGTCTAGATGTCATTGTTCAAAATTAAAGTCAATTTAACATCACAAGTCAAGAATTGAGCAATTCTATGCAAGAGAAATTTCAAATTTGAACCACAGAATCATAGATAGCAAGCAAGATCATGTAGAATCCTAGACTCCTACCCCACACTTAAACGGTTCTGTGTCCTCACAGAATTAATCTAGAGTAGAGAGATACGAAGAACCTGGATGGTGATGGTCGGTGTAGGGGATGAACACGGAGCGTCCGAAGCAGAGCGGAGTAGCTACTCAGGATCCTACAAAACAAAAAAAAAAAAAAGATCAAAAGGATACCGGGACAAGTGTCCCGGGTCCACACAGAATAAAAGTCGAACAAAGAAGGTTAAGGGGAATTTTGAAAATATTTTGACTCTTTTTTTTTTCAAATTCACGGCACGACACTCCTAGAGCAATCTAGATCATCCAAGCTCAATTAGTTCAGAAAAAATAACACCGAAACAGCAGACACGCAAAACGAGGTAGACCGTATTAAACTCGTCGAAATTCAACAATCAATATGTCAAAAGATTTGAAATTGAAAACCCAACAACTAACCTTTTAGACACGACTCAAGAAAATGGACGGAAAGCGACGAAATTGGCCAAAAACGTGAAAAACTTGTTTCGGGCATAACTGGAGCTACAGAGCTCCGATTTGGACGATCAAGTATGCGTTAGAATCGGACCGAAAAAAGGAATCTGATTTTCAAAACAGAACAAATATTCGGCGAAAATTTCATAATATTTTCACCGAAAATATCTTCGAAAATTGGCAAAAATAATGAGAAGTTCACTGTTTGCAGTTTTCGGATAGAAATTTATTATTTTTCACCGAAAATACTTTTACTTTTTTTTTTCAAAACCCAACCGAAACGAATCAAAATGAAAGGAAATTAAACTGACACTTTGGCTCCCCCGAACCTGACTCGAACGATGAAAAAAGACTGACTCAAAAATTCAAAAACGGACTCCAGCCGTGGGTTGCCTCCCACGAAGCGCTCTCTTTTAACGTCCTTGAGCTGGACGGTACCTGTTAGGGACCCCAACTCAGAAGTTCCTTGAAGTCAATCGTCTTCTTCAAGGCCAACGGTTGAGTGCCATGTAGCACTCCAGCAGGGTGATGTAACCGGTAGTGTTCCAGTAGATCGTGGTTCTGGTTGGATGACTCGGCGGAAGTGTAGGTGAGGGTATCTCCTCAATCTCTATGTGCTCCTCTTCGGCTTCAACTTCAAGATGGATTGGCTCTTTGTCTTTATCAACCACCACCGCCAAGGATTCTTCTAGCTCATGATAGTCATGGACGGGCTCATCTTCTTCTTCGAACATCTCCTGAGCGTGTTCTTCAATTAATTGATTTGGTTGCTCGAGCTTGATGTCCTTCGTGAGACGAGCTTGCAGCTTCGAAATGAGATCATCCAAGGCGGATTCTACTCTTGCCGTCTGTTGTCGATTTTGATGAACCTGTGAGTTTATCTCTTTGTGAGCTTGTAGCTCTTTAGAGATATTCTCCAAGAAGGATTCTATTCTCGTCGTCTGTTGTCGATGCTGATGAGCTAGTATATACATCTCTTGGTTATCCTCAATATACGGTGCTTCATCGACATACCACTCTTGGTACTGGTCATCCCACCTGTAATCCTGCATAATTAAAACTCAAAAACACTACCCAGGTAAATCATGAAAATATGGAGGAAAATTAAATGGTAAGGCGGAAAGGTAGAAGAATAATTTGCCAACTCTTCTTTCAAACAATTAGAAGAGTCCTCGGCAACGGCGCCAATTTGGTGAACGTGTCGTTGTGATGCGTTCAACCAAATAAAAACTACTAATGCTAAGAAAAAGCGTATAGCAGATCGTATTCCACAGGCCTTCGAATGATTGGCTACTTCAGAACTAACAAATTATTCAAAGAAAAACACTTAGTGCGTGGTGTGAGTTCCACGACTTCTACTTCTAAGAAATGCAGAAAAATTAAAAAGATTAAACTAAAGCAGATTGAGAATTAGGGTTCGGAAACAAGAATGACAGACGAACTTAGACTTTGAATCCCCCTTCGTTCCCCGGAGCATTGGCAATCAACAGATCAGCGGATTTCGATTCTCATTCAATCAATTACTAAGACACCACCATAACTCCTTACCCGTAGGTTTAAGACCGGCGAACGTTCGCTCTATCCGTTCTAACTACCAAGATTAACTAGCCGCCCGAGTACGGTCGCCTCTCGCAACGACTTAATTAATTGGTGTGATTACTAGTGATTAATGAGTTACTCTTGCAGTGAATTAACCCTAACCGGTTCCTACGAAAGGCACACTCCAATTATAAGGTTAATTGTTTAATTCGATGTTCTAAAGTAAGGCGAGCGTTCGCTTCTATCCTTAGCTTAACAAGAATCTAATCTAGGTGATCAATCCAGACAAGAAACATGAACAATGAAGAACGAATCAAACATGAAAAAGAACTGATTGAATTTCGAATCTAATCACCGCTGATCCGTGACCGCTTTAAAGCCCTGGGTCACTTAGGGTTCATCTAGTCTAAGCTCTAAAGGGTTTAGCTACTCATGATCATTACAAAAGAAACAAAGACAAGGAAAGAGTTCATCATTCAAAGGAAGAACAGAAAAGGATCTGAAAAACCTAATTCAGACAACTCTGACAGACTCCGATCTTCGGTAAGTTGCACTCCTAGCTCCGGTTCTCCGAGGTGGAAGGGATGGCGTCACGATCTCTATCCGACTCTTCGAACTCCAACTCTTCGCTCCAGAACTTCAGAGAATTCTGATCTCGAAAAAGGTTGTATTATGATTAATTATGAATTCTCTCTCTTTTTTCCCCGGGCCGCCGGATTAAGTATAAATACTTAACCCTAGTTGGGCCGGGCTGAGCTGATGTTTTCGCCGAAACCATAGGGATAGTTTCGGCGAAACTGGCTTTGAGTTCAGGGCTCCGCCGGCTGTTCATTATTTTCGGTCCGAGCAGTTGAATCTTTTCGCCAAATCATCCTTCTGTTGGCACCAGTCTGAATGTGGTATTGTTTTCGCCGAAACCCCTAGGGTATTTTCGGCGAAAGTATCTTTGTATTCGGGCAGACCTTTGGTTGGACTTTGATTGGCTCCTTTGATTGATTCCGGTTCAGTTCCTCGATGTTCCTATGCCTTAGACACGCCAATGGCTACTTTATTTGATGGCAAAAACCTGTGCTTACGCAAAAACACTAGAAAACCATCAAATAGACCCGAAAAGGGCCAAGGTAACACAAATGGCACGAGATAGGGCAATTGATTGAATATTCGTTATTCTACCCTAAAAACCATGTCTTAAGCAAAGAAATGTCGCTTAAATGAGGCTGATAATCACGTCAAATCGAGTGTCATCAAATCAATTTGGTGAGACCCCCGGTCGTTGTTCGGACGTTCAACCAAATAAAAACTACTAATGCTAAGAAAAAGCGTATAGCAGATCGTATTCGACTCGAGGTTTCTTCTAATCGACTACTTTGAAGAAGCTGGCAAATTACTTAGGTTAAAACACGTTGTGCGTGGTGTGAGTTCCACGACTTCTAATCTATTAAGCAAAGGAAAATAAAAGACAGAAGATTAAAAGATTGAATAACGGGAAGATAGATGAACTTAGATTTCGAATCCCCCTTAGATCACCAGAGCAACGGCAATCACAAGATCATCGGTTTTCAATTCTAATTCAATCGGTTTCTATACACCACCATAACTCCTTACCCTTAGGTTTAAGACCGGCGAACGTTCGCTCTGTCCGTTCTAACTACCAAGATTAACTAGCCGCCCGGGTACGGCCGCCTCTCGCAACGACTTAATTAACTGGTGTAATTACTAATGATTTATGAGTTACTCTTGAAGCGGATTAACCCTAACCGGTTCCTACGAAAGGCACGCTCCAATTATAAGGTTAATTGTTCAATTCGATGTTCTAAAGTAAGGCGAGCGTTCGCTTCTATCCTTAGCTTAACAAGAATCTAATCTAGGGGATCAATCCAGACAAGAAACATGAACAATGAAGAACGAATCAAACATGCAAAGAGAAACTGATTGAACTTCGAATCTAATTACCGCCAATCCGTGACCGCTTTAAAGCCCTGGGTCACTTAGGGTTCATCTAATCTAAGCTCTACAAGTTCAGTTACTCATATCGGAAACAAGAGAATCAAAGGCAACAATGAAGATCATCATACAGAGGAAGAACAGAAAAGAACTGAAAAACCTAATTCTGACGACTCCCGCGAAGCTTCAATCTCCTAGATCTTCAACTTTAAGCTCCGAGTTCTCCGAGGTGGAAGGATGGTGTCACGATCTCTCCACGGATCTTCGAACTCTCTAAACTCTATCTATCGACCCTAGGGTCGGCTGACTCTCAAAAGTCTGATTTGAGAAAATAAGAATAATGAATTGTTGTGTTCTCCTCCTTTTTCTGCCGGCTGCTTCTTTAAAGAGGTACGTTTTAGGGTTTCCAATACAGCGCCGGATTTGGAAGGGATTTTTGCCGAAAATAATGAAGTATTTTCGCCGAAAATATTCTTGCAATTGAAGACACTGCCGGCTGATTTCTCTGTACTCTATTTTCGGATCGAAGAGTTAATCAATTTCGCCGAAAATACCTTCTGTTGGCGCCATTGATTTTCCCTTGCATTTTCGCCGAAAACCCTGGGCTCTTTTCGCCAAACCATCCTTCTCTTGGCATCAGTTGATTTACACTGTTATCTTCGCCGAAGATGTGGGTTTGTTTTCGCCGAATGTGTAAGTGTGAATGGGCAGATTTTCGGTTTGACTTTGATTGGCTCCTTTGATCGATTCCGGTTCAGTTCCTCGATGTTCCTATGCCTTAGACACGTCCATGGCTACTTTATTTGACGGCGAAAACCTGTGCTTACGCAAAAACACTAGAAAACCATCAAATAGACCCGAAAAGGGCCAAGGTAACACAAATGGCACGAGATAGGGCAATTGATTGAATATTCGTTATTCTACCCTAAAAACCATGTCTTAAGCAAAGAAATGTCGCTTAAATGAGGCTGATAATCACGTCAAATCGAGTGTCATCACGTACAGCAATAACAAAAAGGTTACCAAACTTATCTAAGGTTGCAGAGAGGACATCAAACTTTTGACAAAGGAACGAGTCAGTCATTCTCCCTCTTCGATCACACCGTGGCTGTCGGGGAGGCCTCCGCCACTGCCGTCGTCCAGTACTCCCACTTTCTTGGAACGCGGAGGAATCACCGCCGCCTCTATTTTCCATCATCGGTGCTCCTTCCTTCGATCTTTCTTCAACCCGTCGCATCCCGTAACGGAAACCGAATCCCTCTTTTGTTCAAACCATCCACCGTCGGCCCTTACCCTTTGCTCTGATTAGAAAACGTAGGATGCCAACCTTACCTCGATTTCCATGCCCGCATATACCTCCTTCCCTTGGTTCCAAAACCGGCGCCGTCATTCTCCATCTTCTTTCCACGATTTCTCAGAGGGAATAAAACCATCTCTCCTCCTTCCGCTCCATCACGATTTCCGAGTTTGAGCGCCGCCACTTCGCTTTTGCTTTTCGTACTCCACAGCCAGCAACCGTCCGAAACCCCTTTTTCCCTTCCCTGAACGAAACACCCCCTCATCCTTCTTGTTCCCGTTCACTAAACCAAAAGGGCCAGGCCCTCTCTTATTTCCTTCCCAAAATGAGCGGGCTAGGCCCACACATCCTCTTCTTCTCATTTGGTCGAACCAGCCTAAGCCCTTATGTCTCAAAGCTACGGCTTAACAACCCCTTCCCCCCCAATCATCTTTAATTAAGAAGTTGGCTGATGAAAGCTTGCTTTAATCTTTGGGTAGGACCAATTGGTTCGAGACTTCGACCCGACAGTGAACTCGAAACCCCTTAAGTCGAAAGGTCTGATTCTCATTGATTGGGGTAAATAAATGAGCGAATTAAATAATTTAATTTGAATTTAATTCTACCAAGCTTTTAACCAACGAGGAACCAACTAACCTTTTTAAATCAAACTGGTTACACAAAACCGGGATGTTACATCTGCCCCTTGTCCGGCTAAGAAGGCCCCTGCCTCTGGCACATAGGCCTCAGTTAAGGACAAAGCATTCTCAGTCTCGGGAATCATTTCGTCAAGCTTGCCTGTGAACTCTTCTTCATCTCAACTAGTCTTTGTGAACGTTGGGCAGAAGAAAGGTGTTCCACCTCCAAAGATTGGCAAGCAGTCGAAGTCCAAAGCCAAAGAGTTGTCTGCTATCCAAGGCCATTTAAACAAAGCAATGGGGGCTGGGAGCGTTTCTAAGGATGCTCCGGTTGACATGGAGGAAGCTTGACCCCTTCTCTGTCTCCGTCTTCGTTTGGGGGTTTTCTTACCTTATTCTGTTAATGTTATCTAATATTTTCTTTTGGAATTTCTGTGGTGCTAGCCACAAGTCCTTTTTGACTAGTTTTAAATCATATTCTAAGACTTGTAATTTCTCTGTTGCAGTTATTGTTGAACCAAAGATCAGCAAGGACAAGGCGCAGAAAGTGATTGATAAAATGGCGTTAAATTCGAGTTTCCGTGTTGATACAACTGGTTTCAAGGGTAGTATTTGGCTAGTTTGGGGCTCGTCGGTGGCTGATCTCGACATTGCCAGACGGGAACTCAGTTCATCCATATTAAGGGGAAGCTTAAGGATGGCTTGCTCCATTTCCTTACTGCGATTTACGCGAGCCCTCGTGCTACGGAGAGGGTGCTTCTGTGAGATTTTCTGAAATCTACTTCTGCTACCATGATTGATCTGTGGGAGGTCCTTGGGATTTTAATTCCATATTGTCAACTGACGATAAGAGGGGGGCGAGGCCTTCAATCGGGCTTGTAACAAGTCCTTTATCGATACTGTGGGCATTTGCGGGCTTGCCGATTCAGGGTCCAAAGTTCAATTTGTCAAGGAATAACGTTCTCGTTCGTCTGGACAGAGCTCTGGTCATTGGCGTTTGGCTTAGCCGCTTCCCGGAGTCCTCTATCCTTCATCTTCATAAGCTGAAATCGGACCATCGTCCAATTGTTCTGAAGCCGTCTAATCGGGTGTTTTCGCTCTACTATAAACCTTTTCGTTTTTTGTCTAATTGGCTTTCCCATGTCAGTTTCAAGCGTGTGGTCTCTTCTAAATGGCAGGTTGGTGTTGATCTTCCTACTGCGATCTCTGACTTATCTAGTGACTTTTCCCACTAGATCAAATTCGTCTTTGGGAACATCCTTCGAAGGAAGAAGCGCCTTACTGAAGCCCTATCAAAAGCTGAGTTTAGAACTGATGCGAAACCTTCTCTGTTTCATCTGGCTGAGGAGAGGAATATTAGGATGAAGCTCAAAACTGTTCTCTGGCAGGAAGAGTCGCTCTGCCTTTAAAAGTCTCGGGCTAAGTGGTTAGTGCAGGATAACAGGAACACAAATTTCTTTCATCTGGCTGCTCTCTGTCTTCGTGCTTTTAATAGAGTTTCTCGCCTGAAAGATGTCAACGAGGATTGGGTTACTAATCCGCAGGATCTCGTCAAGTTGGCTACCAATTTCTTCAAGGATTTCTACCAGTTGCGGGGTGAGCCTTTGTCGAGGTTGCATGGTTTCTCTAGTCATCTCACTACTCCCGTTCAGGAAGATTTGGAAAAAGATGTTATTGATGCTAAAATCTGGTCGACCATCGAAAGCATGGGAGCTCTTAAAGCTCCGGGGAAGGATGGCTTTAGACATATATTTTATCATAATTGTTGGAACATGATGGGTCCGAATTTTATGGAGTTCGTGTCTACTTGCTTCAGGCACTCAGGTAGAATTGTTGCGGTTAATGAAACTCTGATTATGCTTATTCCAAATATGAGTAACCCGTCCTCTATGGGTGACTTCAGGCCTATCAATTTTGTAAGGTGGTTTATAAGACTCTGACTAACTGTATTGCGAATAGGTTAAATGGGGTTCATGGCTGGTCTCACTAATGTTTCCCACACCAGCTTTGTTATGGGGAGACAATTACTGACAATATCACGATTGTGCAGGAAGTGGTGCATTTGCTCTCTTCGGTCAAGAGTAAGACTCTCCAAATTGTTATCAAGGTGGATTTATCTAAAGCTTATGACAAGATTGAGTGGAGCTTTGTCTGGGACATCTTGTCTACTGTAGGCTTTCCTGCGAAACTTTGCAATGTGATCTTAAGCTGCATCTCCTCTCCCACTTTCTAAGTCGTTTGGAATGACTCTTGCTCGGAGTCTATCAAGCTTACGAGAGGGTTGAGGTAGAGGTGCCCCCTTTCCCCTACCTCTTTACTCTTTGTATTGAAAGACTAAGCCAGATTATTAACTCTGCTGTGGAGTTTGGTTATTAGAAACCAATCCGTCTAGCTAGGAATGGTGAACCCCTCTCTCATGTCTTCTTTGCCGACGACTTGGTATTCTTTGGTCAAGCGTCCAGGTCACAAGCCCTTATGATCCTTGATATTATTAATCACTTTTGTGAGGCCTCTGGTCAGAGTATCAATAAGGATAAGTCTCAGAATTTCTTTGCCTCTAAAATAAACAGAAATGTTTGTAGGGATGTGTCTAACATCTTGGGTATTGCAGCTACTAGGGATCTTGGCCTCTACTTGGGTGTGCCACTCTTGCATGGTCGTGCCAATCGTTCGACCTACGAGTACATTTTGGCTAGATTTAATTCCAAGTTGGTTGGTGTGAAAGCCAATAGTCTCTCTCTTGCTGGGCGGGTTACTTTGGCTTCGTCGGTTCTCAATTCCATTCCATCCTATGTCATGCAAACTGCCTTTCTCTCCCATCTTCGATTTGTGCGGCTAGTGACAAGGAGATCAGAGATTTTATTTGGGGCTCGGTTGAAGGGTGTCACAAAATCCATAACATCAATTGGGAAATGGTTTGCAAGCCGAAAGAGTTAGAAGGGTTGGGCCTTCGTAGCACGAGAGAGCTTAACAAAACCTTTCTGATGAACCTAGTGTGGGGGATTATGGTGAATCCCTCTTCTTTGTGGGCCAAAGTGCTTTTTTCGAAATATATGGTTAGAACGGCTAACGGCTATGCTCTTGCTCGCAAGTCAGGTTTCTCTACTGTCTGGAGGGGTTTGGTGAAGGTGTGGCTGGAAGTTGGGAATGGTTTACAGTGGAGTATAAGAGATGGGAAAAACATGAAGTTCTGGACCGACCGTTGGGTGGATAGTAGGATCATTCTTATTGATCATGCTCTTAATATTTAGGGAGTTAACTGTGCTCTTTCTGTTTCTGAAGTTTGTTATGCGATGGGGTGTGGAATAATGAGTTCTTGTATTCTACTCTGCCCCATGATGTTATTCTGCAGATTGTTGGAATGTCGGCTTGGCGAGCTGTGCTTGGAAACGATACTTTAGCTTGGGGATTGGAGGCGAAGGGCAACTTCTTGGTTAAATCAGCTGACCTCCTCCTTAAAGGAATTCAATCAGAAGCGACGTCTTCTCTTTGGCACTGGCTTTGGCAATGGAGGGGCCCAACAAAGTCCACCACTTCCTTTGGCTGGCTACCCACAACCGCTTGATGACTAATTAGAAGCGATGCCGTCGTCATTTCACGAATCAGGTGTCTTGCCCTCGATGCTCTCTCCCTGCAGAATCCTTATCACATATTTTCTATGATTGTTGCTTCGCTGTGCAGGTTTGGAATGATGTGTTTCCGTCAGCGGTCGCTGCTAGGAGCCGGTTCCAGGCGTTTGAGGACTGGTGGCGTGTTATGCTACTTGACAGCGATAGTGGTACCAAATTCGGCATCAAGGCTTGGCTGAACTGGCGAGCCCGTAAGAAGCTGATTTCTTACAAGGAGATTGAGTCAGTCGATGCGGTGGCTAAGCAATGTGAGTTTTGGATAAATGTTTTTCACACGAGCTAGAAGACCTTTCAGTTGGGCCAAGAAGCGTCGGGTATAGCCTGTCAGACCCATCTGATTGCGTGGCGGCCGTGTGGTGAGGATTGGTTCACTCTCAATACAGATGGTTCCCGCTATTGTCAGAGTGGTTCCACAGCGTTGGGAGGTCTTATCCATGACGGGCGGGGCAGCTTTGTTCGTGCCTTTGCAGCTAATGTGGGTAACTGGTCAATTACCAGAGCAGAGCTGCGTGCATTTGTGGAAGGTATGAAGCTGGCTTGGGATTTGGGGATTAGAAAGCTTGTTATTCAATCTGATTTAAGAGCTGCGATCTCTAATTTGGAGAAGGACGAACGCCCTGAACACCAACATGCTGCATTAGTTTTCGAATTCCATGAACTCAAAAGAAGGGATTAGCAGATCTCTCTGACTCATGTTTACTGCGAAGCCAATTGTGCAGAGGATTACTTGGCCAATTTGGGCCACTCTCTCTGTTTTGGTGGTCATGTTTTGTTGTATCCGGATACTACTTTAGCTTAGTGGTTGAGGTACGACCTTATTGGGGTTGCCATGCCTAGAGCGATTCTTTTAAATAATACTTAATTGGGGTTGCGCCCCGCCTTTTCACCAAAAAAAATCTATTTTATTTTCATTTCATCAATATCCCACACCAAACAAGCATAACTTACATTTTCCTCTTAACTATCAATCTGTTAATTTGAGTATCTAAATATCTAGAGAATTAGCTATCGAGAATCTTATATCAAACAACCTCAAGTTATTGTATTTCAATGCAGTAGTAACTAACATCCATTGTCAACTATATACTAAAACAATACAAGTACTTTTGCTCGAATGACCCACTCATATTCTCCATTAGGAGTGGATATTGAATATGATGAAGGAGAAGATGATACCAAATTTCTCATGTTTAGAATTTCTTCTAGGAATGATATTAGAACTGGAAAGTGTTAGCATAATTCTACGATTTTTTTGAAATCTAGATTGAATGTTTTTGCTGTTGTTGCAGAGAACATTTAAGCAAATATGAGATTCTCCAAACAACACGACCAAGATAAACTTCAAGCCCCATATCACTTGGATCAACTGAGTTAAATCTTTTCATTTAGGGAGAAAAGAGTCAACTTAGAACATTGGTCAACCAAATTATAAATTTCATTTTTTTCCTCCACGAGGAAGAGGTAGGATTCAAACTTGGAACAAGTATCCATTGCTACACTAGTCGACATCCTTAACCATTTGGGCTATGAGCATGAAAATAGGTTGAATCAAATTCCTCCATTACATGTGCTCACATTAAACGGTAAACAACTAGCCACAAGATGTATAAGTACGAAAACATAAAACAAATGAGTCTAATATAACCACTTTATAGGCTAACCATCACCGAAAAACAATTCAAGCACGAAAAAAACATAGACAAAATATCTTCAAATTTATGACCACTTTATTACTTATTTAATGAAAAGTATCAATACCAAATCACACAAACCCACATTTTCTGTACAATTTAGCATCATATTTAATAAATTTTCATACTTTCACTCAAATTTGTAATAAAAAACCACAAAATTTGTTTCCATGTTCACATCAAATCTAATTGAAAATCTAGGTTCTTTTGTTTCATTAACGTGTATAGAAATACCGATCACAACCTAATTTTATAATCACCAAATTTAAAAAAAATTGAAATTAAACGAAAATCATGGTGAGAACAAAGATGCAACATAAGCTCATTAGCGATAAAGTTGCTAGAAAAACAACTTTCAAGAAGAGGAAGAATTGTTCAAGAAATTAGAGGAGATCATAACTCTTTGTGGAGTAGCTGCTTGTGCGTTTATCATCCACAATTTCGTTGGGAGTGATATAAAAAGGCTAACTAGAGGCTCGGTCGTCTACATAGGCGGAGCCACATAGAAAATTATGGGGTCTTGGACCCCATATGGAAAAAAACTGTTATTAAAAATCAGGGGTTTACAATTCCTAGGATAAAAAACGGGACTCCTTTTACAGAAGGCAACAATCTTAACCATCAGACTACACAACAATTCTTGTATATAATACACGTCTGTTTACTTACAAACAAATAGAATAAGGAAACACATAATAAGAAACTAAATAGCGTTCCCAAATAGAGTATTGAAACCTAAATTTCCTTATCTACATATCTCCTCTCCCTTAAACCACGATTCTCAGCTCTTTCTTTTTCGTGACTCCGTCTGACTCTTCCTTAGTTAACCTCTAACATCACTCTTCCTTCAGACTACAAGTGTGCAAAAAGCTTTTTTGCAATGACTTATGTGAAGAATAATAAATATCTTATTTTTTAGTTTTTTACATTATATTTTACATTTATTACCTTTTCCTAACATGACTCCACTTAGCTTAATTCCTCGCTCTCCTAATGGTTGTCTGAGTCTGAAGCAACTGTCGTGCTGAAAATCTAGAAAGAACTGCCACAGGAAAAGGTATATGATGAACTATGAGACTATGTCGAGTGAAAGTTTGGAGAAGATGATGAAGGTGTTATGGAGATGGAGTTGCTACTCAAAAAGGACTTGCCAACGACTAGCGGTGTAAATCTAGACTATGACGCGAAAGGAAAACTGAATTGTAAGCGCAGAATTGTAAACGATTTATTAAAAAAGTTACTAAGCGAATTGAGGATCTCAAAAGTGAAAATAAAAAAAAGTAATAGATTTATTTTCATTTATTCTAAATAAAAATAAGGAATAAACTAATCATCATTTTGGTGGCTATATTTTTTTGGCTCTTGATAGAGCTTTGTGTTAATGATTGAAACTGAGTGCTTGAATTGTTCTTTAAATTTTCTTGACCTACATGGATCTCTTAATAATGGAGGCAAAATAATAAAGTTAAAATGAATAAATAGAGGAAATTATTAAGAGTAAACTCACTTTGCAAGCCCATGGATATATAGCCTCCACTTGCCCAATATGGTTTTCTATATGCCCCGCAAGTTTAAGTAAGCCGAGTCAGCTCAATTTTTTTTACAATTTTGGGTTCAGGTCCAAGATCCTAAGCGAGTAGATAGGAACACTAATAATGGGCTTCATTTCACCCAAAGAGAGGTTGATATCTAGGATTTTTCGTGTAAGTCACTATGTCTGGATTACTCGGACAAGGGGTCGAGGGATTTGGAGCTGACTCCATCCCTCTAACTCCTTCGTCAACACAGATATGAAAGCTCAGGTGAGAAAACTCTAAAAAGGAAAAGCCTATTTAAGGAGAGGTCCATAACTCAAGGACACAACATACACACATCGTATTCTGCCCAAACCACCCTAAATGAGCCCTGATACGAATTCCCTCTCATAGGCCAATATCATACTTAGTTCCCCTTATTCTCTATTTTAGAATCCTCCATTGGGCTCTTTGAGGTTCCACGTCACGTCACCAGTCCACCTACGAAGAGTTAAAGCCAAACATCGATGGTTGACTCACTCTATTGTTCATCCTGATTCGATAAGGTAAAACAATAATAATTTAAACGATAACCACATATAATCTAAAACCACTGAAAAGTATATGATGAAAAACAACATTCCTTCAACATCATTTCTAATTAGTTACCATACTTTTCATTCACCTTCCTAATTTACTCAACTTTCTAATTATATAAAACTAGTCACTAAATTTGTTTGTTTACATTATATCTCATTGTCCTCACTTTACTTTTTCCCACAATGTGCTTATAAATAGCTACCACATCTAATCTTTATGCACACCAACACCCAAAAGAAAAAGAAAAAAGAGAGAGAAAAAAATCATGGAGAGGAAGAAGGTGCAACATGAGCTTATTAGAACTAGAAAAATAACTTTCAAGAAGAGAAAAGTGGGATTATTGAAAAAATGGAAGGAGATCACGACTCTTTGTGGAGTGATGATTGATTATGGAATCATCTTTCACAATTTCAATGGAAGGGGCAAAGAGGATCAACCAGAGGTCTGGCCATATGTGCCAGGAGCAATTGATGTTCTGAAAAAGTTCAAGGATTTGCCTAAAACGAAGAAGGAAAAAATATGCTCAACCATGAAACTCTACTAGAAGAAAGCTTGGGGAAGATGATGGAGAAGTTGAATGACGAGATCGCAAAGAATAAGTGGATGGAGATGGAGTTACTGCTCATGGAGGATTTGCCAACGATTAGCGAAGAAGATCTGCATGATGAAGAGAAAGAGAAATTGAATTGTACGCGTGAGATTCAAGATGAGACGATTAAAGCCGTTACAGAGCGCATTGAGAAATTTGAAAGTGGAAATAAAAATAAGTGATAGACTTGTTTCCATTTATTCTCGTCTTTTTGTTTATGATGAGAGCGGTTGCAACAACCACCCATTAATTATTGAAATAATGAATAAAATGACAATTTTAATTGATTTTTAATGAGATAATTTCAAAGACACAAATAAGTAAAAATGAATGACCCATATCAATGAGTGGAAATAAAAATAAGTAATAGATTTATTTTCATTTATTGTCGCTTGGTGAAAAAGGTTGTAATAACCACATATCAATGATTGAAATAAGGAATAAACTAATAATCATTTTGGTGGCTATATTTTTTTGGCTCTTGATAGAGTTTTGTGTTAATGATTGAAACTGAGTGCTTGAATTGTTCTTTAAATTTTCTTGACTTACATGGATCTCTTAATAATGGAGGGAAAATAATAAAGTTAAAATGAATAAATAGATGAAATTACAATAAGAGTAAACTCACTTTCAAGCCCATGGATATATAGCGTTCACTTGCCCAATATGGTTTTCTATATGCACCGCAAGTTTAAGTAAGCTGAGTCTGCTCAATTCCTTTTACAGTTTTGTGGTTCATGTCAAAGATCCTAAGCGAGTTGATAGGACCACCAATAATGGGCTTCATTCGACCCAAAGAGAGGTTGATATCTAGGATTTTTCATGTAAGTCACTATGTTTGGATTACTCGGACAGGGGGTTGAGGAATTTGGAGCCGACTCCATCCCTCTAACTCCTTCGTTAACACATATATGAAAGCTCGGGGTGAGAACACTCTAAAAAGGAAGGCCTATTTAAGGAGAGCTCCATAACTCAAGGAAGGACACAACATAGACACATCGTATTCTACCCAAACCACCATAAATGAGCCCTGATACGAATTACCTCTCATAGGCCAATATCATACGTAGTTCCCCTTATTCTCTATTTTACAATTTGCCATTGGGCTCTTTGAGGTTCCACGTCACGTCACCAATCCACCAACGAAGAGTTAAAGCCAAACATCGATGGTTGACTCACTCTATTGGTCAACCTGATTCGATAAGGTAGAACAATAATGATTTAAATGATAACCACATACCATTAGAATCGTCAATTCAGTTTTAGGTAGAATAGAAAACCATTGAAAAGTAAATAATGAAAAACAACTTTCCTTCAACATCATTTCTAATCAGTTACCATACTTTTCATTCACCTTCCAAATTTACTCAACCTTTTAATTACATTAAACTAGTCACTAAATTTTTTTGTTTACATTAAATCTCATTGTCTTCACTTTACTTTTTCCTACAATGTGCTTATAAATAGCTACCACATCTAATCTTTATGCACACCAACACCAAAAAAAAAAAAAACAAAAAAAGAGAGAGAAAAATCATGGAGAGGAAGAAGGTGCAACATAAGCTTATTATCAATGAAATAACAAGAAAAATAACTTTCAAGAAGAGAAAAGCGAGATTATCGAAAAAATTGAAGGTGATCACAACTCTTTTTGGAGTGATAGCTTGTGGAATCATCTTCCACAATTTCAATGGAAAGGGCAAAGAAGTTCAACCAGAGGTCTGGCCATCTATTCTAGAAGCAATCGATGTGCTGAAGAAGTTCAAGGGCCTACCTCAAAAGAAGCAGAAGAAGAACATGCTCATTCATGAAACTATATTGGATAAAAGCTTGAGGAAGATGACAGAGAAGCTGGATGAAGAGATAGAGAAGAATAAGTGGATGGAGATGGAGTTAATGCTCTCGGACGATTTGTTACCCGATTGGCGAAGAAGATCTTAATGACGATGCGAAATAAAAATTGAATTGTAAGCGCGAGATGATTTAAACAGTTACAAAGTGTATTGAGAATTTTGAAAGTGGATAGAAAAATAAGAGATAGGCTTGTTTTCATTATTTCTCGTATTTTTGTTTATGATGAGTGCAGTTGTAACAACCGCCCATTAATGATTGAAATAATGAATAAAATAACTATTTTGGTTAATTTTTGGGTTAATACACCTTGTCCTTGTACTATGCAAAGTTAACAAACATGCCTCTGTACTATTTTCCAACCGATTTAGCACCCTATACTTTGAGGCATTTAACAAATACGCCCCTCCGTTTAAACTTCCATCCACTTTCCATTAAAGTTGCTGACTATTCGTGCCACATAGGAGAATTTGTCTACCTCAACAATAACTTGGAAATCCACTACCTCTAAGCACTTAAATTATAAAACAAAAACAAAAAAGATAAACAAATCCTTCGACCTAACCCCGGCCTCTCTCTCTTCCTCATCTACTGCTTCTGGATCTGAATCATTCTCTCACTATCTCATCGACTCAGCTGAGCATCTTTCGATCTCCTATTGTTCACGATACTATTACTCCCCAAGTGATCCATCAGCGGTTTGTTGGCGGTGGTAGAAGAGACGGCGGAGGAAGGCCAGTGGCTGGGTTCCCTCGATTTGGGAAACAAGGGATGGAGAAGGGTACGAAGAAGGAGAAGAGTTGGTTCCATTTTTGTGTTGTTGAAGATGAATTCTCGAGAAGGGGAAGTAGATGAAGCGAGGAAAAATTTGGAGCTAACTTCCCTCTATTTTTTCAATCTCTTCGGCTTCTGAGATGGGTTGTTAATGGCAGTCTGAGATTTAGGTATGACAACTGGAAACTCGTAACAAAACGAATAGTCTCTGATCTCTCCTCGTTGATTCCATGCAATGTGAAGATTTTGAATCCAAAGGTTTGATAGGATGACGACGACGACATCTCCATTGAGGCTCGTGATCGAACTTCCATCTCTAATTGGGTTTCTGAAAAAGAGGAACCCAATGGATTTGTCGATGTTTGCGTCATCCTCGATGAAGGTAATTTTTCCAATCACATGTCTGCAAGTTATTCCCAAATTCCAATTCTAATTCAACTCTGCCATCAAATTGGTAACTTGGGAACTTGGGGATAATCAGTGGTTGGTTATGGTGATATTGAAGTGTTGGTGTGATTGCAGAGCAATCCTTGAACTTAACTCTACGTTGAAGAGGAATGTTGATAGTGCGACGATAATGCAACAACAGTAGCCGAATATAGGGGTCTAAGCTTTTCTTTCTTCTTCAAGCCTACCACCTCAAGATCTAGATTTTGGGCAAATCTCTAGATCCAGGTTTGACATTTGTGTTTTCAATCTGGAGGCGGAATTTTGATTCTTATTCTTGGTGGTTATTATGTACATGTCTGAATTCTGGCCAAGTCTCGGATTCGAAGTAAGCGTCCTTGTGGGCTTGGAGCAGGTGAGAGGGCGTTGCTTGAGGTGAAGCTTCACGTCCGATTGGTCTGCGGCGAGAGAGGCGAGTGTTTGTTCCATAAAAGGGTTTGACCAAGTCGAAGTGGAGAAGCTGTAGTCTAAGGAGGCAGCAGTTTAAGTAGAGCCGACATTGAAGTTCATGTCCTGGTTCAGCTCGATTCCGGTGAGGGAGGAGAGATTGGAATTGTGATCGTCAATTTGTTGATGGTGTGAAAAGTTTATTGGAGTAAAACGAGGCCAGAGGTGGAGATCAGGAAGAGGAAGAATTCGATCAAGGGGAAGAGTTGATCAGAGTGTAATGAGATCTGAGGGGAAGATCAGGAAGACAAAGAAAGAGTTGATCGGAAGGGGTATATAAATTATTTTAATTAATTTTAATGTGGTGAGTTTTTCCCTAAAAGCAGCCATGTGTGCAAAATAGCTGACTAGATATGCTTAGTCAGCAGATTTAACGGAAAGTGGATGAAAAACTTAACCTAATGGCTCATTTGTTAAATATAACATAGTAAAAGAGCTTCATTCGGTCGGAAAATAGTACAGGGGCATGTTTGTTAACTTTGCATAGTACAGGGGCAAAAGGTGTATTAACCTTTAATTTTAATGAGATAGTTTCAGAGGCGCAAATAGGTTCAAAGCATTTTGCACGAGACAATACGTAGTCCAAGAGTTATATTCCCAAAACTTAATTGAAATGGTGAGTATCACGAGGAAGAGAAATAGTGGATAAAGTCCAACTAGGATCCAAAAGTTATACTCCAAACTAAAATCGAGCCCAAAACCTATAAAACATCTGAGATATATATATAAAACACTTCAACATCTGAACAACTATGCATTATACCACAAGTTATTTTTCAAACATAGTTTGGTATGCTGATTTTAAGGAAACATACTTAAAAGACGAGCGGGCATTAAATCCCAACTTCTAAGTTATCGTAACAAGTTACTTAAGAAGCAAGTTTATCATTGTATACCTTTTATGTTTACATATTTGAATGGAAGATGTTTATCATTAGATGTGGTGTTTATAATACCATATTGGATTTTTTTAAGTAAATACTATAAAAGATTTTATTTCCTTATTTTTTTTTTTTTGATGAATTAATTGGCTATATATCATCAAAAGGCAAGGAATAACAATACTAGTCCAATCTGCCAAAAACAAGGGAAACTATCTAAACTATTTACAAGTTTCTCAGAATTTGATTCTCCTCTCTATGGCCTTTCGAAAAAATCAGTAATTCTTCCCGGATAAGCTTGCAAAGTTCCACATGCTGAACTGAAACTCCAGTAAAGTGCCTTCTACATCTCTCAATCCACACCATGCTTACCACAATCCTCCATGTTAGTCTTTTAAGCTTACAATTACTTGTGTTTGAACTCCAACTCTTTGCAACTGTAATCATATTACTCCAATCCTTTCCAGCAATTTCAGGGACAAGTTCCTTCCATACAGCCTGTGTGTAATCACACTCTGCAAAGATATGTTCCTTCGTCTCTTCACAAACCTCACAAAGCAGGCAGCTAGTGTCTATACCTGGACTCCATCGTTTAATAACATCCCTTGTAGTTAATCTCCCATTCAGTATAATATTGAGTATTTCCTTATATTCATATAGAATAATATGGTAAATTTATAAATATTTTTCTATTTTAATGGTGGCTAAAATGCCAACAAGGAATAGAAACGTAAAAAGACTAATTAGTGAGGATTTTCATATATCGAACCTTTTTCAAACAGTTAAGGGAATAAAATAAAATACTCAATATTGAGTTGATTTGGGTACGGTTCGATACATGACTGATTGGGTTAATAAAGTCGAGTTGGACATTCTAGTTTTACTTTTTTTTTTGCTGACTCGGCATGCTGACAAGCCGATTCGGCCAGAAAAGTTGACAGTGAGATTTTTTACGGATTATTGAAAAAATTGAAGGAGATCATAACTCTATGCGAAGTCATTGCTTGTGGAATCATCTTCCACAATTTCAACGGAAATGGAAAAGAAGACCAGCCAGAGATCTGGCCATCTGTGCTCGAAGCAAACGATGTGCATCCACATTCCCATGTGCCATTTACCACATGACAACCAAAGTCTCGTCACAGTATCCTTCAGTGTCGCTTTAGTGATGGAGCAAGTACCCTGATTCATGCTATTCTCTGTCCTACCACACTCACCAACATAACGAAACAAGTCTCATGTAACTGATCAAAATAAATTGTGCCATCATAATTAAGGGTGATCCACACTGATGATGCTAGCAATAACATGACAACATCCAAGAGACACCCATTACCATCTTAATGAGCTGACCAATGAATACAACTCATTCACATACTAGTGCAGCGTCTAGAATCTCAATCCACACCTTAATAGTAATACACCACAATAGTGATTCAAACAAAGTACTTAAATTAGAAAATCTTATTTCAGACATTTAAAAGATACTTGTAAACTAGTACTCTTAAGCGTTTTGTAGTTTTGGGAACTAGAATACGTAACAAATTATCCTCGATAGCACTCACATGTCATATTGGTTCGAGTTTGTACATTGTTTCACAATGTATCACCAAAAATACTAATTTATTACTTATTTTTGTCCTCGGAACAAAAAGAACTCTATAAAACTCTATTTTTTCTTCACTCATTCAGCTCTTCACTTCAAGTCATCGATTTAGTAGTCCGTCATTCTCTCTCGAAACCCTAATGCTCTTAAAATCGTAGCTCTATCTCGGAAATCTCTTTTCAATTCAGACACAAAGAGATCTGAGGTTCATCCATGGTTAACGAGTTTACCAAATACCCATTTCGGAGTAGAGATGGTTTGGATTTTGTTCCTGTTTAGGCTCGACGAGTGGGTACATGTAATACCCGTTTATTTATGTTACATAGTGGATATGTGGTATCCGAACCAATGAGTACCCATGGCCAAGCCTAAAACTATCCTAAATCCTAGTGAAATTATAATCTATCTTCCTAAATCTATTCCTATTTGCATAGTGATTCTCCATCTTAATTAAAAACCCCTAATTTTTATTAAACCCTAAACTAATTTAAACTCCCAACTCTTCAAAAAGTATAATAATTATTTTATCTCTATTTCATAAATAAATAATTGAAAAATCGGTTACACAACAATGGCGCCTTCTCCCCCTTTCTTCTCGCGATTTCCCTTCCCTCGACATGAACAAATCTGATCTCTGCCGCCGCCTCCCACTAATAGAAAAGGATAACGATACTACATTTTCAAGTGAGCAGCAAAAAAGTAAGGCTGCTACCTTTCCATTTCTTATTTATACCTCAGTTGTAGGGTTCCGTTTTTATTGTTCTGATAACTAAATAAAAGCCCAACATGCGGCTGAGGTAAATAAACTAAGACAATGTTCATTAAATCAAAACGCTGCGCAGCCCTTTGTTGCATTCTTCGATCCACAACTTCAACATTCTTTTTCCTTTTGTTCTTCTCTGCAACTCTCATCTTCCTTGTTGTGATCAATTGTGCCAGTGTTGTCTGATACAGTTGTGTTTGATACCCTCCCACAAGTTGGCGAGTGTATATCAATTACTCCCAACTTGCTCAGCAAGAACTGCAATCTTCGGCGATGAAAACCTTTGGTGAATAGGTCTGCCAATTGCCCTTCAGTTGAGTCATGGTGCAGCTTGATAAGTCCTAATTTGATCCTCTCTCTTGTAACATGACAATCAATCTCGATGTGCTTTGTATGCTCATGAAAGACAGGATTTTCTGCAATGTGTATGGCTGATCTATTGTCACAATAAATGCTAACGGGTGTCACAACCTTTACTCCCAAATCTGCAAGTAACACAATTAGCCACTGAACTTCACACACAAGGTGTACTAATGCTCTGTACTCTGCTTCTGAGGAGGACCTAGAAACAGTAGTTTGCTTCTTAGACTTCCAGGTCACTAAACTAGATCCCAAATAAGTAGAATAACCAGTAATTGATCATCTCATGTTGGGGCACGTAGCCAATCAGAGTCACAAAACCCCTGCAATGTCCATTCATTCTCTGATTTATAGAACAACCCTTGTCAAGGAGAGGATTTAAGATACATGAGAATCCTTTGAGCTGCCTATAAGTGCCCAGTACATGGTTTTGACTGATACTGATTGAGTTGTTGAACTGCAACTTCAATGTCCGGCCTAGTGATTGTAAGGTAGTGTAGCTTTCGACATGAGGAGTGTGATATTGGGACTATGTGGCTAATCATTGAGCTGGTGCAAACCTCTAATCTATGTGGCCAAACCAATCGTCTTGATGTTGGTAAGGTCCTGATTACGACTGACATGGGATTAGAAAAGCAAGGACACTTGGTTGAGATAATGAGTTAACTTGGTTATGGAAACGAGATTGAACCCAAAACTAGGAACAAACAGAACATTGTGAAGAGTAAGACCAATGGGAAGTTTGACAGACCCTATGTGGTTGACTAACACTCTAGATGAGTTTGGAAGATAGACATAGACACCAGCGACTGGCTTAGGGGTAAGAAAATAGTCGAAAGTGCAATAGATGTGATCTGAAGCACCTGCATCTAAAATCTAGAGTGCAGCCAAATCCTTATGTTTATGAGAGGATAAAATGTATTTACCTTAGTAATTTGGTGGAGCTAGAGTGTCTTGGCTCACACTGAAAGCCCAGTGCAAAGGTGAAGCAGAGGATTGAAGAAGAGACCACAGTTGATGAAGTTCCTCAGGTGACAAACCAATGGAGCATGTAGCAAGAGCATCACTGCTAACAAATTGATTGTTGCCAAATGTAGCATTGGATCCCCTTTGTTTCTGCTCTTGCTCACTTTTCCATTTCAAGCGGTGACAATCTTCAATGACATGAGTATCCTTCATACAGTATCTGCAGAATATCTTCTTATCGCTTGTATCAGTAGAAACAGATTGAACACTCATGCCCTCACTACTTGTGATGTGATCCTGGCCACCAAGGACACAGTTGATGCTGAGCCAGCCCTAGCATTGATGCCGGGCCAAGAATGCACCGGCTCCAGGCCTATGCCAGCACCACCACCGGAGCCTAGAAGAGCCCAAGCCCCGGAGCCAGAAGATGCACCTGGGAGGGTGCTGATCCTCAGCCAGGCCCCAAGGCCAGCTCCTACTGAGGCCAAGATCAGACTGATGTCCCTGCAAGAGCTGATGCTGATACCGAGCCCCGACCCGGACCCCGGGCCAAGCCTAGCACCCAGCCTAGGGCCCATACCGACCCCCACGGGCCCCCGGAGCAAAGACCTGCCTAAAGACATCCCAAAGGTACCCTGGAAAGAAGGCTCGAAGCGGAACTCAAAAGGCCTGGACAGAATTGAAGAAGGCCCCAAGCTAAGCTTGCCACAAGCACAAGGCCCATGCCAGCGCCCGTTAGAGAAGCACTTTTGGCCCAGCGAACAATTGACTCGTGCCTTTTCGGATTTTCCAAAGGCACTGGAATTCTTATGGCCCCAGGATTACCCTCCAACAAACAGAGCTCAATTCGGAGGAGTATCAAGGGAGATAAGGCTAGAACAAGTCCTAGTGATGCTTAGCCGAAGCATCAAGGAGTGGAGCTCGAATGCTGATCCGAGGGAGCCAACACTAGGAGCTACGATCAGGCCACCACCTGAGCCTGATCCATGGAGGTATTGATGACCATTCAAGATACGGGAAATGGAGAGAAGATGCCAAATACATCCAAGCAAGGAATCCTAATCAAGCTAGGATTTCCCGGTTTTGGACAGATTCCTAGTCTGATGAAGATTGACGGATTTGGGCTACTTGGAGATAGAATTTGGGCTGAAGCCCAACATGAAAGTTGAAGACCATGACGTCTACTAGTGATCTGCCAAAGGGCTTAATTTTCCTATTTAATTTGGTATTTATTTGGCTATTTTTACCAGAACCCGTTTAGCTGTTTTTAGGGTTTTTTCAGCCTCCTTTTTAGGAGTTCTTGTTTAGGTAAGATTCTCTTCCTGATGCGAACCGCTCTTCAATGAAGGGATCGACTCAACACCCAAAACTATATTACCAGCTTCACGAATCCTAACTTTTGAAAACCGCGGGGAATACTTGAAATCCACTAAGTATAGACTTAGGAACCCCAAGGTATTCAGTCGAATTCGGTGCCACAAACAAAGGATGAATGCCTTTGATGATAAACCGATCTAGACGACGATCAATTCCATGATGGTCGAACAGAGATTAGCAATTCCATGCTAAGAGAAAAACCGAAGTTTTGAGTGTTTATTTCTTTCAAAGTTGTCCTTTACAATGAGGCTAGACGCCTCTATTTATAGGTGAGGAAGGGAGAACAGGCTCTCCTTTTCCTCCTACGAAATAGCTAATAAAACTAATAAAGAATACAAAAATAAGGACTGAAACTCGTAGCCTTGTTCACCAAGGAAAAGAGTCATTCCTAAACAAAAACACTAAAAGGGAAAAAGCTGGAAATTCCTAAAAAACAGCTAAACGGGTTCTGGAAGATTCAGCCAAATAAATAGCAAATAAATTCGGAAAATTAAGCCCTTTGGCAGATCACTAGTAGACTTCATGGGCTTCAACTTTCATGTTGGACATCAGTCCAAATTCTTCCTCCAAGTAGCCCAAATTCGTCATTCTTTGTCAGACTAGGAATCTGTCCAAAACCGGGAAATCCTAGCTTGATTAGGATTCCTTGTTTGGATGCACTTGGCTTCTTCTCTCCATTTCCCGTATCTTGAATGTTACTCCATCCCTCCTTGGATCAGGCTCAGGTGGTGGCCTGATCACAGCTCCTTGCTTGGCCTTCCTCGGATCAGCATCCGAGCTCCACTCCTTGATGCTTAGGGCCAAGCATCACTAGGACTTGTTCTAGCCCTATCTCCTTCAATACTACTCCAAATTCA
This sequence comes from Linum lewisii, assembly GCA_034768395.1. Taxonomy (NCBI): domain Eukaryota; kingdom Viridiplantae; phylum Streptophyta; class Magnoliopsida; order Malpighiales; family Linaceae; genus Linum; species Linum lewisii. The sequence goes on along the minus strand of CM068298.1, from coordinate 51,426,663 downwards.
GCTCCGTTTGTTGGAGTGTATTCCTGGAGCCATAAGGATTCCAGTGCCTTTGGAAAATCCCAAAAGGCACGGGTCAATCGTTCGCTGGGCCAAAAGTGCTCCTTTGACGGGCGCTGGCATGGGCCTTGTGCCTGTGGCAGGCTTAGCTTGGGGCCTTCTTCAAATCTGTCCAGGCTTTTTGAGTTCTGCTTCGAGCAGCTCTTCAGTAATGTCCACATGAGGCTCTCAGGGGTGGTGAATGGTCCAGGGCTCGTGACAATAGGTCTTGAGCTCCATTTGAGCACCTGGGCTCGTCCGGGGCTCGTTCCGGGGTCAATCTTCGGGCACCACGCTTTTCTGGCCAGGCACTCTTGGGTCCTTTGTTTCCTGTGCTCCAAAAATGTCTCTGGAGGATCCCAGGAGTGGTCAGTACCTTCAAGGCTCGTGGGAATCAGGTCAGGGCCTAGTGGTGGCCCTCGGCTCGGGGCTGGACTTGGCCCTAGGCTTGGTCGGGTGGCCCGGATCACGTCATTCCCCTCTTCTTGAAAAGGATTCGTCCTCGAATCCGCACCTGGTAATCCGTTAGAAATTTTAAAAATAATAACATGGACGTGTAGGATTGGACCTGGTAGTTCGTGGGCGTTCCTTGGGGTTTTGGGCCGTACCGGGACTGGTACGGGTGCTCGGGGCTGATCAGGGTGCTCCGTGCAATCGGACTGATCGAGCGTTGGGCGCTGGTCAGGCGTGGGACGCTGATCGGGCGCTGGGTGCCGGTCGGGCGCTGGTGGCTGGTCGGGCGCTGGTGGCTGGTCGGGCGCTGGGCGCCGGTCGGGCGTCGGTGGCTGGTCGGGCGCCGGGGGCGGGCGCTGGGGCGCCGGGGCTAGACACTGGGGCGCCGGTGCTGGGCGCTCGGGCGCTGGGCGCTGGGCTGGTGCTGGCGCTAGTGCTGGTGCTGGGCGCTGGGCCGGTACTGGTGCTGGTGCTAGCGCTGGGCGCTGGGCCGGTACTGGGGCTGGGGCTGGCGCTGGTGCTGGGGCTGGCCCTTGTGCTGGCACTGGTGCTGGGCCGGCGCTGCGCCGAGTGCTGGCCTGGTGCTGGCTCGGGGCAGGGCTGATGCTGGTCCGGGGCAAGCCTGATGCTGGTCCCGGGCAGGCCTGATGCTGGTCCGGGGAAGGGCTGATGCTGGTCCGGGGCAGACTGGGCGCTGTGCCGGGGCAGTGCTGGGGCAGTACTGGGGCAGTGCTGGGCACTGTGCTGGGGCAGTGCTGGGCACTGTGCCGGGGCAGCGCGGGGTGCAGGGCCGGGGCAGTGCTGGGTGCTGGGCCGAATTTTCTCCTCATCTTTCTCTTAAGATCTCTCCAACTAAGGATGGGGTCCTCTTCATCTCTCCTGATTTGATCCCTGAGCTGAGCCCACCACAAAGCAGCATAGTCAGTAAATTTGATTGTGGCTAGGGTTACCTTTTTCCTTTCGGAATATTTATGGCAATGAAAGAAGTCCTCCATGCTCTCCTCCCAATCAATGTACTCGTCAGGATTTGCCTTGCCAGCAAATTTGGGAACATTGAGCTTCCAACTGCTCACATCATCATCTTCCTCCTGCTCATTCCTCCTTGGCCGTCGGGGGCCATCTCCATTCGCGGCTCCAATCTGCTCGGCGATTCGGGCCATGTTTTCAGCTATGGCGGTCAACCGGGCATCAAAAGCATTGAACCTCTCATCTGCCATGATCAGTTACGAACAAAGGACCTCACAAAATCTCTCAATTGAACCTCACACACTCGTTTTCTTACCACTCGTGTATGAAAATTTTTTTTTTTTTTTTTAACAAGTCACTCAAATTAGGGTTTTCTTTGAAGTTTTCAAAACAAAGTCAATCTCAATTCAAGTAGTTGCAAGTTTCTTCGAAGCTATGCAGTGTAAGTCTACCAATGACACTAACAAGACCTTATACCTAGGGTTTCGGATTTCTAGGGGCCAGAATCTTGAGTTAGGACGTGGGATGACAAGACATACAAATTTGGGTGTTCTACCAAGGAAGCTAGTAGTGCGGAATCTAGTAGCTAACTTATGAAAAACCCCTCTTCTTGAACTTATTCTACTACCTTGATAGTGAACGTGGCCTTGCTTTTTAGCTAGGTCAATTTTTCTAGACCTTTGATTTTCTTTTCTTTTCTTTTCTTTTCTTTTTCTTTTCTATGATCGGCCACAGCTTTTTCTCACAACAAACTTAAAGAAAGGTAGAAGAATAGAACAAACACGATGAAGCTATTTTTTTAGGGTTTTTTCTGAAATTGAAAACAACGAAAGCATAAAGGATATGAATTCAAGTAAAAGAACCTGAAAACTGGGATAGATTGTTGGTCCAAGAGTTGAACCGCGCTCTGATACCAGCTGATGCGAACCGCTCCTCAATGAAGGGATCGACTCAACACCCAAAACTATATTACCAGCTTCACGAATCCTAACTTTTGAAAACCGCGGGGAATACTTGAAATCCACTAAGTATAGACTTAGGAACCCCAAGGTATTCAGTCGAATTCGGTGCCACAAACAAAGGATGAATGCCTTTGATGATAAACCGATCTAGACGACGATCAATTCCATGATGGTCGAACAGAGATTAGCAATTCCATGCTAAGAGAAAAACCGAAGTTTGAGTGTTTATTTCTTTCAAAGTTGTCCTTTACAATGAGGCTAGACGCCTCTATTTATAGGTGAGGAAGGGAGAACAGGCTCTCCTTTTCCTCCTACGAAATAGCTAATAAAACTAATAAAGAATACAAAAATAAGGACTGAAACTCGTAGCCTTGTTCACCAAGGAAAAGAGTCATTCCTAAACAAAAACACTAAAAGGGAAAAAGCTGGAAATTCCTAAAAAACAGCTAAACGGGTTCTGGAAGATTCAGCCAAATAAATAGCAAATAAATTGGAAAATTAAGCCCTTTGGCAGATCACTAGTAGACTTCATGGGCTTCAACTTTCATGTTGGACATCAGTCCAAATTCTGCCTCCAAGTAGCCCAAATTCGTCATTCTTTGTCAGACTAGGAATCTGTCCAAAACCGGGAAATCCTAGCTTGATTAGGATTCCTTGTTTGGATGCACTTGGCTTCTTCTCTCCATTTCCCGTATCTTGAATGTTACTCCATCCCTCCTTGGATCAGGCTCAGGTGGTGGCCTGATCACAGCTCCTTGCTTGGCCTTCCTCGGATCAGCATCCGAGCTCCACTCCTTGATGCTTAGGCCAAGCATCACTAGGACTTGTTCTAGCCCTATCTCCTTCAATACTACTCCAAATTCAGCTCCGTTTGTTGGAGTGTATTCCTGGAGCCATAAGGATTCCAGTGCCTTTGGAAAATCCCAAAAGGCACGGGTCAATCGTTCGCTGGGCCAAAAGTGCTCCTTTGACGGGCGCTGGCATGGGCCTTGTGCCTGTGGCAGGCTTAGCTTGGGGCCTTCTTCAAATCTGTCCAGGCTTTTTGAGTTCTGCTTCGAGCAGCTCTTCAGTAATGTCCACATGAGGCTCTCAGGGGTGGTGAATGGTCCAGGGCTCGTGACAATAGGTCTTGAGCTCCATTTGAGCACCTGGGCTCGTCCGGGGCTCGTTCCGGGGTCAATCTTCGGGCACCACGCTTTTCTGGCCAGGCACTCTTGGGTCCTTTGTTTCCTGTGCTCCAAAAATGTCTCTGGAGGATCCCAGGAGTGGTCAGTACCTTCAAGGCTCGTGGGAATCAGGTCAGGGCCTAGTGGTGGCCCTCGGCTCGGGGCTGGACTTGGCCCTAGGCTTGGTCGGGTGGCCCGGATCACGTCACTTCCCTTGTAGGGTTGGAGTCCGAATTTTCCCTCTTTTTAGTCTAGGTTAGGATTAGTTAAAGTCCTCTTTAGGTTTTCTAATTAGGACTCTTTTTATTTCTTTATTTTATTATTATTTAGGAAGTAGGGTTTAGGGAGGAGAGCTTGTTCCCTCACCTATATAAGGAGGCCGCCGCGCCACCTCTTGTACTCAGAACCCCCTTTGATCAAATATATTTCAGAACTTATGTTCTTTTCCCTTCGAGTTAATGTGAGGAGCATTGCTTAAGGTTGACTTATCATCAAGAGCATCCATCTCTTGGCGTGGCGTCTTCGACTGGACACTTCTGGTTCCCAGCTGTTATATAGCCGACGGGTCAAAGTACTATTCCGCCCCGGTTCCCGAAGGTTTCTACCTCGTTGCACGTTCCAACTTGCGGTGGTTAGGGTCGTCTGCCCACGGTTGCAGCGGTTCACATCTGTTGGTATCAGAGCACGGTTCAAACACACGAACCACAATCTATCCCAGTCTCCAGGTTTGAAACCCTGGATTCATATCCCTTTACTTTTGTTGTTTAGAAAATATTTCGAAAATCTCCATCTATTTTAGTTCTTGTTTTGAGTCTCTATTGTAAGGCAAAGAAAAGCTGGTGGCCATCAAAATCCATCAAAGAAAAATATTAAAAGAGTCAGAAAACAAAAAATCAAGCAAGGCCACCCTTGCCAAGTTCTTTATTTTCGTGTAATAGTGTGTTTAAGAAGAGGGGATAGATTAGCTTCTGTTGCTTGTGTTAAACCGAGCCACGACCCTAATTTTAACCACCAAGTTGTATTTTGCATCGAGTCCTAGAAAAAGAGCATTAGAAAATTATATTAGAAAAAGTATTGGTGTTCGTTTGTTCCACTAACCATGGCAGGAGTAGATCTATGTCTGTTGGAGCTTCAGTGCCTGATAGCACGCTTACAACTAAACAACATAGAATATTCGTTCAAGAGGTTAGTCGAAGACATGAGAGCCAGCACCGTGCCCAGCACCTGCCCAGCACCAGCCCAGCGCCTGCCCAGCACCAGCACTAGCGCCCGAGCAGCGCCCAGTGCACGAGCGGAGCCCAGCGCCCGAGCGGAGCCCAGCACCCGACGGGCGCCCAGCGCCCGACCGGAGTCCAGCGCCCGACCTGAGCCCAGCGCCCGACCGGCACCCAGCGCCCGAGCAGCGCCCAGCGCACGAGCGGAGCCCAGCGCCCGAGCGGAGCCCAGCACCCGGCCGGCGCCCAGCGCCCGACCGGAGTCCAGCGCCCGACCGGAGCCCAGCGCCCGACCGGCACCCAGCGCCCGAGCAGCGCCCAGCGCCCGAGCGCCCAGCACCAGCGCCCCCGCGCCCAGCCCCGGCCCCAGCCCCGACACCTGTCCCGGCACCAGCCTTGGCCCCTGTTCCGGCACCAGCCCTGGCCCCAGCCCCGGTACCAGCCTGGCCCCAGCCCCGGCCCTAGCCCCGGCACCAGCCCTGGCCCTAGCCCCGACATCAGCCCCGGCCCCAGCCCCGGCATCAGCCCCGGCACTAGTCTCGGCCCCAGCCCCGGTTCAGCAACCGGCCCCAGCCCCAGCGCCCGACCAGTCCCCGGAGCCCGAGCAACCCCCGACGCTGCCTGACCCCGGCGCCGTCCTGACCGACCCCGGCCCGATGCCGCCTGACCCCGGCCCGACGCCGCCTGTCCACGGCCCGACGCCGCCAGACCCCGGCCCGACGCCGCCTGTCCACGGCCCGACGCCGCCAGACCCCGGCCCGAGGCCGCCTGACCCCGGCCCGACGCCGCCTGACCCAGGCCCGACACCGCCTGATCCCGGCCCGACGCCGCCTGATCCCGGCCCGACGCCGCCCGACCCCGGCGCCGCCTTGTCCACCCCCGGCCCGACGCCACCCGACCCCGACGCGGCACTAGCCTACCCCGAAGCACTCATACCAGTCCTGGTATGGCCTGAAGGCCTCAGACCTGAGCCCCGAGCACCCGTACCAGCCCCGTTGCGGCCCGAACCCGTGAGGAGCCCCGATAAAACACCAGGTCAAGTCCTATACTCCCCTGAGATTAATTTTATTATTTCTAACGGACTATCAGGCAAGGACTCGAGGACGAATCCTCTTCAAGAAGAGGGGGATGATGTGATCCTGGCCACCAAGGACACAGTTGATGCTGAGCCAGCCCTAGCATTGATGTCGGGCCAAGAATGCACCGGCTCCAGGCCTATGCCAGCACCACCACCGGAGCCTAGAAGAGCCCAAGCCCCGGAGCCAGAAGATGCACCTGGGAGGGTGCTGATCCTCAGCCAGGCCCAAGGCCATCTCCTACTGAGGCCAAGATCAGACTGATGTCCCGGCAAGAGCTGATGCTGATACTGAGCCCCGACCCGGACCCCGGGCCAAGCCTAGCACCCAGCCTAGGGCCCATACCGACCCCCACGGGCCCCCAGAGCAAAGACCTGCCTAAAGACATCCCAAAGGTACCCTGGAAAGAAGGCTCGAAGCGGAACTCAAAAGGCCTGGACAGAATTGAAGAAGGCCCCAAGCTAAGCTTGCCACAAGCACAAGGCCCATGCCAGCGCCCGTCAGAGAGCACTTTTGGCCCAGTGAATAATTGACCCGTGCCTTTTTGGATTTTCCAAAGGCACTGGAATTCTTATGGCCCCAAGATTACCCTCCAACAAACAGAGCTCAATTCGGAGGAGTATCAAGGGAGATAGGGCTAGAACAAGTCCTAGTGATGCTTGGCCGAAGCATCAAGGAGTGGAGCTCGGATGCTGATCCGAGGGAGCCAACACTAGGAGCTACGATCAGGCCACCACCTGAGCCTGATCCATGGAGGTATTGATGACCATTCAAGATACGGGAAATGGAGAGAAGATGCCAAATACATCCAAGCAAGGAATCCTAATCAAGCTAGGATTTCCCGGTTTTGGACAGATTCCTAGTCTGATGAAGATTGACGGATTTGGGCTACTTGGAGATAGAATTTGGGCTGAAGCCCAACATGAAAGTTGAAGCCCATGACGTCTACTAGTGATCTGCCAAAGGGCTTAATTTTCCTATTTAATTTGGTATTTATTTGGCTATTTTTACCAGAACCCGTTTAGCTGTTTTTAGGGTTTTTTCAGCCTCCTTTTTAGGAGTTCTTGTTTAGGTAGGATTCTCTTCCCTTGTAGGGTTGGAGTCCGAATTTTCCCTCTTTTTAGTCTAGGTTAGGATTAGTTAAAGTCCTCTTTAGGTTTTCTAATTAGGACTCTTTTTATTTCTTTATTTTATTATTATTTAGGAAGTAGGGTTTAGGGAGGAGAGCTTGTTCCCTCACCTATATAAGGAGGCCGCCGGCCACCTCTTGTACTCAGAACCCCCTTTGATTAAATATATTTCAGAACTTATGTTCTTTTCCCTTCGAGTTAATGTGAGGAGCATTGCTTAAGGTTGACTTATCATCAAAAGCATCCATCTCTTGGCGTGGCGTCTTCGACTGGACACTTCTGGTTCCCGGCTGTTATATAGCCGACGGGTCAAAGTACTATTCTGCCCCGGTTCCTGAAGGTTTCTACCTCGTTGCACGTTCCAACTTGCGGTGGTTAGGGTCGTCTGCCCACGATTGCAGCGGTTCACATCAACTTGGAAAAGAGCTTTTGGCTGCAGCAAAAACAACTGTTTGAGTTTGATCTTGCCCTATTGCAATTCCTCCTTTCAGTTTCTCCTCATGCTGCAAGGCATCATCATAAGAAGAAGTAACTAAAGGTAAGGTTTTCATCATAAGTACCTGAGTGTTCACCACATCAAACTCAGCATTCAAACCTTTGATGAATAGGATCAAATAATCAGTGTCTTGTTTTGTTTTAAAAGCCTTAACTGCATAGCAGATGGTCATAGTTCCAGGAGCATAGTTACATGGTACTATGGGTGAGTATTTACTATACTCCTCCCATAATCGCTTAATCAAGGTATAATACTGAGTAACAGCCATGAATCCCTGCTTGCAAGCATGAATCTCATCCTGTAAGTTGGCTATTTTGATTGCATTCGCCTAGCCAAACCTCTATTTCAACTCTACCCACAACAGTTGTGCTACTTCATGATTCATAACACTATGTCGAATCTCTGGATGCAAGGAATTGATGATCCAATAGAGAACCATTGTATTACATGCATCCATAAAACATACTTATCACTAGTAGCAGCAGGAACCTGAATAGAACCTTCTATAAAACCAAGTTTATGCTTAGTTTTGAGAGCAAATCGCACAGATCTGTTCCACACTTGGTAATTACTTCCATCTAGAACTATATTGACGATAGATTGTTCTAAATTCTCATTCGGATTCAGATAGAAGGGAATACCAAAACTTGTGTCAGAATTTTGATTTCCTTGTCCATTGTTACTATTGTCGTTGAAGTTGCCAAACACCACACTAGAAGGATTGTCTGATCCATCACCTCTTGGAGAGTTCTGATTTCCTCCCGGTGTCTCCACTGATTCAGTACTGACGGTGGATCGTCTGCTGTCTGATACCATGACAGAAAAGGATAATGATATTGTAGGTTTTCAGGTGAGCAACAAAAAGTAAAGTTGCTATCTTTCCATTTCGTATTTATACCTCAGCTATAGGGTTCCGTTTTTACTGTTCTGATAACTAAATAACTGTAATAATAAAAGCCCAACACGTGGCTGAGGTAAATAAACTAAGAGTGTTCATTAAATCAAAACGCTGCGCATCCCTTTGTTCCATTCTTCAATCCACAACTTCAACATTCTTTTTTCTTTTGTTCTTATCTGCAACTCTCATCTTCCTTGCTGTGATCGATTGTGCTAGTGCTGTCTGATATAGTCGTGTTTCATACCCACCCAAGCCAAGGCGAAACAAACCAATATCCGCTACTTATTAATCCTCCTCTTCTCCCCCCTTAGTCCTACCCTACTCTTCCTAAACTTCCCCTTGGTCGTCGCGATAGGGCTCTGCCTCTAGATCCAATTCTACTCTCGAAGGAAAAATCGTCGGCGGTGGAGAAGGTAGTTAGTCACAAAAAAGAAATCGCCTCTGAAGGAGGACGCGAAGGCTGAGCTGCGGTGGTGCGAGGAAGGATTGAAGGAGGTGGAGGATGAAAGGGAAGAAGAGGAGGACTACGAGATTGGACGGCTGTTGGAGGTTTATTTGGAGTATCAGCTCCAACGGACGAAGTCGATTGTGTCCGGTGATGCTACAGATAGTAATAGCGGCGGTGGAGGTGGAGGAGGAGGAGGTGGGATTCGGAATCAGAGAGATGATGTTGATTCCAACATTGTCCCACTGTTGACCTAATTTGGGAAATTTTTTATTTTTGTTCTTTTTTCCATAGTAATTTGATAAATATGAATATTGTTGATATACTTTCAGAATATGAACCCATGTATATGTTTTTTTATCCACATGATTTATATAGATGAGAATTTTAAATATTATTATGGTTATTCATTTTGAATTTAAACCAATTAAATATGAGTTGAATGGGGTAAAAATTACGTTAATCAAGTATTTCTGGAGTTAAATTTTAATTTTGTTACCGTAAAGATTAAGTTAATCCCTAGGATTTTATGGACAGGGTATGTCATCCCTAGGCTTAATTTTGTTGCATGGACTATAGTGCTGAACGGAATTTACACCGAAGGTATCATCCAGAAGTGGGATCAGAACATTGATGCTACCTACTCTCTTTGCTCTGTTGATATGAAATCTCGTGCTCATCTATTCTTTAATTGCTCCTTCACTTGTGAGATTATCGCCAGCTTGCTTCCAGAACTGATAGGGTGTACATATTGGGAGGAAAGTCTAAATAGTGCTATATCTTGGTCTAGCAGCTGCAAAGGAAGGGTTATGAGGCTTAAGTGGATCATGATTTTGAACATGGTTTGGCGGGAAAGGTGTTCTAGAGTCTATAGTAATAGAAGGAGGGATGCTACAGCGTGTATTTCAATCATTTGGAAAAGGGATAAGAGATGAGCAACAAATTTTGAATTGTGTATAGTTACTTTGTAATTATTTTCTTAGACTTCTTGTATGAGCTTCATGCTTTTTGATGAAATGAAATCCCCTCTATTCATAAAAAAAAATGGAGCGGTCACACTCCAATTATTCTCGCCCCTGCCAAAACTTACAAATGGCGGAGACTTCATCCTCCACCGCCATCTCTTTGTTCAACGACGACGACGTTGTTGGATTCGTCGACGATCGCGGCAAACCAGCCCTCCGCTCCTCATCCGGAGGATGGAGATCTGCTGCATTCATCATAGATTCAGTTCATTTTATATCCCCCCTCCCCTATTTCACGATCTGTTGTGGGTTTTGCATTTTGATTTTGGATTTTTGGATTCGCAGTCAAGGAAGTGGCGGAGATATTCGCCTAATACGGGATCTCGTCGAACCTGATCACGTACCTCACCAGCCCGCTTGGCCAATCGACGACGGTTGCATTTGAGAATGTGAACGCCCAGTACACTGTTACCTGTCGTCGGAGCTATCGTCGCTGATTCTTTCCTTGGCCGATACACGACGATCATTGTTGCATCTGTCATTTACTCTGTGGTTCGTCTTCATCATTGAACTCTCAACTCATTGTAGCTAGGGCAACATTTAGTTTAAAACAGGAGAAGCATATATATGTATATCTGAAATTTATCAAATTACCTTTAGATCTAGTGGATTACTTCAAGACAATGGCGGATCTAGCCTCTTGTTAGGACTAAACAGTAAAATTAGTAATCAGTCGATGTGTTTCAGTTGTTTCGATCAAGTGTTTTTGACATCCATTTTACTTTTATTTTTTATCTATCGAAATTGCCATTCATACTATGAACCACTTGATGCAATGTCTTACTATCAACTTAAGTTGTCAGTTTTGTTTCTCTGCAGGGATTAGGGCTATTGACATTATCAGCTGCACTAACCATCAATGGTTGTCAAACCAACAACATCAGCGTATCACCATGTTCTTCCTCCGCAACAAAGTTGTAGGAAATACTGTTCTTCATTTCTCTGTACATGGTGGAAATAGGGCAAGGTGGACACAAACTGTGTGTGCAGGCATTCAGAGCTGACTAATTCGACGAGCTCCATTCTAAGGAGAGGAAGGACAAATATTTGATCATCAATTGGTGATACTGTAGCATGGCGACCGGGGATCAATGTGGCACTTTTGGTAGTTGTCTATGTCCAAGACAACTTGAGCTGGGTTGTCGGGTTTGCAATCCCTTGCTTGACCATGCTTGCTAGTCTCGTCACTTTCATTATTGGCAGGAGTACTTACAGGTTCAGCATTAGGAGAAAAGAGGATAGGAACCCATTCCTCAGAATCGGTAGGGTGATCATTCGAGCTGTTCGAAGAAGTAGCGGCAGTAGTAGTATAGAATCAGGCATTGTGACTAGTGAAGAAGGAAAAGCTTACATGTTGCCAAATCACAGCTCGCAACAGTTCAACTAAGCTAATTTTCTTCCTACATCGTGTCAAAATGTCAATGATACTCGAGGACTGAATTCTGGCCTTGAAAGGTTCCTCAATGAGGCACTGCTCGTGTCGGGACATGGTTCCATGGAGGAAGATGAAGGAGGAAGACTACAGGTTTGCAGTGTGAGTGATGTTGAAGAGACCAAATAAATGTTGAGATTGGTCCCGATTCCTTAGGATACGTTGTTGTTTTTGCACAAACCGCAACTTTCTTCACAAAGCAAGGCTCTATACTTGACAGAACAATCTTCCCAAACTTCCAGATCCCACCTACTTCCCTTCAGTTCTTCATAAGCACAACCATCATCATCTTCATCCCGGTCTATGACCGCCTTTTCGTCCCCATCATGGCATACATAACAGGTAGATAACTAACCCTACCTAGTCATCATCCGTTAAGGAATGTCATTATATTAGAGTTTCTGACTGAAATGTCTTTACATCTTTCGTTTGAGGTAGCTAAACCAACTCTGAACTCTCTCGCAAAAACTTGAACTTTTAAGATTCTGATTGACAACCATGCAGGAAAGCCTCGTGGGATCACGATGCTACAGAGGATAAAAACCGGGATGTTCCTATCTCTTCTCTCAATGGTCATTGCTGCCACGGTCGAGACAAAGAGGCTGAAAACTGAACACCGCAGCGAGCCAACAATGAGTATTTGATGGTTGGTTCCTTAGTATGTGGTATGTGGGATCTCATATGTTTTCACCATTGTCGGGCTTCAGGAGTTCTTATACGAAGAGGTGTCGAGCAAGCTGAAGAGCTTGGGGCTGTCGTTTTACCTCGGCGTGCTGGGAGTTGGGAGCTTTCTCAATAGCTTCATTGTCTCTTTAGTTGATGAAATTACTGGTGGAAGAAGAAGAAGAAGCTGGTTTGATGATGATTTGAACAAGGCACATCTTGATTACTTCTACTGGCTTCTTGTTGTTCTTACTGGTGTTTGGTTTGATGGTTTCTTGTGTTATGCTAGAACTTATGTTTATAGGCTGAAATAGTGGTGGATTTGGTTGCTATCTTTTCAAATCCAGTTCCCGAATTAAATTCTGGAAATTTCATTTGGGGGTGGAAATGGAAATTTGGGAATTGGGTTCTTGAATTCGACAAAAAATGGTGTATAAATGGCATTTAAGATTATAAATGGTGTATAGATGCGTGTATTCGTACTTAGAGCAACATTTTGATCTCATACTCAAGAGAAAATTTACTGAGTAGTTACCCTACTTGTATATGTTAATACACAAGCCTCCTGACTACTAAAGGTCATCCGGTTACCAGCCCAGCTATACTACCTCCAGAAACCACTCAAACCCTGACGATCTATCCAAGGAAGATCATGTGCGATGGTGCCTTTAATGGAAGCATCCAAAAAGGGCTTACGAAGCAATTATGTTTGATTCTGAGAGTCGAGTTATGGATGGGAGGGCTGGAAGTGTCTTTTGCAGATCACCACTTAGAGCTGAAGTAGAGGCGCTACTTGCGGTAGTCAAAATGCCAGTAGGATCGAACATTGAAACTACTATTCTGACTGACTCGAAGGTACTGTCAAACTGTGTTTTTGGATCTCACGATCATTGGTCGTGGGAAATCGTGGCGACCATTGCAAAGATACATCTTAGTCTTGCTCGGACAAGAAACACACCATCCACTCACAAGAAGGAGAGGGATGGAGATGGCTGACCGCATAGCCAAATTGAAGCCTGATAATTATCTCCCACCTGGCTGGTTAACACATTTGTAATTGTTGGTCTGGTCTTGTGGTTTTTGTTTTCCATTCGGTCTAATGACCTGAAACTTGTGAATGTTTTTGTTGGTGGTGCTATCGATTTTAATTCAATGAATGGAATCAACATATTTAAATCTAATCTCCTAATAATTCGTCGCAATAATTTTTGCAAAAGAACTGATTGGTCAGTCACGAACGAGGGAGGGAGCTAGAAGACAACTCGGAATCAAAATTAATTGAAATCGCGGGGCAGGATCGGTGATTCTCGCCGACTTTCGATGATGCAAAAGTGAGGAGGAGGTTGACAAAGATGCACAGTGGGCTTGTGATTTTTTAGATCGGATTCGGATCCTGCGATCTTCCGATGAGAACCACTGCGAGCTTCGGATACAGACATGGTGTTGACTATTTTCATATTTGGACATGGTCCGTGGTATTGTCGGAGAAAATCCGATGTATTCCCTCAATTTGGAGGTGTTAAGGTCGGTTGTATGACCTTATTTGCCATAAATGTTGTTAGTGGTGTTTTCATTGTTGATTTGGGTGCCCTTGCAGTGAAAGAAAACTCAAGGGGTTACAGAGGAAGCAATGAGAATTACAGGTGAAACTGTGGAAGTCTTTCTCTTTTTCATGAAATTTTTTTGACATCCTAGATCTGTTTATGTCTTGTTTGGGCACCGGTAGTGGTTGATGGACGACGGTGAGGGTGTGGCTGGAATATTTTGTAAATGGAAAGACTTCGCCGGAATCAATTTGTCTTTTTGATTGTTTAAGAACGTGAGTTACGCAATATACTTTGGAAATCAATGTTTTCAATTGAGTTTTATGGATAGCATTAACTTGTAAAGATCTGTTGGCTACTAAATGAAGATTATTGATTTGGATTTTTTAAAGAAAAAGATTAGTATATTTAATGTTGTTTTCTTCTCGTTTCGGTTGGCTAGCTATTTCGGACTCATATGGAAAGTTATGACTATTCGTGCTACTTTCAGAAAATGGAATTGGCTGTGCTGGTGATGGAGCTTGTTTTGGAAGGTTGAAAGGTTGTAAATTTTGTTTTATGTCAATCAAGACATACGCTTGCCATCAAACAAATTTGAGTTCCTTATGGTGTCAAGGAACAATCTCAACCATTGATTCATTTTTCATATCTAATGGTTTAAATTAAAAGGGTAAAAGAGTCATTTCACCATTTAATTTAATTTAATTTCTTTTTTAGTTTTTTTAATTTAAGGGGAAACAGCCGATGACCGGAGCTCCGACGACCCGAGCTCTGGCGACCGGACCTCCGACGACCGAACTTCCGGCGACCGGACCTCCGGCGACTTCTCCGATTTATTTTTCAGACGATCGGAGCTCCGATTTCGAAAAAATTTTGGCCACCGGACCAACGTTGTCGGGCTTATTTTTCTGGAATTTTTTTTTCCGATGACGTTTCGTACTCGTTTTTAATATGTGTACACATTTTTTTTACATGTGTACGTGCACATTTTGGTACATAAACTGTGTACACATTTATGTACCTATATTTTTTACACATGTACACAATGTGTACACGTGCACATACTCTTTTGTACACGTGGATGCACTCTTTGTACACGTGTACAAATATTTATATACGTGCACATACTCATTGTACACATGTATACAATATCTATATACACGTATACACACATTTTAGATGATGTTTCGTACACGTGTTATATATGTGTACACATTTTATACATGTGTACACGTTCTATACAAGCACACATTTATGTACTTACATTTTTTTACATGTGTACACATACTTTTTTGTACACGTACATATTTATATACGTGCACATACTCAGCGAAATTGAGTACATTAAATAAATGTGGACGTATACTTATTTTTTTACACTAATGTACACATATTTTGTACTCGTGTGCACATATTTTATATAAATCACGTGCACACTACTTATAAAATAATATGTGTACACCTATTCGTACACATGTACTCCTTTTTTTATATATTAGTGTACACATATTTCATACGCACATATTATATACAAACCATATGTATGCTACTTATTAAAAGAATTTTATTGTTATCCATGTCTCAATAATACTTAGTGGCATAGTGGTAGGAGTTTAGTCCTACAATAAGTAGGTTAAGGGTTCAAATCCCCTCACCAACATTTTTTCAAAAATAATTGTTGTGCTGGTGCTGGCGGCGGCAGAGGGAGGCTGCGAAGATGGTCCGGCGGCGAAGGGAGGCGGCCGGCGGTGGCTGCCGTGGCGAAGGGAGGCGGACGGCGGCGGTCCGGCAACGGTGACGGCCAGGACAGATTTAATTTAAAACTTTATACTTAATTATATTTGTGAAATGTCCTTATTACCCCGTTTTATTTTTGCACCATTGGATCTATTGGATGGCTAGGATTTATTTCTTGGTGTCAAGCAACCTTTTTCCTTGACGTAAAGTCAGACTCGTCAATTAAGTTATTTTGTTTTAGAGTAATTAGGTAATTAATTGACAGAAGATTGTGAAAGTTTGGTTGGTTTGATTCTTTTCCAATTAATCTCAGCCATAAATTTTTTTTTCACGTGATTGGAGTTTTTCTTCTTAATGAAGAATTTATTACCTTAATGAATTTTTATTTAAGGGTGATTGGAACAAATTAATGAGGATTAACCTCCATCCAAATCGTAATCTCCAGATAAATTTTATTTTGAATTTCAAAATTTATCAAATTTATTACTCTCTAATGGTGGTAATTGGTTTTTCGAATTTGCATCCCTTGGATGCGGCTATTATCCAATAAATAAGACAAATAATCTCAAAATTCACAAGGCTGTAATATAACGCAATTTCGATAAAACAAAATGGGTTGGCTTAATTGGTTGTAAAGTTTGCTTTAAGTTTCTTACCTACTTTTTCTGCGTTAGTTATCACTCTCTTTATTGCATCATGAATAGTCCTTGAAGGACTATAGGCATGTTAGTCGGTTTTTACTTTTCGCTATCCCCGCTCCCCCCTTTCTCATCTCCCACCTTTTTTTTATCTCCTAAGTTGGCTCGCTATCTTGATTCTCCCCACCACGGGAGTTTGCCTTGGCAAAAAAAAAAAAAAAAACAAATATGAACTAACAAAGAGTAGCAATATATCATGGACAAAATGAACTGCATTCTGCAAATTTAAATACACGCATGGAAAATGTATTGAACGAGAAGGAAAAAATAAAAAATACCATAGCCCCGAACGATTCCTTATTGTACATGAGAAGGGATTGAATTCTCATTGATCGTAGTGGAATAATCATTATCAATATGATCACCTGGAGAAGAATTAAGATTGAAAGGAAATGCGCAAGTGATGACTCGAAAATACATCATTTAATTCCCCTTATCTGATACATAATTGAGTGGCAAATGAGTGACTTATGTCATCTTTTGATTGGTTTCGTAATAAATTCTAATAATTGATCTTAAATAGCCTTTTAAGACCATTGTGGTTCATTTTTACGTTTTCCAAGGTGTTTTTGATTATTTTTCAGGTCACACCATAATAGAGCGCATTATCACGAAGCCATAGGTTTGAACGATGATTGATTTGAAGTCAATCGATTTGGAGTCTGGATGCTCACAGAAATAAAGTTGGAACGAAACAACACATCACTGCAGCGCGCAGCGACCCCGTTTACTTCAAACTCGGATCTTAGGAGGCTATGCTAGAATTTTGATAATTTGTGATAACTTGAGCTAGTATTGACTTGTTTGAGTTGTTGATTCTTGAGTGCCCTACCGCCCCCCCCCCCCCCAAGCCCCCCGAGTACCTCTCTCCTAATGAGTAAGCCAAACTAAGAGACCCTGTGAGAATACGACCCTAGCTAAAAGCTAGGTATCATTGATCTTTGATCAAATTTTGGCGCCATTGCCGAGGACTCTTTTGTATAGTCAGAAAGTTTTTAGCGACATTGTCCACCCTTTTTCTTTGTTTTGTTTTGTTTTTTGTCTATTTTGTTCATGTGTTTTCGATAAGAATTGCATACTTTTGATTCTTGTGTTGTTTATGCTGCCTGGAAACAAAAATCAGGAGGACTTTGTTGATCCTTTCGTAGACATGACGGACACAAGAAGATCGTTGGTGAAATTCACCAAACCTGTGGTGGTCGAATTCGAAAGAAGTATTGTTCTACCTCTGATTACTACTATAGATTTCGAGCTAAGGCCGTATTTGATCAATATGGTCTCCAAAAGGACGTATCATGGAAGTCCTGAAGAGTGCCCAGTTGCGCACATTGAGAACTTCCTTGAGCTTTGCAACACCTATAAGCAACAATAGTTTCAGCAAATGCTATCCGCGTCATGCTATTCCTTTTCTCACTCATGGGGTTAACTGAGAGGTGGCTCAATAGCCAACCTGGTTGAACTTTCACCAATTGGAGGCAGCTTTCCCAAGTATTCGTGGAGGAATTCTTTCCTCCCTCTAAGAATTAAGAGTTTCAGAAGAGGATTGCACGATTCATGCAACTAGATGATGAGTCATTGTATGATTGCAAGTATAGATTCCAAGAGCTTTCGAGAGCATCCCCACATCATGGGTTTGGAGATGTACAACTCGCTAATTTCTTTGGCACTAGTTTTAAAGATGCGACAACGATTACCATGAATTAGTTGGCGGAAGAAGATATTTCTGCTCTGTCTCCAGAAGAGGCTCTTCCTCATTATGCCTCGGTTATGAAGCAGGGTCTGACTTAGTCGAGGAGAGCTACTCTTCGAGATTCTATTAAATCAAATACCTCTCTTTTTTAATATATCTTTGGTGGATTCTCAAGATGCTGAGTTGAAGAAGCTTATGCAAAAGGTTGATAGGATGTTGCCTGGACATTCTAACTCTGGAAATGCTTCATCCAAAGGTTCTTATAAGGAAGTGAAGACCTACGAGACTTGTGATGACCCTCCTCATCCAGAGCGCGATTGTCTGCAAAATCCAGCAGCCAAAACTTTCTAGGAACCTTGTGGCTGGTACGGGACTTGCAACCATGATGGTGGAGCTTGCCATAACTTTCGGAGCAACATTCCCATGAACATTGATGAACTTCATCTCTCAAGGCTATCCTTAGAATTAGTATGGTTACGGTGGATTCAGACGAGAAGCATGGTTCAACCGTGACTACAACCATGATCATAAGAGGAATTCTGGGAACCAAGGACCGGGAAGTGGTTCTTGACCCCTATACCAACCTATTGGTTCCACCTTATGTTCCACTGATACCATTCCCCAATCGAGTGAGGGACAATTCGTAGAATGAATCCTTCCCAACATTTCTCAAGGTTCTTCAGAAACAAGAGGCAACGACTGAATTATTGCATGTGCTTGTAAAAATTCTGCTGAACAGTAAGTTTTTGCAGGATACTTTGTTCGGGAAGCAAGGAGTGGGGCTGTAAATTGTTGAAGTTGCTGAGGAGGTGATACCTCCTTCGGTGGTCAAGGAGACAAACCAAGTGGTGGGGATGCTAGAGAAGGTGCGCATTAACAAGGAGTTCTTGGAGAAGATCGCCAAGAATCCATCGAGCGCGGACCACTTAAAGAAGCTTTGTCTCAAGAAAGAAGAACTAGGAAGAGTCGATGAAGTAACTCTTGGGATGAATTGCTCACAACTCCTCCAAAGGCGGTTTGCCAAGAAGTGCGAGGATCCGGGAATTTTCTATTTTCCTTGTTTTATTGGTTCCCATTGCATTGATAGGGCTTTTGCTGATTTAGGAGCTAGTATAAATGTCATACCCTATCAATTATGCAAATGCACTGGATTGACGAAATTAACTCTGACTAGCATGGATATTCACTTAGTTGATAAGAGTTTTACGCAACCTCTAGGAGTCGTTAAGAATATCCTTGTTAAAATCAATAATTGTTACTTCTCGGTTGACTTTGTAGTGCTAGATATGAAGGAAGATTTCAATACTCCCATTATACTCGGTCGACCATTTCTCATTGATGAGCTTAGCGAGAGAATGACCTTTCGCTTAGGGGAGGAAGAAATTGTGTTTGAGATGGAGCCATCAGTATACTCCTTCATGTCTAGCACAACAAAATCAACCGGGAAGTAGCAATTATTGATCTTAACAAGAACATTTTTAACAATTCCTAAGGGTTGTTTAATGCTCTTATCAGCTAAGTGTATGACCATACTAGTAGGAAGTAATTCAGTTAATCCAAGGCGTTGGCATAAAGGACATCACATTATATTAGCTCCTAAATCAGCAAGAGTCCTATCTATACAATGGGAACCAATATAGCAAGGAAAAGAGAAACTCCCCTGGGTCCTTGTGCTTCTTAGCAACCCGCCTTTGGTGGAGTTGTGAACAGTTCATCCCTAGAGCCACTTCATCAACTCTTCATAGTTCATCCTTCTTCAAACATAGCTTCTTCAAGTGGTCAGTGCTTGATGGCTTCTTGATAATGGTGTCCAAGAATTCCCTATTAGCGCGCACCTTCTCTAGCATCGCCACCACTTGATCTGTCTCCTCTATCACTATAGGGGGTAGAACCTCCTCAACAACCTTCACAACTTCCAACTTAACTCCTTCTTTACCAAGCGAAGTGTCTTGCAAGAAACAACGTAGGAAGAAATCTTGACTAAATCATGCAAGAAATGAGTCCTTATCTCGTGCCTCTCAAGAACCTTGAGATAAGCATGGAAAGATTCATCCTGCGACTCGTCCCTTACTAAGTTAGGGAATGGGATCGGTGGTATATAAGGAGTAACCACTACATGCTTTATCTTGAGGGATCGTCTCAATGGGAATATCGACCACTTCAATCTCTTTTTCCTCTTGCGCCACAACCGCCTTCAGATGCTCTTATCGGGGTTTAGGCTCGGTGGAGCTTGGTATATCTCCTTTTTGTCGAATATTCAAACCCACTAGCTTCACCAACTTAGCAATCTGCTGCTTTATCCTCTAAGACTGAGAAATCTGACACTTGATTTGCGTCTCTACAGCTGCAAACTTTATGGCATACTTACTCTCCATGTGATCAATCCTCTGCTCATCTACCGGATGATCCATTATTATTCCTCCTAGCTGATCTTGGAGGTTGGTATAGAGGTCGGGAACCACTTCTTGATCCTTGGTTCCCGGAGATTCTCTTCTGATCCTAGTTGTAGTGATGTTTGAACTATGCCTGCTGCCTAAATCTGCCATACCCATACTGATTCTGAGGATAGCCCTGAGAAATGAAGTTCAGCTCCTCACTGTTCATAGGAAGATTGCTCCCTCATTATGGTTCCAAGTCTCGCACCATCCACAAGGTTCCTGGAAAGTTTTGGCTCCAGTGTATGTGAGACAAGCGCGCTCTAGATGAGGAAGATCACAACAAACTTCACAACTCTTCACTTGATTGAACAAACCTCTTGAGGAGGTACTTCCAGACTTAGAACTTCCAGATGACATCCTATCAACTTGTAATTGCAACTTCTTCAACTCAGCAACCTGAGAACGAACCAAATATTGTAAAGGAGAGGTGTCTCCCTTACTACAATCACAAGAGCAGATCTCCTCTTCCATGATCTACTCTGCTTTGCAGCTTAGGCATAATGAGCAAGAGCCTCTTCTAGAGATAGAGCATATACATCACCTTACGCGAACTAATTCACCGTCATCATTGTCGCATCATTAAACTAGTGCCAAAGAAATTGGCAAGTTGCACATCTCCAAACCCATGATGTGGGCAAGTGATAAGCTGCAGAACAACGGTCAAATAACTAACCTACAAAAGTAGGATAGATTGTACTCCACGGGTATTCTTCTACACCTTCATCCAAAAAAGGTATTCTTCTACACGTTTACTCAAAGGAATTAACAACTATTCAGGTTTTAACAGTTGTGTGGTGTGATTCCATGAATTTCTACTTCTAGCATGCAAGGAAAGTAAACTAATTAAAGAGATAGTTTGATTGGTTGATTGGTATTCAATTAATGCTAAGAGCTTAGAGTCGAATCCCCCTATGATCACCAAAGCATTGGCAATCATAAGACCGGCAGGTTTCATACTTAATTCATTCAATTCGTAATCACCGCCGTAGCTCTTTACCCTTAGGTCTAAGTCCACAAACGTTCGCTACTATTGAACTAGCTACCAAGATCAATTATTCGTCTGTGCGTTCGCTTCTCCAATGGATAGTTGACTGGCGCATCTAAATTGATCCTATGAGCTTTTCTTGAAACGAATTAACCCTAAACGACCGTTATTGGTAAGGTGAATCCACTAAATAGGTTAAATATTTAATTCGACGTTCTAAAAAAAGGCCCCTATTGGTCAGGTGTTTCCTTTATTCTAACAAGAATCTAATCTAGTTGATTAGAAAAGAAACATATTTTAAGAACGAAATAAACATGAATAAGAAAAGGTCTGAATTAAAGTCTTATTTCCCACCGATTCGTGACAGCTTTAAGCCTCAGGTCACTTAGGGTTCATCTAATCTAAGCTAGATAAGTTTAGCTACTCATATCCGACGAACAAGAATCAGAAACCACAGGAGAATTCATATTAAGAAGGAAGAACAGAGAGAAACTGAAAAACCTAATCATGATGATTCCGAGCAACTTCGATCTTGAAAATCTTCAACTCCTAGACTTCGAGCGTCTTCCGGGACTCCGAAATATGCTCTAAACTCTCTCCAGGCCGTGGCTTGATTATAAAATCGAATGTTGAATGAATAATCCCCTTTTCCTCTCTTTTTTAGGGTTTAAATGTTGATAAGAATTTAATTACTAAGGTCGTATTCCAGAAGGTCCTCTCATAAGCTAATACTCACAAAATTCATGAACGGTCTAAACATTTGAATTGAGATTTGATTTTGAACGAGAACAAATCAAAAGCAAAAACAAACAAAGTAAAACTACAAGTGAAATTGAGGATCAAACAAGAGAGAAGGGAGTTTAGCTTAGCAAGGGGTTTCTTCAAGCTCAAGGTTCATGAAAGCTGGTTTGAATCTCAAGCACGATGTGTAAACTAATGACCATGCAATTCACTCAAGTAGAATCAATGAACTCTCACACAATTGACTCTCTACTCTTAGACCAAATGCACCATGCTCTCGCTATGTGAACAAAGGTAATGGAGTGCCTTAACTTGCTCAATGAAATGCTCAACTCTTGATCTTCATGCTAACATTCATCTAACACAAGGTAAATGATGCAAGACACTCTCATGTCAATCATATAACACTAGTCTAGCAATCAAAAGGGTCTCTCAACCTTCAAATGAAAGAAAACTCAATGCACACCAAGTGTTTGATAAAATGACAACAAGGAAAACAAGCTCAAAATGGTTGCAATTGTATAATCCAATCTCTCAAATCATCCAATTACAATCCTACAACCTTAGATCAACATCAATCAATCATTCTCATGTATTGAAAGACATAAACAATACCAAAAGAACAAATCAAGCTCTAATGGCGACAAAGCACAAGGTCTAGGATTATCATCTTACACAAATGGCTAAGAGAAACTCAATCCATACAATCAATCTCCTATCCTAGCTTGATCCATCCCCACTAAACTAAACCCAAGCTTAGCCTAGCATAACCATGGAAGAAACCTGAATTTGAGTAGAGGAGACCATCCTTGCTTCCATGAAGGATCTTCCTACTTGGCTCTTCAAGCTCCAATCCAAGCTATGGAGGACTTCACTTAAATCCTTGATCTTCAAGTTGATCAACAAGGGAGGAAGGATGGTGTTTGGTTGAGAGAGAGGGATGATCGGCAATTGAGAGAGAAAAGAGTGACGGACGGTTGTATTGTAATAATAATATATCCTTCAATTTTAGCCTCCTTCTCCTTTATATACTGCACCGAAATACCTTAAATTTTTGGCGAAAACTATGTAAGATTTTCGCCGAAAAACTCTTTGAAAACACCGACCGGCTGATCATTTCCTCATAGGTTTTCAGAAATTGGACGCCCGTCTCCTGTAATTCTTCTGTTTGCAATTGCCGAGAGTTTTCGGCGACAACTATAAGGTTCTCACCGAAAACTTATGTATGACACCATGCACTTTTCTCGATTTTTCAACAGCCATATCTCCTCCGTCCTAGCTCCGATTGACCTCCCGTTTGATCCTACGTGCTCCTTGTCACTAGTACAACAATGCCAAAACCTGAAAATTCAAGGAAAACAACTCCAGTAGACATAGAATTGGCCTCAAAGTAGCAACCGGGCAACAAAAGGGCACTTTGCATAAAATATCCATAAAAGCCTATAAATCATAGCAAAATGAGACCAAACACGGGAGATCCCTAGGCTAATCGAGGACTTAAAATGCACTAAATATGATCAAATCAAATTCCCCTACGACTAAGCTTTGCTTGTCCTCAAGCAAATGAATTAGAAAACATCCAAGTCCACAAATGACAAGATCGGTCACATTGAAATTCAAACGATAACAATTTGGCTTAAACTGTTCCACGAACAAACTTAACCTACACGTGCCAGAACGTCAACCAAACAAGTCTAGACCTCACTAATATCTGCACACTTCAAGTAGTGGTTAATTGGGATACAGAAAAACCGACCACGACAACACCAACTCTAATTAAAAGGACTTGAACACAGGAAATGGAACGAATAGGGCGGGGGTAAGAGAATTTTTGAGAGTGATTAGTGATCATGATGTGGCTATCGACTCGACTGCATCCGCTTCTAGATCCGCACTTTACAAACTCGGGCGTAGGATCAAGGGCTACATTTGAGAACTCTCTTTTTTTCTTTCTCTTTTCTTTTTCATTTTTTTTCTTCTCTTTTTTATCTACTGCATACTAGTGCTCGATCCAACACTTCACTTAGGTGTTGAACCTGCCTAGCTCACAGATTTTGCCTTTGCTAGTGCTCAAGCCGACACTTCACTTAGGTGCCGAGCTTGCCTAGCTTTTCTTTTCTTTTGAGCATTTTCTTTCCAAATTAGCCACTTGATCCTTAGCCCCTTACAACTTCAATACAAGATTTCGAATTGGATTCCGTCTAATCTCTAGCCACAATCACGAGGGATGTTGAAGAAAAACATGGAAAAGGGGTGAAAATTCTGATTGCCTTCATCATCTTAGACCGGTGTTATCGAGTGGTACAAAAACACGTATCAAACCAATCAACCAACATACAAGAGTGATAAAATCTCTGTTCTGGCCTAGACTCATTTGATATTAGCTCTAACATGCTGGTTATAGGTTCTAAGTAGGACATTCTTAACGTCATTGTGAAAGCTTGAAGTCAATTAAACAACAAAAGTCAAGAATCGAATGATTCTACAATAGAGGAATTTGACATTCAATCAAGATCATGCAAATCATCAAAGCATAGCATTGGACTTCTACCGACAAATATTCACACCAAACCTCAAACTCCCCCTACGACTAACATGAGCATTGCCCTCAATGATCAAGAGAGAGAAGGTAAGGTGGAACGAAGTTACCGCGTTGGTAGAGAAGCATAGGAAGCCAAAGTAGAGGAAGAGTCCCATGACGCACATTGTGAAGAGTGATCCGCCTAAGTGCTTGCCAACATCTTATTCAACGAACTAAAACAACACAAAAACATAAAAGCGAAAAGGTAAGGATAACATGGGTTGCCTCCCACGAAGCGCTTCTTTAACGTCTCTAGCTAGACGAAACCAAGAGCACTCAAGGCATAACCAAGGATAAAACCTCAACCGCACCAATAGTATCATTAACCACATAATGTTTAAGTCGATGGCCATTCACCTTAAAAGGCTCGGTTTGGGATGGAGAGATTACATCGACGGTGCCATAAGGAAATACTTGAGTTACCATGAATGGTCCGGACCAACGAGATCTAAACTTCGCAGGAAAAAGTTTGAGCCGAGAGTTGTATAGGAGGACTTGGTCACCAACTCTGAAATCCTTCCCCGGCTTCAATCGGGAGTCATGAATGAGCTTCGTCCTCTCCTTGTATAGCTTGGCACTCTCATATGCATGATGGCGATACTCTTCGAGCTCATGTACCTGAAACTTACGCTCCTCTCTTTCGAGACTCATATCAAGGTTTAGAAATTTCAACGCCCAAAGAGATCGGTGCTCAAGCTCTACCGGCAAATGGCAAGCTTTACCATAGACCATCCTATAAGGAGTAGTGCCTATAGGGGTCTCATAAGCCATACGGTAGGCCCATAGAGCATCATCAAGCTTCGTCGACCAATCTTTTCGTGATCGATCGACCGTTTTCTCCAAAATTCTCTTAAGTTCCCTATTCGTCACCTCGGCTTGGCCACTAGTTTGAGGGTGGTACGAGGTAGACATCCGATGAGTGACACCGAAACGTCGGCACACCCTATCGAATTGTCCTTGAAAATGAGTACCCCGATCACTAATAATAGCACGAGGAGCACCAAAATGGGTGAACAACTTAACAAGAAACTTCCCAACAACTCGGGCATCATTGGTAGGCAAAGCTTGTGCCTCCGCCCATTTAGACACATAATCAACCGCAACTAATATATACTTGTTACCATGCGAAGGAGGGAACGGTCCCATGAAATCAATACCCCAAATATCGAATATCTCTACTACTAACGAAACATTTTGAGGCATTTCATCACGAGAAGTAATGTTACCTGAACGTTGACAAGCATCGCAAGACTTGACATAGTCTTGACAATCTCGAAAGATCGAGGGCCAAAAGAATCTGGACTCAAGTACCTTGCGAGCCGTGCGATTTGCCCCATGATGTCCACTCGTAGGACCGGAGTGGCAATGAAGTATGATGTCCTTCGCTTCTCCATGGTTAACACATCTTCTAATCATCCCATCGGAGCCAACTCGAAACATAAAAGGATCGTCCCAATAGTAATGCTTCAAATCCGCAAAGAACTTTATTTTGTCTTGAGTGGAGAGGCCCTCCTTCAAGTATCCACTAGCAAGATAGTTAGCTAAATCCGCGAACCAAGGTTCCTTGAACTCCAAAGTTGCTAACGCGAATAATAGTTCATCGGGGAAGTTGTCATTGATTTCTTCATTACCGTTGTGTGCCATTTTAGCTTCTTTCAAACGAGACAAGTGATTGGCGGCTACATTCTCGGATCCCTTCTTATCTCAAATTTCAATGTCAAACTCTGGCAACAAATGAACCCATCGAATCAATCTTGGTTTAGCATCGGTCTTAGATAGAAGGTACCTCAAAGCTTGGTGGTCCGTGAAGACAATAGTGTGAGAAAGCACCAAGTAGGACCTAAACTTATCAAAGGCAAACACTATGGCCAAGAGCTCCTTCTCCGTAGTTGTATAGTTCCTTTGAGCTTCATTGAGAGTCTTACTTGCATAGTATATTGGATGGAATCTCTTGTCAATTCGTTGGCCTAGAACCGCTCCAATAGCGTAATCACTAGCATCGCACATCAACTCAAATGACTTTGACCAATCCGGAGCAATGAGTATAGGAGCATTTGTGAGTTTACCCTTTAGGAGTTCAAAAGCTCGCATGCATTCATCATCAAATCGAAATTCCACATCCTTCTCGAGAAGCCGAGTCATAGGAGTAGTTATCTTGGAGAAGTCTTTAATGAAGCGCCTATAGAAACCGGCATGCCCCAAGAAACTTCTCACGGCCTTCACGGAAGAAGGTGGAGGAAGTTGAGAGATGGTCTCTAGCTTTGCCTTATCAACCTCAATGCCTCTTCGAGAGATCTTGTGACCAAGAACAATCCCCTCATTGACCATGAAATGGCACTTCTCCCAACTTAACGCGAGATTGGTCTCTTCACAACGATGCAACACCTTCTCAAGGTTCCTCAAACAAAGATCAAATGAGTCCCCAAAGACTGAGAAATCATCCATGAATACTTCCATGATATCTTCCACAAAATCATCAAAGATGGCAAGCATACATCGTTGGAAGGTAGCGGGAGCATTGCACAATCCAAATGGGATTCGGCGATAAGCAAACATACCAAAAGGGCATGTGAATGTGGTCTTCTCGATATCCTCCGGAGCAATCGGTATTTGGAAGTATCCGGACATGCCATCCAAGAAGCAATAGTACTCATGACCGGAGAGACGCTCGGGCATTTGATCCATGAAAGGTAGAGGAAAATGATCCTTCCTAGTGGCCTCATTGAGTCGACGATAATCTATGTAAACACGCCACCCGGTGATCATCCTTGTCGGGATGAGTTCATTCTTGTCATTGCTACACCGTGATCCTCTTCTTGGGAACAACTTGCACGGGGCTAACCCAAGGACTATCGAGATAGGAAAGATAATCCCAGCATCCATAAGCTTAATAACCTCTTTCTTCACAACCTCTTTCATGTTAGGATTCAATCTTCTTTGAGGTTGCACAACCGGCTTGAAATCTTCCTCCATGAGGATCCGATGTGAGCAAAATGTGGGACTTATACCTCGAATATCCGAGATGCTCCACACAATAGCTCTCATGTACTTCTTGAGGAGTTCCACTAAATGGTCCTTTTGCTCGGGTAGGAGCTTAGAATTGATGATGACCGGTAGCTTAGAATTTGGCATTAGAAAAGCATACTCCAAATGAGTGGGAAGAGGCTTGAGTTCAAGAGTAGGTGGTTCTTCATAGGAGGTCTTCACCCTTTCCACGTTCGGAAGAGCAACAAAAACTGTTTCACTCTCCAACTTGTCTCTCCCTTCATCAAGCGAAGCCACCTGAGCTTTTAACTCTGGGGTGTCCTAAGTGTTCCTGCACATTCATTCTAAGGAAAACATCCAAAGAATCTCGACACACGAAGTTAGAAATACTACACACACTAGCCGAAGCAATAGTATCACACGAGTTCTCTAAATCATCTTGTGCGTGAGAAAATTTCATGCCATCGGCTATGCAAAATGTGACACTCTCTTGTCCTACTCTCAGTGTCAATTTCCCATTATGCACATCAATTAAAGCACGAGAAGTAGCAAGAAATGGTCTACCAAATATCAACGAGACATCCACATCATCGGTATCAATGACCGCAAAGTCAACTAGGAAAACAAAAGGACCAACTTTAACTAGCACATCATCAACAATCCCCCTAGGACTCTTGGTCGACTTGTCCGCAAGTTGAATGTACATACGAGTAGGACGAAGATTAGATAACCCTAGTTTCTCAAATATGCAGTAAGGCATGACATTGATACTAGCACCTAGATCCGCAAGACCATTAGCCAAAGAGGTATTACCTATAGCACAAGGGATAGTAAAAGTACCTGGATCCTTAAGCTTTTCCGGTGGACTCTTGAAGAGAACGGCGGAGCATTCCTCATTGAGGTGAACTAGAGATGTCTCCGGTAGTTTCCTCTTGTTGGTGTAGAGTTCCTTCATGAACTTAGCATATTGAGGCATCATAGTCATAGCTTCGGGAAACGGAAGAGAGAATTGCATTTGACTAAGCCGCTCCACAAACTTCTTAAAAACCTTCTCAAGGCCATCCTTCTTCACTCGAGAGGAGTATGGAAGCTTAGGCTTGTATGGAGGTACAACCGGTGCGGAAGGAGAGACCGGTGGTGTACTCGATGTAGCCTTACTAGGTTCCTTGGAAACCTTAGTACTCATATTACTCGTAGGAGGTTCGACTTCAACCTCAACTTCATCCGAAGGAACCTTAATATCATCATCATCAACCATTATAGTAGGAGCTTGTACCTTTTGGAGTCAATTGGAGAAAAGGTTGCATCTTGCAAAGGTTTTCCCACTTCTCAATGTCACTACCTTGCAATGCTCCGGGCCCTTGGGATTGACCTTGGTATTTGAAGGTAAAGTGCCCGAGGGTCCTCCGAGAGCGTCTTAGCAATATGACCCATTTGATTCTCCAAATTTGCAATTGAAGCTTGTTTATTCTTGATAAGTTGAATCATTGCCACGTTGGTATCCTCTTGCGATATTGAGGAACCGCCCTCTTTGTTGTGAGGTGGTTTGTTGAATCCGGGTGGTCCATCACCTCTATGATTGTACATTCCCGGTGGGGTAGGACCTTGGGGACTTTGATTTGGATGTCCACTTTGATTCCATTGATTTCCCCCTTGGTTCCCTTGTCCTTGGTGACCTCCTTGAGTCCATTGACTACCTTGGTTTTGGTTACTTCCTTGAGACCATTGGTTGCCTTGATACCCTCTATAACCTTGGAATCCTCCTTGATTTCCTTGGTTGTACCCCTTGTTATAACCACTACCTTGACTCCCTTGGTTAGACTTGTTGTACCCACCACCTTGGTTCCAAGGTCGGTTATAGTTACCCCCTTGATAGTTACCTTGGGGGTTGAAATTACCATGGAATCCTTGACCTTGTGCGAAGCTTACCTCCTCATTGTGATCGCCTTGGCCAAGCTCGGGAGTGGCGGAGGGGCAAGCACTGACATCGTGACCCTGACCCCCACAACATTCACAACAATATATTGAAGCCACTAGGGGGATTACCCACATGAGATGATGGAACCTTAGAGGGATGCTTAGGAATACTTAGGTTACTTACCTGAGATGCCATAGCATCAATCTTCGACATGAGGAGCGCAAACATAGGGTCATCTTCATCTTGGTGCCCCGGTAACTTAGGCTTCTTCCCATAGCTAGACGAATCCTTTGGTGCATCAACACTTATAGCTCTAGAGTCATAGTGAGTGTCGCTCCCATACTTGGACCTCGGAGGTTGTTGTCGATACCAACTCCTTGTCTTGTTGGCCATCTCCGCAAAGAGTTCTAGAGCATCTTCGGGAGTGAGCATCCTTAGATCACCTCCGGCGGCTTGGTTGATCATCCTTGTATTCTCAAAATCAAGGGACCTAGCAAAGATATCCGCCAAACTCCATTCGGCGAAGTTGTGATGAGGACAAGACCGAAGAAGGGCTTGGAACCTATTCCAAGTCTCATGGAAGAGCTCTCCCTTTGTTGTGTGAAGTGGTTGATACGATCTCGGATTGCATCCGTCATATAAGGGGGAAAGAACTCCTCGAGGAAGGCTTCGGCTAGTCCCTCCCATGTAGTGAATGTTCTACTAGGTTGGTTCTCCAACCAAGACTTGGCTCTACCTTTGAGGTAGAAGGGGAAGAGTCGGAGTCGCACATAATCCGGGTGAACTTGATCTTTCTTCACCGTATTGCATATCTCTAGGAAGTCCTTCAAATGTCTAGACGGGCACTCTCCATCTATACCATTGAACACCACTCCATTCTGTACCATCTGAATCATATTAGGCTTCAAGTCGAAGTTTCTTGCATTTACCAGTCTTCGCATGATGCTCGAGGCTGCCCCTTCGAGGGTTGGGCGAGCATAATCAGCTAGTGTGCGCCTCGCACCTCTTTGCAATTGATCATCTTCATTAGTGTGATGTAAATGTTCCGAATGGTTATCCTCATCCTCGTGATGAGACATAGTGTGGTGTGAGATGCGGTCAACTTCTTGTTCTTCAACTGTAGGAGGTGGGGAAATAGTTCGTGGCTTGAGCACTTGTTCTAGTCCTTGGATTCGTGCTTGAAGATGAGCTGAACGCCTCATGCACTAACATCAATCTCCTGCAAACAAGCACAAAGAACACACCCGAGTAATACAACGATGCAGGATAAGAAAGTAAACAAAGAGTAACAAGGAAGCTAAAAGGAAAATGGAAGGAAGTGTAAAGATCGGTTCACTAATAATTGCGTTCTTAGGAATGAGAGAATCCCCGGCAATGGCGCCAAAACTTGATAAGAATTTAATTACCAAGGTCGTATTCCACAAGGTCCTCTCATAAGCTAATACTCACAAAATTCATGAACGGTCTAAACATTTGAATTGAGATTTGGTTTTGAACGAGAACAAATCAAAAGCAAAAACAAACAAAGTAAAACTACAAGTGTAATTGAGGATCAAACAAGAGAGAAGGGAGTTTAGCTTAGCAAGGGGTTTCTTCAAGCTCAAGGTTCATGAAAGCTGGATTGAATCTCAAGCAACGATGTGTAAACTAATGACCATGCAATTCACTCAAGTAGAATCAACGAACTCTCGCACAATTGACTCTCTACTCCTAGACCAAATGCACCATGCTCTCGCTATGTGAACAAAGGTAATGGAGTGCCTTAACTTGCTCAATGAAATGCTCAACTCTTGATCTTCATGCTAACATTCATCTAACACAAGGTAAATGATGCAAGACACTCTCATGTCAATCATATAACACTAGTCTAGCAATCGAAAGGGTCTCTCAACCTTCAAATGAAAGAAAACTCAATGCACACCAAGTGTTTGATAAAATGACAACAAGGAAAACAAGCTCAAAATGGTTGCAATTGTATAATCCAATCTCTCAAATCATCCAATTACAATCCTATAACCTTAGATCAACATCAATCAATCATTCTCATGTATTGAAAGACATAAACAATACCAAAAGAACAAATCAAGCTCTAATGGCTACAAAGCACAAGGTCTAGGATCATCATCTTACACAAATGGCTAAGAGAAACTCAATCCATACAATCAATCTCCTATCCTAGCTTGATCCAACCCCCACTAAACTAAACCTAAGCTTAGCCTAGCATAACCATGGAAGAAACCTGAATTTGAGTAGAGGAGACCATCCTTGCTTCCATGAAGGATCTTCCTACTTGGCTCTTCAAGTTCCAATCCAAGCTATGGAGGACTTCACTTAGATCCTTGATCTTCAAGTTGATCAACAAGGGAGGAAGGATGGTGTTTGGTTGAGAGAGAGGGATGATCGGCAATTGAGAGAGAAAAGAGTGGCGGACGGCTGTATTGTAATAATAATATATCCTTCAATTTTCACGTCCTTCTCCTTTATATACTGCACCGGAAATACCTTAAATTTTTGGCAAAAACTATGTAAGATTTTCGCCGAAAATCTCTTTGAAAACACCGACCGGCTGATCTTTTCCTCATAGGTTTTTGGCAAAAACTCTGATAGTTTTCGCCGAAAACTTCTTCATAAATCGGACGCCCGTCTCCTGTAATACTTCTGTTTGAGATTGCCGAGAGTTTTCGGCGAGAACTATAAGGTTCTCGCCGAAAACTTATGTATGACACCGTGCACTTTTCTTGATTTTTCAACGGCCATATCTCTCCGTCCTAGCTCCGATTGACTTCCCGTTTGATCCTACGTGCTCCTTGTCACCAGTACAACAATGCCAAAACCTGAAAATTCAAGGAAAAAAACTCCAGTAGACATAGAATTGGCCTCAAAGTAGCAACCGGGCAACAAAAGGGCACTTTGCATAAAACATCCATAAAAGCCTATAAATCATAGCAAAATGAGACCAAACACAGGAGATCCCTAGGCTAATCGAGGACTTAAAATGCACTAAATATGATCACATCAAATACAACAAAATCCAGAAAACTATGTGAAAGTGCACCGACGCACTTTCTCTGTGCAGTTGGGTGCACTTTTTGCTGGAAGAAATTCCAGCTTCTTATTTTTGTGATTCCTGCTCCGTCCGAACTCCGAATTTGTCCCCATTTGAAGCGCTGGACTCGTAAGAGAGTCCTCTACAATGTGGTAACCTTGAGGCTCAACAGCAAAACTCACAAAATATCAACAATGTACGCATGTGGAGCCGAGAATGTCATAGTTAACACATTTACACCATACTCATCATAATTACATCCATGGGTGTGAAATGTAGTTTAATATGGGAAGATAAAAACTATAAATTTAGTGTCATCAGCAAGCTCTCAAGAGCTCTTGGAATCTGTACTAGCAGTCTTAGAGCAATTCATCATCCAGCTGCATGAATCGTGCAATTCTCTTTTGAAACTCTAAAAGTCTTGGAGGGTGGAAAGAATTCCTCCAATTGGTGAAAGTTCCACCAGGTTGACTATTGAGCCACCTCTTTGCTGCTCCCATAAGTGAGAAGGCAAACAACATGAGGCGAATAGCATTCACTGAAACTCTATGCTACTAGTAGGTATTGCAGAGTTCAAGGAAGTTCCAGATGTGCTATGTTGGGCACCCTTTAGAGTCTCATGATATGGCCTATTGGAGACCATATTGATCACATGCAGTTTCAACTCTAAGTCTGCTGACGTGATCTGAGGTAAGACAATACTTCTTTCATCTTCTCCCACCACAAGTTTCATGGAATCCGCCAACGATCTCCTTGCAGTCGCCATATCGACAAATAAAGGATTCTCAAAGTCTTTGGGATGCAGCATTAACAACATAAAGAAGAACAAGGAGTTACAAGTACCCAATCCTTATCAAAGATAAATGAAAGCAATCATACAAGAACAACAAAAAGTAAAGGGTGGAGCACAAAAACTCAA
Source organism: Linum lewisii (assembly GCA_034768395.1). Lineage (NCBI taxonomy): Eukaryota > Viridiplantae > Streptophyta > Magnoliopsida > Malpighiales > Linaceae > Linum > Linum lewisii. The sequence continues at coordinate 51,393,419 of CM068298.1, read as the reverse complement.
AATGTTTGAGACCAAACAAAAAATCCCCGGCAACGACGCCAAAATTTGATAAGGAGGATAACCTATTTCAACAAAGATACCTGGCTTTTGGCCAGGGTCGTATTCTTGCGGGTCTCTTGGTTCGGCTTACTCAGTTCTGAGATAGGTGCTCAAATGGGGTGGGACTTACACAAGTAACACTTCACGCAATCATAGACAAGAATATGCACAAGTTATCACGAAAGTAACTCAAGCACGGGCTCAAAGAGCATGGAAAGTGGGGTTGACAACAATTCAATTCAAGCGCACAGGAAGACAAAACACAAAGACTGAATGAAATGGATGAGAGGCAAGGGTCAAGCAAGTTTCCCCTTTCGGGTTCATGAATCATGAATACACAACCTTAGATAGAATGATCAAAATAGGTCAAATGAGATCTTTCAACACTATACTGACATGTATCCTAAGCTCATGGGTCAAGACATTTAGGACCACGCATTAACCACTAATGAAAAGGGAATTGGTCACCATTTACAATGACAAGTAGAATGCGCATATAATGTTTGATGAATGAAATGCTTATGGGCTGTCAACAAAAAGACATAGCTAACATGCTCTTTTTTTGAGTTATGATGCAAACTACAGTCATCCCTATGAAAACTATGAATGGAGAGCTCATGGGTCAAGACAATCCCCAAAAACATGGTAAAATTCTAATCATGCATCTAGGTCAAGAATACAAGAAAAGAATAGGACAATAACACATAGGTCTGAATCACATCTGAAATTGAATTAAGCCAAACTAAATTCAAGGTATGCAAGTGTAATCAATCATCAGTCCCCCTAAGGTTTCACTCACTCGAACCCTAGGGCGTTTAGTTACAGAAGTACATAGTGGAGATCTGAGAAATACAACCTAAGAAGAATAAGATGAAAAGCTCCACCAATTTCTTCCTGTCCGGATGAATCTTGATCTTTGTCTGCTGTTTCTGTGATGTAGGAGATGAAGGATGATGATGGGATGATGATTTACGGACTCCGAGAGGGTTTTCAAGGTGTTGCAGGTCGAGAGTGTTCATCAAAATCGAGTTTAAAATAAAGTGTGTCTATTATGAAATTTCCAATTTTGATGTTATAGCCGCCCAAGTACTCTGCGTGTAACTGGCATATGCGCCGTCTATACGCTGTTTACAGGCCAAATTTCTCCAATTAGCTCTTTTTTCTCACCTTGCGTTGCGTTGTAATATCGTAAGCCCTTCAAACCGTGACCTTGCGTTGCATTAAACTTCAGAAATTGATAACTTGAGCGTCTGGACTCTAATTTGAGCACCATTTGAATCTGTGGATTTGTATCAACGTGTTCTATAAAAAATGCCTTGGAAAATGTGAAAATGGACCACAAGTATCCCAAGAGGCTAATTAAGATGAATAATCATAAAGTTGGTCAAAACCATCCAGATAACAACATTAACACTCAAAAGCCACTCGATTACGAATCATATATGGGGGGGGTAAAACGTGACATATTTCTATCCATCAAAATACCCCACACTTGAACGTTGCTTGTCCTCAAGAAAAACTCAAAACAACAAATGCACCTACACAAGCATGTATAAATCAAGAACATGTCATGAATCGTCAACCAATGTAATCGGCACCTTAGAAATCAATGAACTAGGATATTAAGCTCGACCATGCACTTTAAACCGGACAACATCATGAAGGTAAAAGAGGAACAAGATCTAATTGAGCTAATGATCAACCGACTTGAGGAGTCACCCGGAACTCGCTAATGATCATCCTGAAAGTAAAAGATGGCAAGACATACTACCTTCTGTTCATACTCTAGGACGCACCCGACATTCGCTAGACAATGGATAAAAACTCAAATTTTAAATTAACCACTTTTCTTTCTTACCTTTACATTAAATTTCAGTGATTGGTTGTGGATACTACCGGGTATGGAGCAGCCGAAAACCTTTGGAATTCCGTGTTATCCTAAACCTCAGAGATGATCGGGAGTGGGTTAAAATAAGAATGCCACACTAAGACTTCCCTTTGGGACTACAGCAATGGGCGGGCACGTATGCCAGCTCGTATATTGACCCACAACCAACACCTTTTTACATTTTAACATGCACTTTGGCAAATAATTTTTTTTTCTTTGGATTCCCTTATTTAGACCGGACATGGCATCAGACTTGAAAAAATTCGCTACAATCACCACCCAGTTTAGTCAACTTTAGTCAAGTTGAAGGTGTATATCTATCTTGATCATGCATATCCCACCCCACACTTAAACAAGACAATGCCCTCATTGGACAAGCATAAATCTAATGTGAAGTAGGAGAAAAGAGAAGATGATACTGGGAAAAAGAAGCGCGCTCACAATGAAATCTGGAAGGACTAGACTTCCGCTCATTTCTTTTCGCTCTTATTGCTCCCATTCTTTCGTACCTTGACCATCCACAGTATCATCATAAGCAAAGTACAGTCATCCGAAAGTTTTCCGTACAAAAAGAAAAGAAAACCAGAGAAAAAGCAAGGATACGCAAAGGGTGCCTCCCAAGAGCACTCTTTATTTTACGTATTTGAGCTAGACGTTCCCTCTTCCATTGTGGTGGAGCCAAGGTCCTGACACAAAGTTTGACTACCGCAACCTTCTGTCCGGATCGGTATGCCTTGAGAAAGTGGTCGTTCACTTTGAAAGGGGCTTCATTTGGTCACGTTATTTCTACTGTTCCATACGGAAATACGGTCGTAATGGTTTAAGGTCCATACCACCTCGATCTCTGCTTCCTAGGGAAAAGTCTGAGACGCGCATTATATAGCAGCATATTATCTCCAGGTAGAAAGATCTTCTCTTTCGGCCTATCATCGTGCATATTCTTTGTTTGCTCCTTGTACAGCTTTGCACTGTCATACACATGGTATCTAAACTCCTCAAGCTAAAGTAATTTCTTCTGGCGCTCTTCTCATGCATCACTAGCATCAAGGTTCAGTTTCTTTAACTCCCAATAAGCCTTGTACTCCAATTCGACTGGTAAATGGCATGTCTTACCATAAACAAGTTGGTATGGAGATGTACCTATCGGTTTTAAAAAGCAGTGAGATATGCCCAAAGCACATGATTGAGTTCGGTCGACCAGTCCTTAATGGTCTGGCCAAGCATTTTCTCAAGTATACGCTTGAATTCCCGATTAGTTACTCAACTTGACCACTACCTTGGGGATGGTAAGCAGTGGTCATGCAATGGGTGATGCTATAACGTTGACACTCCTGGTGATATGAACCACCTGCAGCCGTGGGCAGGCGACCGTAATATCGTGAACTATGTAACAAGGCGAGGAGTCTAACCTTAGTATCGATGAAAAGTAATTGGACCCACTAGTTGTAAATAACTAGGAACCCTAAGTGTCTAAGTCGAATGGTGCCACGCTGTCGAGGGTGTATACCTCGAGTCACGATAAACCAACCTTAAGCTTAGCAACAACAAGCAAAAACTTGAAGGAAACGAGAACAAAAGTTTTCAACTTCAAAGTTGTATTTCCTCATGGCCGAAGGCCTATATTTATAGTACAAGGATCATCCTTGGGGCTCTCATATTCCTACTTAGAAACTGAATCTAAGACATAAAATAATCCTAAACATCCGACTAAAAAGGAAGAAAACCAATTGAAACTAGGAAACTGTCTAAAAATGGGTAAAACCCTAAACCGGAAAAACCCTAGGGCATCCGTTTCCGTGTCCTAGTCTGACAAGGATAGGGCGTCCTCCATGTCTCCTTGTCCAAAAAGGATTTGGAATAGTGGAGGTTTATCCTGAGTCGGCAAGGAATCCTTGTAGCAATGGAACTTTTTCATTGGGGTCGTATTTTGGTGGCTCAGTGATGAACGTTGTAATGCGTGCAATCAAATAACTACCAAGCTAGAAGCTAGGGTAGATCGTATCCCACGGGCCTCTTCTACTTGCTTACTCAAATATGTTGACAATTTTACTCAAGGTTGAACACGTAGTGCGTGGTGTGAGTTCCACGACTTCTATGCTAAATTGCACGGAGAAATGAAATTAAATTTAAATGTAAATGATTGGTTGTTTGACTTAGACAGACGACAGGTGATGAACTGCAGGACAGGTGATGACTTTTCTTTTGACTTCGTTCTTCCATATGTAGGGAGAAGAACGTTTATTGAACTAAGAACTTTGAAACTTTTCTCTTTTTTTCTTGCTTTTTTCAAAATTTTCCTTATTTTTCTTCTTTTCTTTTTCTTTGTGCCGATTCTTTCTTTTAGTTGCTAGAGGGGTTTACACGTTTGGACATAATAGCTAAGGCCACCTGTTTAATGGCTACAGGCAGGTTACCACAAACCGACTTCCGGTAGGTCAATCTAGAACTACAACCACAAGGGATTAACGGGAATGAAAGAATGGGAAATGGCTGTAATGTATATCGTACCGAAAGAACAGGCCAAGCTCAAGGGTTTACACCTAATGGATTTAACGTTAGGTAGGCTATCTGTCTTAGTAGCTGAAATCTAGGTGCCCCTATCATTCTAGAACTCGTGTCATCGTGTGTCTTGAGTAGGTCTCATGCAAATTTTAACTCATTCAAGCAAACAGAAAACCACTCAAAAAGTATTAAATTGCAAGTTATGTGCAATGGATCAAAAGCTCACATTTGGTTTGCTAGTAGGGGTGGCAATTACCCATCCACGAGTTTTTTTATCCATATCCAACTTGATCCATATTTAAATGGATCGTATATGGATCAACACTATTGGATGGATCTATTGGATCGGATCGGATCGGATATGGATTTTAAAATTTATTCAAGTCGGATTTGGATTAAATTTGGGTTATCCATTTACTGAGCTTAACATCCTAACAATATCAATGGAAAATGCTACAAAGTCAAATTTCAATAAGCTCACTAAGCTTCAGCTCTCTCTCCTTCACAACTGACACCAAAAACATCATCTTATCATCTTCCTTATATATGCAAACTCCAGCTCACAACGGAGACAAAAAAAGAGTCACAAGTAACTTCCTATCATAATTACATATATATGTAAACTCCAGCTCACAGTCACTTCCAGTTCCAGAACCGCCATTCTCAGTTTCCTCTGCAACCATTCTTCATCCCTTTGCTGCCCCTTTTCAGTCCACTGCAAGCATTACTAATTGACATCCATCAACCCATCTGCTACCAAACAGATTTGTGTTTGGTAGCATATGGTTGAATGGTTGAAGCGTGGGGCAAGCCATGGAAGTACCAGAAAATGATGTTGAATGGGACAACTCTTGTGTCCCCAACAATACCTGTAACAGTTGTACCTTAAGACCATGCTGCCAGGATATTAACTCCTGGTGCTGCGATATCCGGCTGCATATCAAAACCAATTCGATAATGAAAATGAGGAATGTTAACTGTTAAATTAGTCGTCATCAGTCATGTTTGACAGATGTTACCTTGAGAATGCCTGCTGTGATTGGGTTTGGTCCCCTTGAAGAGAAGTTGATCACATAAGGGGAAGCAGCAATCTTGTGTTGACGCGTCTTAAGTATTGTTGCATTTGGATCACTAAGCAAAGGAATCATGATAAGAACACAACCCAAAATGCTAAAAGATTATTCTGCTGTTTATTCCCAATGTACCTGGAAGAGTGAATGTAGTCAATGATGTTAGCTTGGGTCAAAATGGAAACAGGTAAAGGGAAGTTAAATACAACATCTTCAGTGAAAGAGAGTGACATTGAGGAACTAAAGGCACTAGCTCTTATTGCTTCATCCCCTAGTATTACATTATCACAATGCACAGTCTTTCCTTTTACATGCTTCTTGTCCAAGCTGCCAGGGCTACAGAACCCGTTGTTTTCCATTTATGCATTCAAGTTATAACTTACCAATGTTCCTCTCAAACTATGAACTAGAGTGTATAACATATATGCTTACCTAGAAGTGGATGAATTGTGTCCTGCTTTTCTATTTGGCACATCTCCAACATACACTAGAGGATGTTTCTTACTTGTCTGAGTGTTTATGGAGCTTCCCTATATTATCAACAAAGGGGTTTAAGCACAGAAAAGTCCCAACAAACTACAATTTGAATGTTTGATCCAAATCATTCCTCAAAACAGTAGAGCTCACCTGATAAATTTTGTCATTGCCCAACTTAACCCCAGTAGTAAACTTCCTGTCAATGGTGCTAGCAGCCACAGAAAGCGACCAAGGAGAGCAATTAGTGACAGTTCCAGGTTGAGGGCCCGTATTACCAGCTGAATTAGAAGTAAGAATCCCATTCTTCATCGAATGGAAAGCCCTAATAGCTATGGAGTCCTTGAAATACTCCAAAGCGGGTCCTCCAACTGACAAGGAGATTATGTCAACACCATAAGTGATATCGTAGTCGAATGCAGCTAGAATGTCAAACTCGAAACACCCATCAGACCAACATATCTTGTAGACGGCAATTCAGGCGGAAGGGACTCCACCTCGAGCCGTCTCGAAGGCTAATCCGTGGAGACTCTCCAGAGTGACCAAGTTCCCTGCCGCGATTGATGAAGTGTGAGATCCATGTCCTTCAGTATCTCTGGCGGAGAGAAGGTCTTTTGGATTAAGGGTTTTCTTGGCATGGAGCATTGGTTGGTCATTGTTTGATGACAGGAGCTGAGATGGAATGGGAGAAGAGAACAGAAGATTGTCCGCAAGTGACAACGAGATTCAGCGAGCTGGGCGACATCGAGATTCAGCGATCTGGGTGACGGCGAGATTCAGCGAGCTGGGTGACGACGAGGGCGACAGACGTTGCTCATTGTTCGTTGAGCTGGGTGACGGGAGTGGCGACGGAGACGAAGGCGAAGTTGCTGGCTGCTGCAATTCGGAGTTAGGGCAGAATAAAATTGAATATTGGATTGGGCTGGTTGGGTAATTGGATAAAGCCCATCCATATTAAATCCAATCCATATTAAATCCAGTTTAAATTTGTTTGATTATGATCCATCCATTTAAATTGGATATCCGTTTAAATGGTATCCGATCGGATGGATCAGGTGGATATCCGCGGACTCGGATAAAATTGCCACCCCTATTTGCTAGTCATGCAATTAAAGGCTACAAACTACAAGTGTGATATTCAAAATCTGTTCTGACCAGGCAATTTAGCATCAAAATATACATGTTGGTTCTCAAGTTCTAGGTTAAGCAGTCTAAGCATCATTATGAAAGGTTGAACAACAACTTAACATCAAAAATCAAGAACTGAGCCATTCTAATGCTAGAGAGACTGGAAAGGGACCACAGGGCACACAAAAACACAATCAAGGGTGATGACACTCGATTTGACGTGATTATCAGCCTCATTTAAGCGACATTTCTTTGATTAAGACATGGTTTTTAGGGTAGAATAACGAATATTCAATCAATTGCCCTATCTCGTGCCATTTGTGTTACCTTGGCCCTTTTCGGGTCTATTTGATGGTTTTCTAGTGTTTTTATGTTAGCACAGGTTTTTGCCATCAAATAAAGTAGCCAAGGACGTGTCTAAAGCGTTGGAACCTCGAGGGATTGCACCGGAATCAATCAAAGGAGTCAATCAAGTTCAGAAAATTCTTGCCCGATTTACAAAGGAATTTTCACCGAAAATCCCAAGCATTTTCGGTGAAAATATGTTCACAAACCGGTGATGTCAAGTGAAGAAAGTTTTCGGCGAAACCCTAAAGTTTTCGAACCGAGAATAAAGAACAGGAGAAAGCAGCCGGCGAACCGTCCATTTACACTAGGATTTTTGGCGAAAATACCAAGGTATTTTGGCGAAAATATCAGGCCAAATCCGGTGACTTAGGGTTTAAGTATAAATACTTAACCGGCGGCCCAAAGAGAAGGGGGGAGATTCATTATTCATCTTTTCAAAATCAGACTTTTGAGAGTCAGCCGACTCTAGGGTCGATAGATAGAGTTTAGAGAGTTCGAAGATCCGTGGAGAGATCATGACGCCATCCTTCCACCTCGGAGAACTCGGAGCTTAAAGTTGAAGATCCAGGAGATTGAAGCTTCGGCGAGAGTCGTCAGAATTAGGTTTTTCAGTTCTTAACTGTTCTTCCTCTGTATGATGATCTTCATTGTTGCCTTTGATTCTCTTGTTTCTGATATGAGTAACTGAACTTGTAGAGCTTAGATTAGATGAACCCTAAGTGACCCAGGGCTTTAAAGCCGTCACGGATCGGCGGTGATTAGATTTGAAATTCAATCAGTTTCTCATTCATGTTTGATTTGTTCTTCATTGTTCATGTTTCTTGTCTGGATTGATCACCTAGATTAGATTCTAGTTAAGCTAAGGATAGAAGCGAACGCTCGCCTTACTTTAGAACATCGAATTGAACAATTAACCTTATAATTGGAGCGTGCCTTTCGTAGGAACCGGTTAGGGTTAATTCACTGCAAGAGTAACTCATTAATCATTAGTAATTGCACCAGTTAATTAAGTCGTTGCGAGAGGTGACCGTACCCGGGCGGCTAGTTAATCTTGGTAGTTAGAACGGATAGAGCGAACGTTTGCCAGTCTTAAACCTAAGGGTAAGGAGTTATGGTGGTGTATAGGACCGATTGAATTAGAATTGAAAACCGCTGATCTTTGATTGTCGTTGCTCTGGTGATCTAAGGGGGATTCGAAATCTAAGTTCGTCTATCTTCTCGTTAGTCAACCCTTTTCTTTTCTATCTTTTATTTTCCTTTGTTCATTAGATTAGAAGTCGTGGAACTCACACCACGCACTAAGTGCTTAAACCTGAATAAATTGCCAGCTTCTTTGAGTAGTCAAGAAGAAGAGACCTCGAGTAGAATACGATCTAGTCTACCTTGGTAGATTAGTTATTTGATACCGCTAATACTGCAGCATCAAATTGGCGCCGTTGCCGGGGACTCTTGTAATTGTTTGAAAGAAGAGTTGGCAAATTATTCTTCTACCTTTCCGCCTTACGATTTATTTTCCCTCCATATTTCCATGATTTACCTGGGTAGTGCTTTTGAGTTTTGAATATGCAGGATTACAGGTGGGATGACCAGTACCAAGAGTGGCGCGTCAATGGATTACCGAATATTGAGGATTACCAAGAGATGCTACATAAAAAAAAACAACAAACGGCGAGATTTGACTCCCTCTTTGATAAAATCTCTTCAATGCTACAAGGTTACCAAGAGACACACAAACAAGAGCATCAAAATGGCGATAGAGATAACCAAGAGATGCTTCATGAACATCAACAATGCTCGTCGAGAACCCAATCTGCCTTGGATAATATCTCTTCAATGCTGCAAGCTGATCTCGCGACGGACATCAAGCTCGAGCAACCAAAGCAGTTAATGACAGAAGACGCTCAGAGATGTTCAAAGAAGAAGATGAGCTCGTTCATGACTATTATGAGCTAGAAGCAGCTGATGAAGAATCCTTGGCGGTGGTGGTTGATAAAGACATAGAGCCGATCCATCCTGAAGTTGAAGCCAAAGAGGAGCACATAGAGATTGAGGAGATACCCTCACCTACACTTCCGCCGAGTCAACCTGTAGAGAAGATGGAGCTCATTGATCATGCTGCGCCGTACTACCTCCTCCCTCCTCTAGTAGGAGAATTCAAGAAGAACTGGTCATCCAACCAGAACCACGATCTACTGGAGCACTACCGGCTGCATCACCCTTCTGGAGTGCTACATGGCACTCAACCGCTAGCCTTGAAGAGACGATTGACTTTAAGGAACTCCTAAGTTGGGGTCCCTAACAGGTACCGTCCGGCTCAAGGACGTTAAACAAGAGTGCTTCGTGGGAGGCAACCCATGGCTGGAGCCAGTTATTTTCATTTTGAGTCGTTTTGTTTTAAAACCCCTCTTAAAAAAAAACTGCCGACCATTTTTCAAGACATTTTCGCCAAAAATTTTCAATCATTTTCGCCGAAAATATGTGTTTAAAACCGACTTGTTTCTCCTGTTCCAACTTTTCGAACCGAGACTACCATCTTTTCGCCGAAACAGTTTTTGATTTCAACTACCATTTTCGCCGAAAATGTTCCCTTATTTTCGCCGAAAATTTTGTGTTTTGAGAATCCTATTTAAGCCGGTTTCAACTCATGATTTTCGCACCCCCATCCGAAAATTTCATTCCCTTTCGCAGCAACCCTCTTCCGTTTTGACCACCTCCGCCCCGCCCTTGGAACAGTGATCAGGTTGTTTCTATCCTTTTCCTTTCTTTCCTTTCTTCTTTTCGGATCTCGATCCACTTTTATTTTGTGTGGATCCGGGACACTTGTCCCGGTATCCTTTTGATCTTTTTGTTGTTTTTGTTTTTGTAGGAACTCGAGTAGCTACTCCGCTCTGCTCCGGACTCTCCGTGTTCATCCCCTTACACCGACCATCACCTTCCAGGTTCTTCGTATCTCTCTACTCTAGATTAGTTCTGTGAGGACACAGAACCGTTTAAGTGTGGGGTAGGAGTCTAGGATTATGCATGATCTTGCTTGCTATCTATGATTCTGTGGTTCAAATTTGAAATTTCTCTAGCATAGAATTGCTCAATTCTTGACTTTTGATGTTAAATTGACTTAAATTCTGAACAATGACGTCTAGACTGTTCCACTTAGAACCTGTAACCAACGTGTCAAAACTGATATTAAATGAGTCTAGGTCAGAACAGATCATAAATCACTTCGGTAGTTGAAACTTGAATTAATTGAATTGATTGACTTGTTAATAACAAAGCTCGATAACACCGTTCTAAGATGATAAATGCTAGCTTCTCCCATGTTTTCCCTCCATATTTGTTCACCTGTGATTGTGGCTTGAGATTAGACGGAAATCCAATTCGAAATCTTGTGTAAAAAGTTATAACTAGCTAAGATCAAATGACTAAATGGTTAAATCAAGTAATAAAGTTGTGCAAATAAATGTTAAATTCTTTAAAGTGCTCAAAATAAAGCTAGGCAAGCCCGACACCTAAGTGAAGTGTTCGGGTTGAGCACTAGCAAAGGCACAAATACTGTGAGCTAGGCAGGTCCAACACCTAAGTGAAGTGTTTGGTATCGAGCACTAGTATGCAGTAAATCAATTGAAGGAAGAAATTGAACTTGAAATAAATCATTGTTTAAATCGGTCCTAGCTAGAACATGTAACGTACAGATCTAGAAACGGATGAAGTCGAGTAGATAGCCACGTCACTTTTCCTACCTCCGCATCCACATCATGGCTAGAGCTTAAAGTCTTTTCTCATTAGAATTGGTGTTATCGTAGTCAGTTAATTATGATTAATTGTTTTACCGAGAAACGAGCTTTGTTAAAACCACTACTTGAAGTGTGCAGAAATTAGTGAGATCGAAAACTTGTTTCGTTGATGTTCTTGCATGTGTAGGTCACTCTTTCTACGTGGAACAGTCTAAACCAAATTGTTAGAATTGAATCTCGATTTAATCTCGTGTCATTTGTGAATTTGAGTGTGTTCTAGTTCAGTTTGCTTAAGGACAAGCAAAAGCTTAAGTGTGGGGTATTTGATGACACTCGATTTGACGTGATTATCAGCCTCATTTAAGCGACATTTTTTTGCTTAAGACATGGTTTATAGGGTAGAATAACGAATATTCAATCGATTGCCCTATCTCGTGCAATTTGTGTTACCTTGGCCCTTTTCGAGTCTATTTGATGGTTTTCTAGTGTTTTTATGTTAGCACAGGTTTTTGCCGTCAAATAAAGTAGCCAAGGACGTGTCTAAAGCGTTGGAACCTCGAGGGATTGCACCGGAATCAATCAAAGGAGTCAATCAAGTTCAGAAAATTCCTGCCGGTTTACAAAGGAATTTTCGCCGAAAATCCCCAAGCATTTTCGGCAAAAATATGTTCACAAACCGGCTGATGTCAAGCGAAGAAAGTTTTCGGCGAAACCCTAAAGTTTTCGAACCGAGAATAAAGAACAGGAGAAAGCAGCCGGCGGACCGTCCATTTACACTAGGATTTTCGGCGAAAATACCAAGGTATTTTCGGCGAAAATATCAGGCCAAATCCGGTGACTTAGGGTTTAAGTATAAATACTTAAACCGGCGGCCCAAAGAGAAGGGGGGAGATTCATTATTCATCTTTTGAAAATCAGACTTTTGAGAGTCAGCCGACTCTAGGGTCGATAGATAGAGTTTAGAGAGTTCGAAGATTCGTGGAGAGATCGTGACGCCATCCTTCCACCTCGGAGAACTCGGAGCTTAAAGTTGTAGATCCAGGAGATTGAAGCTTCCGCGAGAGTCGTCAGAATTAGGTTTTTCAGTTCTTAACTGTTCTTCCACTGTATGATGATCTTCATTGTTGCCTTTGATTCTCTTGTTTCTGATATGAGTAACTGAATTGTAGAGCTTAGATTAGATGAACCCTAAATGACCCAGGGCTTTAAAGCGGTCACGGATCGGCGGTGATTAGATTCGAAATTCAATCAGTTTCTCATTCATGTTTGATTTGTTCTTCATTGTTCATGTTTCTTGTCTGGATTGATCACCTAGATTAGATTCTAGTTAAGCTAAGGATAGAAGCGAACGCTCGCCTTACTTTAGAACATCGAATTGAACAATTAACCTTATAATTGGAGCGTGCCTTTCGTAGGAACCGGTTAGGGTTAATTCACTGCAAGAGTAACTCATTAATCATTAGTAATTGCACCAGTTAATTAAGTCGTTGCGAGAGGCGACCGTACCCGGGCGGCTAGTTAATCTTGGTAGTTAGAACGGATAGAGCGAACGTTCGCCGGTCTTAAACCTAAGGGTAAGGAGTTATGGTGGTGTATAGGACCGATTGAATTAGAATTGAAAACCGCTGATCTTGTGATTGCCGTTGCTCTGGTGATCTAAGGGGGATTCGAAATCTAAGTTCGTCTATCTTCTCGTTAGTCAACCCTTTACTTTTCTATCTTTTATTTTCCTTTGTTCATTAGATTAGAAGTCGTGGAACTCACACCACGCACTAAGTGCTTAAACCTGAATAAATTGCCAGCTTCTTTGAGTAGTCAAGAAGAAGAGACCTCGAGTAGAATACGATCTAGTCTACCTTGGTAGATTAGTTATTTGATACCGCTAATACTGCAGCATCAAAGGGCAATCAAGTTCATGCAAGGTTCTCTAGCATCCTACCCCACACTTAAATCGTACCGTGTCCTCACAGGACTAAAACCAGAGTGAAGAGTGAAGTATAAGAACCTGGACCGAGATGGTTGGTGTAGGGGAAAGAGCACGGATCCTCGGAGCAGAGGCAATATACCAAAGCGAAGCAAAGGGAATCTCCCAACTGCCTACAAAACAAAAACAAATGAAAGATAAAAAGGAAACCGGGACAAGTGTCCCGGATCCACACAGAAAAAAGTTGGATCGAAATTCGAAAAGAAAAAATAAAAATAAAGGACCAGAAAAGGAAGATAACCCGATCACTGCTGGTCAGACGCATCGAGAGGGGGAATATGGAGGGCGTCGCCAACCTGCCTCTGCCACGCCAGCTGCGCCTCATACCTCTCGTCATAGCGGAGCATGTGCTGCTGCATAATAGTCTATCTGGCGTCCTGAGTGGCGTTATCAGTGATGCGCCACTCCTGGAGTCGCTTGTACAGCTCTCTGACGTCAGCTGCATGCGGTTGGTGCTGAGGATGAGGTGCCTGGTATGGATCAGGAATGGGTACCTGGGGCTGGTATGCATACCCTGCCTGATGGTGTGGCGAGGGTATATGATCATCAAACTCCGGCCCCGGCTGAGGCTGCGGTTCCTCAGAATCATCTTCTTCCTCCGATTCTTCCTCGTGCTGGAAGGGAGGATCTGCTGCTACCTGGGGGCTAAGGTCCAACTCGAGGGCGTACTCGACCGCCAAATTCGTGGCTGAGACCGAGGGAGATGATGAGTTGGCCGACGAAGTTGCCTCCCAGGATTGAGCTAGGTGGATTCGTCTTCTGAGTCTTCTAGCAGAATATGCGGGCAAGCACCCATACGGGATGAAGAGGGTAACTCTCCTAGATGGCGCGAAGAAGAATAAGCTCCTCTCTGCTGATGTGGTGGCGGCTCTTATCTAGAGCAAACAAAAGAGAACGACGCCAAACCATATGTATAAAGCGATAAAGAGGGTGAGAGAGGGACTTAACTGAGTTATGGAGCGTGGTCCGATCGCATGGCACTCCAGTCATGTGGCTCCATAGCTCGTCGTACTCCTCTTCGTTGCCGGAGTTGTCCTCCCAGCCGAGGTGATGATCCTTGTAATGTTCCTGGGGATGCCAAGGTGGGCGGCAAACTCATCTTAGGTGAACGACTTGTACACCCCGCCAAGATAGAAGGAGACAACCTTCTGGCGCTGCCTTCTCTTATGCTCATCCAGCTCGAATGTCTCCCAGAACTCCTTGATAGTGACGTCAGGGAAGTCAGCAGCTATGGTGGTCAGCTCCAGAAGTCTTGAAGGTATCAGTGAGTCGAGCACATTTCTAGTACCAGTCCTCGTTGTACTCGAGGAGGGAATCCAAGGAAAGTGGCCGCACGTCAGCTCCAGGAACATGCTCGAGCCTCTGGTAGCACTCAAAATAGTACACCGGTAGGCGGGCGACGGTAGAGTGGTACCCGACACGACCAGGGAATGCTGGTGGAGGGCCGTGGGCACCGGGTGTGACAGGAGCTGGAGCTCGGGAGCTGGAGGCGGTATCAAGTCGCGCCTTAGTCCTGCGCTCATGAGTGAAGTTCCTATAGCCAGAAACGAAACCAGATTAATTAACTAATAACCCACCCCACACTTAGTAGAAAAACTCAATTTCACAAAGAAATGAGGAAAACCGAGTGGGGGGTAAGCAAATTAAGTAACCGGTAATCACAATAAATCACAAAGCATGCATATGTCTAGCAGGAATGTTCATATCATAATTAGATATCAGAAGTCAAACCGACATTCAAAAAGTCAACATCATAGCACATCGAACCCTAATCATGGCAATACTAGCTCAAAGCGAGAAATGATGGCATAATTATAAACTCAGATGGCAAGCACAGTAATATGAACGTGACTGAACACACATGGCAACCAAACAAGCATAGACAAGTCATGGTCAAACCGTCAATTCTCAAAAGTCAACACCGCAAAGAATCAATCCTTAAGCATAGCAACACAAGATCAAATGGTATTATAATTCAGCACAATTCTCCCTAAGCATGCTAGTTCAGGCCAAACCAATTCACCTAACCTAGTTCACACGAAACAGTCGACACACAAATTGAGGTAGATCGAAAAAGTCAACTGAAGTCAACCCTGACGAAATTCACATTCAACATGTCAAAAGATTCGGAATGAAAAGTTCTACAACTTACCTTGAAGCCATGAGTGCTGAAAATGAACGGAGAGAGAGAAATTAGTGAAAAATCGAGAAAACTAGGGTTTGGCTGAACGGGAGCTCTAGAGCTCCGATTCGAATGATCTACGACTCGAAATGATCGGAAAAGGGAGGGGAGAGGTGCGGTGGTGGCGGCGGTAGCGGCAGCGGTGGGAAACGGGCGGCGGCGGCTATGAAGGGTTTTTAAAACAGGGAGGGTTTTGATTTGTTTCGAAAATGCAAAGTGAGGGGAGAGAGAGTGTGTCCGGAAAAATGAGAGGAAATAGGGGGAATTTTTGAATTTTTGTCTCAGGTTTTCGGCGAAAATGTGTGCAATTTTTCGCCGAAAACTCAAGTTAAAATCGTCTGCCGGTTTTCAAAAGAGTTTTCGCCGAAAACTTCATAGAATTTTTGCCGAAAAGTTTAGTTAAAATCGATCAGAAAACACAGTGGGATTTGCAAGGAAGTTTTCGCCGAAAATGGGACAGTTTTTGCCGGAAAGTTTGACCTGTACGATTGAAAATATTTTTGCAATCCCGGCAAACTTTAGAAAAACACAATTAAATGGACAAAAATCGGAACAACCTCAAAGAACTTGCGATTGCAACGATGACACACAGACTACACACGAAAAATAAGAAATCATGCAAACTGACACTTTTGGCTCCCCCCGAACCGACTCTAAAACAAGGAGATTGACACAAATTTAAAACTGACTCCAGCCGTGGGTTGCCTCCCACGAAGCGCTCTTGATTAACGTCCTTGAGCTGGACGATACTTGGACGGTATTAGGAGACATCCCAACTCAGGATCTCCTTAACGCTAGCATCGGAGTTCATGAAGTAGAGCTTTGGGGCATCTCCGTCAAGCATAAATTTCTTCCCGTTAGCGTGTATGAGCTTGGTACGTCCACCGGGAAGGTGATCAGTGATCTTGAATGGACCAAAAAGTTCTCTCGAGGGATCATCCTCTACAAGGAAGGCGGTGGAAGGAATGAGAATGATCGGCTTCGTCTTCTCTTTAAACTCCGGCTTTGTATCACCAGGATCGGTGATCATCGGTATTTCCTTAGGAGATGCATTTGGCTTCTCCTTCAATACTCGCTCCGGCCGGTAGCTCGGAAGGAATTGGTGGTGCAGCTGGCTTGGAAGATGGTGGCGGAACAACTGGTCTCCAGACCATATGAGTCTTCTTCTTATAATTATTCCTCCGCGACCTGCCAGGTTCCTTGCTTGGCAGTGAAGAAGAGGCTTTCAGTTCCTTCTTCTTTGGCGGCTTTTGAGCAGAAGATTTTGGTTTCTGCTTGGTGATCTGTTCATCATCTGCAACAACAATTGATCTAGGAACACTAGAAGAGACATCAGTAATGAAGTTGACCGAGGCCAACTCCACAGTTTCTACGGATAAACAATGTGATTCTCCCTTAAGAATGTATTTTATACCGTCCTTGAGACGGAATGTTGCAGTATCTTTTCCAACCGTTAATGTTAACGATCCATTTGGAACATTAATGTTAATGTCGGCTGTCGCCATAAACGGCCGGCCTAGGAGAAGGGTAGAATATGTCCCTTGAGTATCAATTACTACATAATCAGCGAAGAATCGAAAAGGGCCACAACAAGTGATTACATCCTTGATTATTCCTCTAGGTTCTTTTAGAGTTTTGTGAGTGAACACTGAATGCATGCTAGCAGGTTGTAGTTCACCTAGGTTCAGTTTCTTATATAAACACATAGGCATAACTTTTATAGATGTACCTAGATCAACCAAACTACGCTCGACTTCAATGCCATTAATGATTAAAGGTAAAGTAAACGGGCCAGGGTCGGAGCACTTAGCTGGGATAGGTATGGGCGTTGATCGAGAAACGATAGCTGAGCATTCTCTCGTAGAGGGAGTGGGAAGTGCTTCCTTCTTCTTCTCCAGGCTGTTCTGCTCACTGCTCCTAGTTGTGATGACTTTAGCATACTCATTCTTCATGGCGGGGTTGCTCTGAGATAGTGCCTGACTGAAGAGAGGACTGTTAGCCAGCATGCTAGCAACTTTTTTTACCATGCTCTCTACTCGCTGACCTTGCGCGATTTGTATGGTTAAGAGCATCTTGGGCTTTAAACCTCTCTTCGTGATCGTCGAGCCTTGCCATAATCAGGTCAATCTTCTTGGCTATTTTCCTCTCCCAAATGTTCTCAGACGTAAAATTCTAAGGCTGCTGTACTCCGATGAATCTGGGGGAATCTTGATAACCATTGTCCAAGTATTGATTTTGACTCTGGTTGAATCCGAAGTTGTAAGGAGGACGCTCATAGAAGCTTCCCTATTGTTGAGGAGGTGTTCTGAACTGACGGTAGTTGGGGTAGCCTTTTTTATCCTTGGTGAAGCCTTGATCAATGAAATTCACTTCCTCTTTAGACCAGTTATTAGCTGTACCGAAAATCTCCTTCATATGTTTCTGTACTTCGATCTTGATCTGATCTTCACGGCTTGGTTGGCTCTTGGCTGCTCCAAACTGTCACTCCTAATTCCTGGACTTAGATGCACAGTTTGCAAAGTGAAGAAGAACAGCTTCTGGTTCGAGTGCTGTGCAGTCGCTCTTAGCTAAGGTGTTGACCCATTCAGCCGTTTCTTCATTCATCCCTCGGGCAAAGATCTCGGCTAGATGCCCCTGTTTGAATCCATGATGAGGGCAGTCAAAGAGAAGCTCTTGGAATTTGTTCCAAGCATCGTATAAGCTCACTCCTTCCTTCTGAGAGAATCTGGCGATGCTGTCCTTGTAAAATGTCATTCTTGAAGGAGGAAAGTATTCCTCTATGAAGTCTTGAGCTAGATTTTCCCAGTCGATGTAGTGGCCAGGTGGTTTCCTACTGAGCCATATCTTGGCGGTGCCTCTAAGAGAGAATGGGAAGACTCGTAAGCATAATGAGTTCTTACCGAGGTTCCCACTCTTGAACGTCTCACTCATGGCTAGGAAGTTCGCCAAATGTGTGCATGGGTTATCTTGCGGCTTCCTTTCGAATTAAACATCCCTCGAGATCATTTCCAGGAAGGGAACTGTGATCTCATGGTCAGGATCGTCATCGTTGTGCGGCACAACGACGCTAGATCAAAAATTAGTCGCACTTGGTTTATAGTAATCCGCCATGGTGTGTTGAGCAGCCCTTACGGAAGGAGAAGGTGGTGGTGAATCTGAAGTAGTGGATGAAGCGGATGAAGATGAGGAGTTCTCCTTCAACTCCTCGATCTTAATAGGGGTAGGAGGTGTAGGCATAATGATTCTGACTTGCTTCTGAGCTCTTTGTTGCTTCAACGGAGCAGAATTACCCGGCTTAAACTGAGAATGAGTGACCGAGCGGTTCATAAACCTGTAGAACAACCTACAAGCAACAAAAGCAAACATAACCGGCGTAAAATCAAAGTGTGATGAAATATGAAAGATGGAAAGTAGAAGAGTAAAATGCCAGTTCTTCTTTCAAACAATTAAAAGAAGTCCCCGGCAACGGCGCCAATTTGATGAACTGCAAAACAGGGTATCAAATAACTACCAAGCTAGAAATCTAGGGTAGATCGTATTCCACGGGTCTTCTAACAATTAACTACTCAAAGAAGCTGGCAATTGACTCAGGTTTAACACTTTGTGCGTGGTGTGAGTTCCACGACTTCTAATTCTAAGAAATGCACGGAAATTAAAAATTAAAACTGAAAACAGATCGAAAGATTGGTTGGTTAAACAAAAATGACAGACAACTTAGACTTTGAATCCCCCTTCGTTTACCAGAGCATTGGCAATCAACAGATCAGCAGATTTCGATTCTCGTTCAATCAATTCTAAGACACCACCATAAATCCTTACCCTTAGGTTTAAGACTGGCGAACGTTCGCTCTATCCTATCTAGCTACCAAGATTAACTAGCCGCCCGGGTACGGTCGCCTCTTGCAATGACTTAATTAACTGGTGCAATTACTAACGATTTATGAGTTACTCTTGCAGTGGATTAACCCTAACTGGTTCCTACGAAAGGCACACTCCAATGATTAGGTTAATTGTTTGATTTGATGTTTTAAAGTAAGGCGAGCGTTCACTTCTATCCTTAGCTTAACAAGAATCTAATCTAGGTGATCAATCCAGACAAGAAACTTGAACAACAAATTACAAATCAAACATGAAAGAGAAACTGATTGAACTTTTAATCTAATCACCGCCGATTCGTGACCGCTTTAAAGCCTTGGGTCACTTAGGGTTCATCTAGTCTAAGCTCTATGAGTTTAGCTACTCATGTTCATCACAAAAGAATCAAAGGCAAAGACAGAGTTCATCTTGAACAGAGGAAGAACAGAAAAGGATCTGAAAAACCTAATTAAGATGACTCCGGCAGAACTTCGATCTCTGGTAATCTGCAATCCTAGCTCTGAGTCTCCGAGGTGAAGGGATGGCGTCACAGTCTCTTCCTTGCTCTTCAGACTCTAACTCTGCTCCAGAACTCGTGAGAATTCTCGTGGTAATTCGTATTCTGTGGTATTGTGAGGTATATTATGAGGTCTCTTTTAATTGGGCCGCCGGTTAAGTATTTATACTTAACCCTAATACCACCGGATTTGCTTGGAATTTTCGCCGAAAAGTTGTCTGAGTTTTCACCGAAAATTCCCTTGTAAATGACTTGAATGCTCGGCTGTTTTCTCCTGTGATTTTTGGATCTTGGGGTTCTAAGTTTTCGCCGAAAACTCTTATTGTTGAACTCAGCCGATTTCTTCTTGAGTTTTCACCGAAAACCTAGGGGATTTTCACCAAAAACTTCAGTGTAAATGGGAGTAGGATTTGGTTCCACTTGATTGACTCCTTGGATTGATTCCGGTGCGATTCCTCGAGGTTCCAACGCCTTAGACACGACCTTGGCTACTTTATTTTACGGTAAAAACCTGTGCTAAAATGAAAACACTAGAAAACCATCAAATAGACCCGAAACGGGCCAAAGTAACACAAATGGCACGAGATAGAGTAGTTGAGTGTATATTCGCTATTGTACCCTAAAAACCATGTCTTTAAGCAAGGAAATGTCACTTAAATGAGGCTGATAATCACGTCAAATCGAGTGTCATCAACAGGCAAGCTTAGACTTCGAATCCCCCTTAGATCACCAGAGCATTGGCAGTCAACAGACCAGCGATTTTCGATTCTCGTTCATTCAGTTCTAAGACACCATCATAACTCCTTACCCTTAGGTTTAAGACTGGCGAAACGTTCGCTCTATCCGATCTAACTACCATGATTAATTAGTCGCCGGGTACGGTCACCTCTTGCGACGACTAAACTAACTGGTGCAATTACTAGCGATTTATGAGTTACTCTTGCAATGGATTAACCCTAACTGGTTCCTACGAAAGGCACACTCCAATGTATAGGATAATTGTTTGATTTGGTGTTTTAAAGTAAGGCGAGCGTTCGCTTCTATCCTTAGCTTAACAAGAATCTAATCTAGGTGGCCAAACCAGACAAGAAACATAGAGAACAAAGAACAAAACAAACATGAAGGAGAACTAAATGAATTTTGAATCTAATCACCGCCGATCCGTGACCGCTTTAAAGCTCTGGGTCACTTAGGGTTCATCTAATATAAGCTCTACGGGTTTAGCTACTCATATTCAATACAGGAGAATCGAATATGAACAAAGAATACATCTCAAGTAGGAAAGACAGAGAAGAACTGTAAAACCTAATTTTGACGAATCCCTGAAGCTTCAATCTGCTGAATCTTCAACTCCTAGCACTGGTTCTCCGAGATGGAAGGATGGCGTCACAATCCTTTCCTGGCTCCTCGAACTCTTTTCACTCTTTCTCCCTCTAATCTAAGTCTTGGAATTTTCGTCCAAAAAGTAAGTATATCTGTTCAGCCGCCGGTTTCAGTATTTATACCTAAACTGATTTCTGCCGGATTTGCCTGGAGTTTTCACCGAAAACTGGAGTGAAAAATTGTCTTTCGGTGATGGTCTCCTGTGATTTTCTGGATAGGAGTTTTCGCCGAGAACTTGGGATTTTCGCCAAAAATTGTAGTGTAAATCGGCTGACTTCGCCTGTGAGTTTCTTAAGGTATTTTCACCGAAATCTTTGTAGTATTTTCGGCGAAAACATTGTGCTGGGAAGTTGGATATTCGGTTCTGACTCCAGTTTGATTTTTGGTTCGATTCTGGTTCACTCCTTGAGGTCTTGAACACGTCCGTGGTTACGTATTTGACGGCAAAAATCTGTACTCTTACAAAAACACTAGAAACACTCAAATAGACCCAAAAAAGGGTCAAAGTAACCAAATTGGTAGGAGATAGGGCAGTTGAGTGAATATTCGCTATTCTACCCCTAAAACCATGTTTCAAACAAGGAAATATCGCTTAAATGAGGCTAATAATCACGTCAAATCGAGTGTCATCAAAATACCCCACACTTAAGCTTTTGCTTGTCCTCGAGCAAACTAAACTAGAACACACTCAAATTCACAAATGACACGAGATTAAACCGAGATTCAATTCTAACGATTTGGTTTAGACTGTTCCACGTAGAAAAAGTGACCTACACATGCAAGAACATCAACCAAACAAGTTTCGATCTCACTATTTTCTGCACACTTCAAGTAGTAGTTTCATTAAAGCTCGTTTCAAGGCATAACAGTCAATTATAATTAACCGACTATGATAACACCAATTCTAATCAAAAAGACTTTAAGCTCTAGCCATGAAGTGGACGCGGAGGTAGGAAAGGTGACGTGGCTATCGACTCGACTTCATCCATTTCTAGATCTGTACGTTACATGTTCTAGCTAGGACCGCTTTAAACAACAATTCATTTCAAGTTCAAACTTCTTCCTTCAATTTATTTACTGCACACTAGTACTCGATACCAAACACTTCACTTAGGTGTTGGACCTACCTAGCTCACAGTATTTGTGCCTATGCTAGTGCTCAACCTGAACACTTCACTTAGGTGTCGGGCTTGCCTAGCTTTGATTTTCAGCACTTTAAAGAGCTTAACATTTCATGTGCATAGCTCAGTTACTTGATTTATCAATTTTTTTCACATGATCCTAGCTAGTTATCACTTTTTATACAAGATTTCAAATTAGATTTCCGTCTAATCTCTAGCCACAATCACAGGTGATCAAATATGGAGTGAAAAACATGGGAGAAGCTAGCATTTATCATCTTAGAACGGTGTTATCGAGCTTTGTTATTAACAAGTCAAAACAATTTAATTGATTCAAGTTCAACTACAAGAGTGATTTGTTATCTGTTCTGACCTAGACTCATTTGATATCAATTCCAACACGTTGGTTACAGGTTCTAAGTGGAACAGTCTAGACATCATTGTTCAAAATTGAAGTTAATTTAACATCACAAGTCAAGAATTGAGCAATTCTATGCTAGAGAAATTTAAAAAATGAACCATAGAATCACAGAAAATCAAGCACGATCATGTAGAATCCTAGAATCCTACCCCACACTTAAACGGTTCTGTGTCCTCACAGGACTAAACTAGAGTAGAGAGATACGAAGAACCTGGGAGGTGATGGTCGGTGTAGTGGGTGAACACGGAGCGTCCGGGGTAGAGCGGAGTAGCTACAAAAAGACACCTACAAAACAAAAACAAAGAAAAGATCAAAAGGAAACCGGGACAAGTGTCCCGGATCCACACATAAAAAAAAGTTGGATCGAAATACGAAAAGAAGAAAGAAAAGAAATGGAGGGGATAGAAACAACCTGATCACTGTTCCGCAGTTGGGGGTGGTGGTGGGGTCGGGATAGGGGAAACGCCATGCCGCTGCTCAATCTGCTGTCGCCATGTGAGCTCATCCCTGTGTCTAACTTACTGGTTGGTCATGAACTGTTGCAGAACAGCCGATCGCACATTCTGCGTCTCCTCATGCGCCACCCGATCCTTCTGCCATTGAAGTGAACTGATAACACGTGTTTACCAAGGTCGTATTCCTCGAGGTCCTCTCATAAGCTTGTACTCACAAAGTTCATGAACGGTCTAAACATTTGAAATTGAGTTTTGGTTTTGAAAGAGAACAAATCAAAAGCATAAACAATGAAAAACTAACAAGGTTTAAGCAAGAAAAGAAGTGGAACAAATCAAAGATAAAGGGGTTCTCTTGGTAGGTAGTTTCATCATGCTCAAGATGAATGATTGAACGAACAAGCTAATCAAGATCGAGTTTGCACTCGGATGACCATGCATTTCACTTATTTAGACTCGATGCACTCTCGTAGCACCTAATCCCTATCCCAATACCACTCAATTTAGGCTCTCGCTCTCAAACTAAGTGAAAATAGGATGCATTCTAAGTGTTTGATGAAATGCCAAGACACAAGTCCTCTCTTAAGACTCTAAGACCACAAGGTTAGGCACAACACTCTCATATCAATGCCCTAACACTAAGAGATTCACCCAACAAGCCTTTTCAAACTCAATTGAATGAAATTCCACATGCACACCAAGTGTTCGATAAAATGCCCAAGAGAGAAATCAAGTGAAAATGGTTGAAATAAGATGATCTAATCTCTTAGAACACACTCACTTCAATCCCTAGACCTACAATCTATGCAATCCAAGCACTCTCATGCATCAAATTACAATGAATGGACCAAATCAAGCAAACATGGCATAAAATGGCATTAAGAACAAGTCTAGGAATCATCCTCATACAACCAAGATCAATCATGGCAAGTTCTATACAATCATCTCTCTATCATAGCACAACTAATCTACCCATCCAAGATGAACCCTAGAAAATCAGCCACACATGGCCAAAGGAGTAAAGAAAGAAGAAGGAAGAATGGTCACCAAGAACACCATGGATGAATCCTTGAGATGATCTTCACTTCTCCACTTGTAAGCACTTCTCCCAAGGTTTGTTGGCTTCAATCCTAGCTCCAATAGCTTCAAATTGCTCCAAAAACGTGCTCTAGGGTTTGAGGGTTCGTGGAAATGTATTTGGGGTTCAAGAGATATGAGATCCTCCCAAAAGAGTGAAAATCAAGAGTATTTATAGTGCAGGGGGAAGTGCACGGTGCACCCTGCAGCGTGCAGGGTGCACGGCGTGCATGGGTGCACGGCGTGCACCTTGGAGCTGAACATGTTTTTGAATCCTCCTGGACAGCCCGTGCACCAACCGTGAACGGTGCACGGGCGTGCATCATGCACGGCGTGCACATGTGCACGGCGTGCACCCCTGCACTCAGCTGAAAGCTTGATCTTGTAACGCTCATATCTCCCTCGTCCGGACTCCAAATGACCTCCCGTTTGCTCCTATACGCTCCTTGTTATCCGTACTTTGAAGCCATTACCTGAAAATGCACAGAGGTAACTCCAATAGCCCACGAATTTGGCTCCAAAGTGGCAACCGGACAACAAAATGACACTTAGCACAAAAATTCAATAAACGCATATAAGTCATGTCATTTCACGAATAAATACGGGCATATCATAGGTCATACATAAGCTTAAAATGCACTGATTAAAGTCACATCAAATTCCCTTACGACTAAGCTTTGCTTGTCCTCAAGCAAATGAATTAGAAAACATCCAAGTTCACAAATGACAAGTTCGGTCCATTGAGATTCAAGCAATCACAATTTAGCTTAGACTGTTCCACGAACAAACTAAACCTACACACGCAAGAACATCAACCAAACAAGTCTAAACCTCACTAATGTCTGCACACTTCAAGTAGTGGTTGATTGGGACACAGCAAAACCGACCACGACAACACCGACTCTAATCAAAAGGACTTGAAATCGGAACATGGATCGTGAGTCGTGAATGTGGCTATCGACTCAACTTCATCCGCTTCTAGATCCGCACTTTACAACTCTGGCTAGGATCAAGGGCTACATTTGAGAACTCTTTTTCTTCTTTTTTTTTTTTTTCTTTTTCATTCATCATTTTTTTTCTTACTGCATACTAGTGCTCGATTCAACACTTCGCTTAGGTGTTGAACCTGCCTAGCTCACAGCCTTTGCCCTTTTGCTTAGTGCTCAACCCGACACTTCACTTAGGTGCCGAGCTTGCCTAGCTTTTCTTTTGAGCATTTTTTTTTCTTTTCTTCACAATTTAGCCACTTGATCCTTAGCCCCTTACAACTTCCACACAAGATTTCGAATTGGATTCCGTCTAATCTCAAGCCACAATCACGAAGGATC
Source organism: Linum lewisii (assembly GCA_034768395.1). Taxonomy (NCBI): domain Eukaryota; kingdom Viridiplantae; phylum Streptophyta; class Magnoliopsida; order Malpighiales; family Linaceae; genus Linum; species Linum lewisii. Next base: position 51,367,919 of record CM068298.1, on the reverse strand, counting down.
AAAAAGGGTGAAGAAAGACATGGAAAAGGGGTGAAAATTCTGATTGCCTTCATCATCTTAGACCGGTGTTATCGAGCGGTACAAAAACACGTATCAACCAATCAATCAACATACAAGAGTGATAAAATCTCAGTTCTGGCCCAGACTCATTTGATATTAGTGCTAACATGCTGGTTATAGGTTCTAAGTAGGACAGTCTAAACGTCATTGTGAAAACTTGAAGTCAATTAAACACCAAAAGTCAAGAACCGAACGATTCTACAATAGAGGAATTCGACATTCAATTAAGATCATGCAACACATCAAAACATAGCCTTAGACTTCTACCAACAAATAATCACACCAAACCTCAAACTCCCCTACGACTAACATGAGCATTGTCCTCAATGATCAAGAGAGAGGGTAAGGTGGAACGAAGTTACCGCATTGGTAGAGAGGAGCATAGGACGTAATAGAGGTGAAAAAGTTCCATGATGATCCTTGGTGAAGAGTGATCCAAAATTCTTGCTTGCCAAAATCCAATTCAAAGAACTGAAACAACACAAAAACAAGAAAACGAAAAAGTGAAGATAACATGGGTTGCCTCCCAAGAAGCGCTTCTTTAACGTCTCTAGCTAGACGAAAGCATAAGGAATAAGCTAAGTAAAACCATCCCAACTCATTACCTCCTTGAAGTCAATATCATTACCTTCGCATGGCACACGGAATTTAAATTGAACCTTACCAACTTCGGGAGGAATGAGCATGGGTTTCCCGGATGGTGAAGTGGAAGCAATGGAGAAGGGGCCAAACCACTTGGAGTTGAGCCTTTCATCGGGTGGCTTCTTTGACTTGCTCGTCTCACTCATTGGTGCAGCTTCCTTGCCCTTCTCGGGTGACTTCATTACACCTTTCTTCTTAGCCTTAGGTGGTGTCTTCGGGAGCACGAACGGTGGAGACTCCTTCACTTCATCCGTCTTTTCCTGCACATCACTAAGAGCAAAAACTCCGCAAGACTATGTCGGACAAGGTTAGTGCTATTAGTAGCCGAAGTAAGCTCATGCAGATTCTTAGGGTCATGGTGACTAGCATAAGACAAGGTAAACTCCATACCATTTGAGCGGTCAAAGATCATGCATTCATTGTCGACCCTAAGGGTAAGTTTACCACCATAAACATCAATCAAAGCACGAGAAGTTGCTAAGAAAGGTCGTCCTAAAATCAAAGGCAAATCGGCACCACCCATAGCATCTAGGATAACAAAATCCACCAGAAATTCAAAAGCACCGACCTTAACCAACACATCTTCAACAATACCACGAGGGGATTTCATGGACTTATCCGCTAATTGAACATTCATGAGGGTTGGTTTTAGTTCCCCTAGGCCTAGCTTCTTAAACATGCAATATGGCATAACATTGATACTAGCACCCAAGTCGGCTAAGCCTCGACTTATAGCATGATCACCAATAGTGCAAGGAATAGTAAAACTACCTGGATCCTTAAGCTTTTCCGGTGGTTGCTTAGAGAGAATGGCGGAGCATTGTTCGTTAAGCTTTGCCGAGGTGACATCCGTTAGCTTGCGTTTGTTGGTGAAGATCTCCTTCATGAATTTTGCATATTGAGGCATCTTGGTGATTGCTTCTCCAAAAGGCATTGTGAATTGCACCTTGTCAAGAATCTCAACAAACCTCTTGAAATCTTTTTCCATGGAATCCGGCTTCAAGCGAGAAGGATAAGGTGGTTTAGGCTTGTACGGTGGCACAACCGGTGCGGGAGGAGAGACCGGAGTGGCACTCGTCGTAGCCTCTTGAGAACCAACCGTATTGGTCATCTTAGAAGCTTCTTTAGCCTTGGCTCTTCTATCTTTAACCTCAATCTTATCCGTGTCATCATCGGAAACAACGTCTTCAACCAAAACATAGTCATCATCTTGAGTTCTTACCGCTTTAGGCGTTGGGTCTTGGACTTGCTTACCACTCCTCAAAGTTACCATCATAAGCTCCTCGGGAGCCTTGGGGTTGACCTCGGTGTTGGAGGGTAGGCTACCCTTTGGTCTCTCCGAGAGTACCTTAGAAATTTGGCCCAATTGAGTATTCAAATTGGTAATTGACGCTTGTTGATTCATGATAAGTTGAAGCATTGCCGCATTGGTGTCTTCTTGGGAGATTGAAGATCCACCCTCTTTGTTTGGAGGGGGTTTGTTGAAACCGGGTGGTCCATTACCTTATGGTTATACATCCCGCGTGGTTTAGCACCTTGGTTCCATTGGTTTCCTCCTTGGTGGCCTTGACTTTGATTTCCACCTTGATTCCCTTGGCCTTGGTAACCTTGGAATCCACCTTGATTAGGCTTGTTGTAATTACCTCCTTGGTTCCAAGGACGGTTGTAGTTACCTTGATAGTTACCTTGGGGGCTGAAATTACCATGGAACCCTTGACCTTGTGCGAAACTCACCTCTTCATGGTCGCCTTGGCCAAGCTCAGGAGTGGCGGAAGGACAAGCACTAACATCGTGACCTTGACCCCCACAACATTCACAACGATATATAGAAGCCACTTGAGGGTTACCCACATGAGATGATTGAACCTTGGAGGGATGCTTAGGCATGCTTAGGTTGCTTACTTGTGAAGCCATGGCGTCGATCTTAGACATAAGGAGAGCGATCATTGGGTCATCTTCATCTCGATGTCCCGATAACTTATGCTTCTTCCCATAGGTGGATGAATCCTTTGGTGCATCAACACTTATAGCTCTAGAGTCATAGTGCGTGTCGCGTCCATACTTAGAGCTTGGAGGTTGTTGTCGAGACCAACTCCGTGTCTTGTTGGCCATCTCCGCAAAGAGTTCTAGAGCATCCTCGGGAGTGGAGCGTCCTTAGATCACCTCCGGCGGCTTGGTTGATCATCCTTGTATTCTCAAAGTCAAGGGACCTAGCAAAGATATCCGCCAAGCTCCATTCGGCGAAGTTGTGATGAGGACAAGACCGAAGAAGGGCTTGGAACCTATTCCAAGTCTCATGGAAGAGCTCTCCCTTGTGTTGTGTGAAGTGGTTGATACGATCTCGGATTGCATCCGTCATATAGGGAGGAAAGAACTCCTCGAGGAAGGCTTCGGCTAATCCCTCCATGTAGTGAATTGTCTACTAGGTTGGTTCTCCAACCAAGACTTGGCTCTACCTTTGAGTGAGAAGGGGAAGAGTCGGAGTCGTACACAATCCGGTGAACTTGGTCATTCTTAACCGTGTCACATATCTCCAAGAAGTCCTTGAGATGCCTAGATGGACATTCACCATCAATGCCATTGAACACCACTCCATTTTGAACCATTTGGATCATATTCGGCTTCAACTCGAAGTTTCTTGCATTCACCGGTCTTCGCACAATACTTGAGGCTGCCCCTTCGAGAGTTGGGCGAGCATAATCGGCTAGTGTGCGCCTCGCACCTCTTTGTGATTGATCGTCTTCATTAGTGTGATGCGAATGCACCGAGTGGTTATCTTCGTCCTCGTGATGAGACATGTTGTTGCGTGTGGTGCTATGAACTAGGTGAGGAGGAGAACGAGTTGGTGGTTCAATCACGACCTTGATGCCTTGGAGTCGTGCCTGAAGTCGAGTGAGTCGCCTCATGCACTAGTACAAGATACCTACAAACAAGCACAACAAATACACCCAAGTAATACAACGATGCGGGATAACAAAGTAAACAAAGAGTAACAAGGAAGCAAAAACTAAATTGGAAGGAAGCGAATAGATCGGTCCACTACTAAGTGCTTTCAAAGGAATGAGAGAGTCCCCGGCAACGGCGCCAAAAACTTGATAACACGTGTTTCCAAGGTCGTATTCCTCGAGGTCCTCTCATAAGCTTGTACTCACAAAGTTCATGAACGGTTTAAACATTTGAAATTGAGTTTTGGTTTTGAAAGAGAACAAATCAAAAGCATAAACAATGAAAAATAACAAGGTTTAAGCAAGAAAAGAAGTGGAACAAATCAAAGATAAAGGGGTTCTCTTGGTAGGTAGTTTCATCATGCTCAAGAGATGATTGAACGAACAAGCTAATCAAGATCGAGTTTGCACTCGGATGACCATGCATTTCACTTATTTAGACTCGATGCACTCTCGTAGCACCTAATCCCTATCCCAATACCACTCAATTTAGGCTCTCGCTCTCAAACTAAGTGAAAATAGGATGCATTCTAAGTGTTTGATGAAATGCCAAGACACAAGTCCCTCTCTTAAGACTCTAAGACCACAAGGTTAGGCACAACACTCTCATATCAATGCCCTAACACTAAGAGATTCACCCAACAAGCCTTTCAAACTCAATTGAATGAAATTCCACATGCACACCAAGTGTTCGATAAAATGCCCAAGAGAGAAATCAAGTGAAAATGGTTGAAATAAGATGATCTAATCTCTTAGAACACACTCACTTCAATCCCTAGACCTACAATCTATGCAATCCAAGCACTCTCATGCATCAAATTACAATGAATGGACCAAATCAAGCAAACATGGCATAAAATGGCATTAAGAACAAGTCTAGGAATCATCCTCATACAACCAAGATCAATCATGGCAAGTTCTATACAATCATCTCTCTATCATAGCACAACTAATCTACCCATCCAAGATGAACCCTAGAAAATCAGCCACACATGGCCAAAGGAGTAAAGAAAGAAGAAGGAAGAATGGTCACCAAGAACACCATGGATGAATCCTTGAGATGATCTTCACTTCTCCACTTGTAAGCACTTCTCCCAAGGTTTGTTGCTTCAATCCTAGCTCCAATAGCTTCAAATTGTCCAAAAACGTGCTCTAGGGTTTGAGGGTTCGTGGAAATGTATTTGGGGTTCAAGAGATATGAGATCCTCCCAAAAGAGTGAAAATCAAGAGTATTTATAGTGCAGGGGGAAGTGCACGGCGTGCACCCTGCACGGCGTGCAGGGTGCACGGCGTGCATGGGTGCACGGCGTGCACCTTGGAGCTGAACATGTTTTTGAATCCTCCTGGACAGCCCGTGCACCAACCGTGCACGGTGCACGGGCGTGCATCATGCACGGCGTGCACATGTGCACGGCGTGCACCCTGCACTCAGCTGAAAGCTTGATCTTGTAACGCTCATATCTCCCTCGTCCGGACTCCAAATGACCTCCCGTTTGCTCCTATACGCTCCTTGTTATCCGTACTTTGAAGCCATTACCTGAAAATGCACAGAGGTAACTCCAATAGCCCACGAATTTGGCTCCAAAGTGGCAACCGGACAACAAAATGACACTTAGCACAAAAATTCAATAAACGCATATAAGTCATGTCATTTCACGAATAAATACGGGCATATCATAGGTCATACATAAGCTTAAAATGCACTGATTAAAGTCACATCATGAACCGGCAGAGTAGTCGAGCTACCATTGCTGATGTGGAACCGCTGCAACCGTGGGCAGACGACCTTAACCACCGCAAGTTGGACACCGTGCAATGAGGTAGAAACCTTCAGGAACCGGGGCGGAAAGTACTTTGACCCTCGGCTATATAACAGCCGGGAACCATAAGTGTCCAGTCGAAGACGCCACGCCAAGAGATGGATGCTCTTGATGATAACGATCCTTCAGTATCGCAACATGTAGATACAACAAGGTTTCAGAACAAAGTTCTATCAAAGGGGGTTTATTTCATCAAAGTTGTATCTTACAAGGGTGGCCGGGGCCTCCTTATATAGGTGAGGGAACAAGTCTCCTCCCTAATTACTACTTATAAATAATAATAAAAATAAAGAGTCCTATTCCTAAATAGTCTCCTAAAACCCCTAAATAATCCTACTAAAAAGGAATAAACATAAAATAATAGTTGTAGTCTTTTAAAGTAGAATAAAAAACTAAATTAGGTCAAAAACCCTATCCGGCCGTGTGTGGCTGCTCGGGCCGGTTGGGCGCGGTGTGGTGGCCCGGTGGGCTTGACCGGCCGAACGCCGGGCTTGACTCAGGTGGGGGACGCGGGCTTTGGCTTCGGGGGGGGGCCTCAGTGGCCGGACTTCTTGTCCAAAAGATATGTTCTTCATGCTCGGTTCCGTAAAGCTCCTTTGATTGGCCCAGTTGCTGGTTGATGGTTGGTGGCTGTTCTCTCCTTGGGCCTTCTTTCTTTTCGTTCGGGGCCTTCTCTTTTAAGCCTTAGATAAGCCGCCAAGTAGCTTTGGACGTAGTCTCCGTGGTCAGCCCAAGTGTCATGCTTCGGGGCCAAGGACTCCAAGTCTTCTCATGCCTCGGCTCAGATTCGGTCTTTGACAACTCTCCTCTTCGGCCAGGGTTCTTGGGCTCTCTTCCTTCTGTACTCCAGGAATGCTTCAGAGGGTCATCAGAGAATCAGCTTCTTCCTCAGGCTCCTAGAGGTCAGGCTAGGGGCAGGTGAAGCTTCTTTCGGTGTAGGGCTCATACCTTCGGCCATCAGCATGGCTTGGGACAGCATTCCTTTCCCTTTGGGGAGTCTTTCTACCTGCAAGTGAAGGATTTAGTCGATATTTTCTTGTCATACCTTGGTTTTAGGGTTCGTGGAGGCCTTCCCTTGGATTCATTCGCTTCTTAAGAGGCCATAGGGTCTTGTCTCGGCCAAGTGACCCTGGTAGTGTGTAGGAGTACCGATTGGCTTTGGGGCAGCATTGTTGGATCATGTCAATTGCTCAATATGCGCCAATGCTCATTAATCTCGACGGGCATCTGTGGTTGTGGTGGAGGTGGTAGCTCTAGGAGAGGAACGTGAGGCACCGGGGTTGCAACTGGCTGTGGGAGGCTCCCTTCTTGGCCGGCGAGGTAGCCGAGTGTACTCGTCGAGACTGCACGAGAGGTTGAGGCCTCTGGTCAAGGCGAGCTCAGCACCGAGTTGCTCAATTGGGATGCGAGGAATATCAGGGCCCCATTTTTCACCATTTGGAGGTTGGCGATTAGACAAGAAACGAAAGTCCCACCAGGGAGCTCAGATGGAAGTTTCTTGGTGGTAATGCGTTTGTGGAAGAACTGTGCAAGCCACCATGCAGGGTGGAAATGGGCGTCCTCCTCGACAGCACGGAACAACACGAGCTCCTCCAGGGAGACATGGTGGCGGGCTGCCTTGCCGCAAATAACACAATGATTGCATCCAAACATAATGCAGGAATTTAAGGATAGGGTGGCGAAAGTCACCGACCGTTGGGTTAACGATGGGTCTGATATCGTTGCGGGTGCCGACGTACATCCATACCTCGGGGTAGGGTGCATGAGTGAGGGAGTAACGTCAGTGAACCCAAGGTGGTGCCCCGGATGATGGCACCGGGGTCGAGGAGGTGGGTGAACTCAATGACAGTCTTCACATGTTTAACACCACCGAGGCGGAAAGAGACAGATGTTCTGTTGCTGTCGGGTTCTAGCGCGTGACGCACAAAAGAGCACCAAAACTCTGAAGGGCGACCAGAGGGTAAGGGGGAACCAAAGGTGGTTAAAGATCACAGGCCCGTGTTGTCGAGGACTTCGACGATGGTGGAGTGCCAATCCGGATTGTGGTTCGTGAGACTTTCCAGGAGAGGGTTGCCATCTTGGCCGGAGGAATATCCTTTATCTTCATGTAGATCTCCAATTGTTGCGGCTCAAAGCAGCGATGAATGGATGCAACGCCCTAAGGTGGCGGGGAGGGAGTACTGGCGAAGGGATCACTGGGGTCGGTGTAGCCTTGTGGAACCAAGGTCGCAGCAACTGGTACCTCGGCAGATGGTTATTGGGGACGACTGGAGGATGGGCCTTGGTCTGGCGGGCCTTTGATCGTTGCCTCTATCTGCACGGTGGTCTTGAAACGCTTCGGATTCCTGTAATACATAAACTCAGGGCAGACCAGAATTAGAAGACAAGAATCCTACCCACACTTAGATTGAAACCACGGTTCTGAGAGGAACGAAGCGGACAAGTGGGGGGTAAGCAATAAACCGAGAGTTCACCATATCAAAACATTAGCGCAAAGAAACGGCCAGCACGTAGGGAAGAAACGACATTCAATCAATCAAGCTGAAACAAGTTGCGATTTGTCATAGGCGGAGCACAAGACAATTCATCGGCACAAAATCAAAAGAAAACCATTCACGAGGGAAAATGAAACAAAGGGATTCCAAAAATTGGCCAGATTACATCGAAATTAGCACATATGCAATTCGAGGAAAATCGAAAAAGTCAACCAAAGTCAACATGCCGAAAACGAAAGTCGAAACGCAAAAGATTCAAAATCAAGGGTTGAACAACTAACCAGGAGACATGACTCGAAAAATGATTGGAACTCCGGGGGAAATGGACAAAAAGCTTTGAACCTTGTTTCGGTAGACCGGAGCTGTGGAGTTGAACTAGGGCTCTAGGCCTTGGGAAAACGACCAAGGGAGGGGGTGGGTTGGGCGGCGGCGGTGGCTTGCTAGGACATGGCGGCCGGCGGTGACTTGGGTCTGCGGACTGGACGGCGGTGGCAAGAAAGGGAGAGAGAGAGCGAGTGAGAGATGTGGTTGTCGGGGGGGCAGAAAACAAAGGCCGAAGGAGGTTTTATTACTAGCGGGAAAAATCCAAATTTTTGGCGAAAAACTGGGTAAATTTTCGGGGAAAAGTCCTTTATGAAAACACTATTTTTGGCGAAAAAGGTGGGATATTTTGGGGAAAATTCCCTCACAGAACAAAATGACTCGGTTTAAAATCAAAAAACTTTTCGACGAGAAGCCTGTTTTTCGGCGAAAACTCTTTGGTGGCGAGAAACGGAGGGGGTTTAAAAAGTGGAGTTTTCGCGAAAATCCTTTAAAAATCGGCGCGGCAGTTTTTTTTTTTTTTTTAAAAGGGGTTTAAAAGAAAATGACCGAACAAAATCAAACTGACTCCAGCCGTGGGTTGCCTCCCACAAAGCGCCTTGCTTAAGTCCATGAGTGGACGATACCTGGTTGGCGTAGGAGGGAAATTAAAGTTGTGCCGTCGATGAGGGAAAAGCTAACCCTGTAGGATTTCTTGAGTCTGTGACGGTGACATGAATGGTCTTGATCGTGGCCTTTAATTAGGACGCTGCCCAGGGATGATTGCCGAACCACGGTATAGGGGCCGGACCATCGGGATTTCAGTTTACCTAGAAAGAGCTTCAACCGAGAGTTATATAAGGGACTTCATCTCCGGGTAGAATTGCTTGATTGTTTTCAATTGGGAGTCAGAATTCTTTGGTGCGTTCTTGTAAAGCTTCGTGCTCTCATAACGTTGAGACGGTGTTCTTCAAGCTCAGTGATCTGGTCGTGGCGGTTATCACCTGCTACTGCATAACTCATATTCAACTCTTTATTAGCCCAAAACGCCTTGTGCTCAAGCCCAACTGGTAAATGGCATGCCTTGCCATAGACCAGCTGATACGGTGAGGTACCGATGGGAGTCTTGTAGGCAGTTTGATAAGCCCATAAGGCATCATTGAGCTTAGATGACCAATCCTTGCGAGAACCGGCCAACTGTCCTATCAAGAATCCGCTTGAGCTCACGGTTCGTCACTTCTGCTTGACCATTAGCTTGAGGATGGTAAGCTGTGGACATTCGGTTGAGTGACGCCAAAGCGTTTGCACACCCTGTCGAAATGTCCGTGGAAGTGGGTACCCCTATCGCTTATGATGAAGCGAGGTGAACCAAAACGCGTGAAAAGACATGTAAGGAACCGACCCACCACTCTAAATCGTTAGTGGGTAGAGCTTCAATTTCAGCCCACTTAGAAACATAATCAACGTCCACAAGAATGTACTTGTTACCATTGGAGGGTGTGAATGGTCCCATAAAATCAATTCCCCAGACATCAAATATTTCAACAGTTAAAGAAACAATTTGGGGCATCTCATTACGGTTAGAGATGTTACCTGATCGTTGGCAAGCATCACAATGACGAGCAAAAGCATCACAATCACTGAAGATTGAAGGCCAGTTAAAAAACCAGTTTTAGTACCTTTCTTGCAGTGCGGTTGCCGCCGAAGTGTCCTCCGTACGGGCCCTCATGGAACTTACGTATGATGTCAGCTGCTTCGATGTAAGAGACATATCTTCTGATCATTCCATCAGTACTAATGCGGTATAAGAAAGGCTCATCCCAGAAGTACGACTTGGCTTCTTTAAAGAGCTTCTTGCGTGCATTATAGTCTAGCTCAGGAGGTATTATGCATGAGAGAGATAATTAGCAGGGTGGCATACCAGGGTTCATCTGAATCGGTTGCATCACTTAGCGCTTGAGCATGAGTGATTGCCTAAGGCTCGATGGCTATGCCGTTGACCTGTTCATAAATTTCAACACGCAACAACTCGTCAGGGAAAGAATCATTGATAGGGGGTAGTAGTAGACTTACCTGTCTGTGATTCCTCGAGTCAAGAGAGGTGGTCGGCTGCTAGGTTCTCAGCTCCCCTTTTTGTCTTTAATCTCTATGTCGAACTCTTGGAGAAGGAGGATCCACCGGATGAGCCTTGGCTTCGAATCCTGCTTGGCTAACAGATGGTGCAGAGCAGCATGATCTGTATAGACGTGGTGTGTGAAAGAACCAGGTACTGTCTGAACTTGTCAAAGGAGAAGACGATAGCTAGGAGCTCTTTCTCTGTAGTGGTATAGTTCCTCTGAGCATCGTTAAGCGTCTTGCTAGCAAAATAGATTGGATGAAACCTCTTTTCTTTTCTCTGTCCAAGAACTGCACCAACGGCAAAGTCGCTAGCATTGCACATAATCTCGAATGGAAGATTCCAATCTGTGTGTTGTAAGAATTGGTGCGGTAGTGAGTCTAGTCTTCAGGGTCTCAAAGGCTGCAAGACAAGCTTTATCAAAACAAAAGGAACATCTTTCTCTAGAAGCTTGGTCATAGGTAGAGTGATCCTGGAGAAGTCTTTGATAAATCTCCGGTAGAATCCAGCATGACCGAAGTAAGCTTCGAACTGTCTTGATGTAGTAGGCGGCGGCAAACTGGCGATGGTTTTGAGCTTGGCACGATCTACTTCTATACCGAGCTTAGAGATCCTATGGCCAAGAACGATGCCTTCGGTAACCATAAAGTGACATTTCTCCCAACTAAGAGCGAAGTTGGTTTCTTCACAATGAGCAAGCACCTTGTCCAGGTTGGCCAAGCACTTGGAAAATGAGTCCCCATGACGGAGAAATCGTCCATGAATACCTCCACCACATTTCTCTACTAGATCTCCGAATATAGCAAGCATGCATCTCTAAAAGTAGCAGGAGCATTGCATAAACCAAAGGGAAATACGAGATAAGCAAATGTACCAAACGGCAGGTGAAAGTCGTCTTCTCTTGATCGTCGGCTTGATGGGGATCTGGAAGTAAACCGAACATCCCATCTAAGAAGCAGTAAGTAGTAATCATGACCATCCAACCGTTCTAGCATCTGATCAATGAACGGCAGTGGGAAGTGATCCTTTTTTATGGCGTCATTAAGTCGGCGGTAATCGATGCAGACTCTCCACCCGGTAACGTGGCGAGTAGGAATGAGCTCACCCTTAGGATTAGGGATGACTGTGATTCCTCCTTTCTTCGGAACAACCTGCGTTGGACTGACCCACGAACTGTCTGCAATAGGGGTAAATGATGCCGGCATCCAGAAGGTTCAGAATTTCTTTCTTCACGACTTCCTGCTTCAGAGGATTTAATCGGCGTTGCGGCTGTCTAACTGGCTTGAATTCCTCATCTACGACTATCCGATGCTTGCAAGAAGGTTTCAGAAATGCCTGATGTTGGCCAACTGCCAGGCAAAGGCTCGGACATGCTTTTTGATTAGCCTGATCAGTTGTTCTTTCTGTTCGGGAGATAGATTCAAATTGATGATGACTGGCAGCTGGCATTCCTTCCCCAGGAATGCATACTCTAGATGGTCAGGAGCAGCTCCTTTAAGGTGAGTTTCTGGCGGGTTCTCATATGAAGTAGTGATCCGACTTGATGCTGGTTCAATGTGTGCAGGCGCAGAGGTGGCTGTGGAAGTCACTTTCTGATCGTCTAACTCGTCCTACCACAGGCGCTGCTCTAGATCTTCTAGTGCATTGTCAATTCCTGAAATAAAACACAACTCTAGCGGATCACTAGATAGGGCGTTAGTGATGAAGTTGGCCGAGGCCAACTCCATAGAATCAACAGTATAACAATTATCATCTTGAGCAACATAATATCTCATGCTATCCCTAATGCGGAAGGTAACACTGTCCCGTCCTACACTTAAAGTTAACAGGCCTTGTTTGCAGTTGATATTTGCACCAGCAGTTGTTAAGAAAGGTCGCCCTAAGATAAGCGTTTCTGTCTAACTCACATGTATCTAGAACAACAAAATCTGCAATTATGGTAAAGGACCATAGCAAACAGCTACATCTTCTATTATACCCCTAGGCAGTTTGACAGACCTATCGGCTAGCACGAGATGTAAAGTAAGTGGTTTTAATTTCCCTAGGTTCATCTTTTCATACAGATAAACAGGCATAACAATAATAGAAGCACCAAAATCAGCCAGACTACGGTCAATTTTAATACCATTAATGATGCACGGTAATGTAAAAGGACCGGGGTCAGAACAATTAACTGGTGGTGGTGGCGGCAGGTGCATGGGAGACGGAGTACCAAAGAGAGAAGCGCATTCGTTAGTAAGCGTGATAGAGTACGCCTCTCCGTTCTTCACCTTCTTCATGAGATCCTTGAAGAATTTCCCAAGTGGTGGTATGATCTCTACAGCCTCAGTTACTGGTATCTTGATCTCTGTAGTCTTAGAACATTGTACCACTTCTTATACTGGGTGTCGTGGTCCTTGGCTTTGCTCATCGCAGCTTTTGGAAAGGGGATCTGAGGTATGTATGGCCCTAAGACAGGCTCAGGGGCTGTCTTGGAAGGAGGAGCCGGTGCTTCTTCTTCCTCTTCTGTGATATCCTCAATCTCTGGCCTATCCATGGCAGCGGTATCAGGTATATCATGTCAGGTTCTGGAGCCCTTGGATCGGTTGTCTGATTGCCGCTCCTGGTGGTGATAGCTTGAGCTTTGTTCACTCTTTCACACCGAGGTCTCCTTGAAGTGCTGCTTGATTAAGGAAGGGATTGCTAGTAAGAATTTTAGACATATTGTTTATCACATCCTCTATCCTTTGGCTTTGAGCCCTTTGTTCTTGATTGATGCAGCTTGAGCTTTAAATTGGTTATCATGGTCGTCAAGTCTGATCATGATTTGATCGAACTTCTTCTCATAGTTCTCGTCTGTATTGTAATGAGGCCTTGCTCGAGGCTGTTGCTGTCCTTCAACGAATCCAGGAGGTCATTGGTATGAGTCCGAGAATCGGTTTGATCTGATTCTGCGGTTGGTATTTCTTGTAATTGGCGTTAGCCTTTCTGGTTGCTGGCGAAGCCTTGACTGATGAAGTTCACCTCTTCTGTAGACCGTCATCTGTTTTACCAAAGTTGAGGCAGCTTCCACCCTTATGAGCACAGGTTCCGCACTATCCATAGTCAGCCGAAAAGATGGTAGTTGACAGGGGATCGAGGGTGATGCCAATTGTCTATAGACGCTTTTGAACTTCTGCTTTGACTGTTCTGCAACACTCATCTGACTCTTGGGACTTTCTTTTCGTCTCTCCCAGTTTCTTGACTTTAAAGCACAGCTAGCAAAATGAAGAAGAGCATCCTGAGGGGGTGAGAGCGGTGCAATCTCCGGCAGCTAGGGAGTTGACCCACTTTGCAGATTCCTCACGCATACCATGGGTGAAGAATTCGGACAGCTGCTTTTCTTCATTCCATGATGAGGGCAGTTGAAGAGAAGGGATTGGAATTCATTCCACGTGTCGTACAAGCTTGCATCTTCTCTCTTAGTAAACCTGGAGATGCTGTCCTTGTAGGAAGTTGCCCTTGATGGAGGGAAATATTCCTCAACAAACTCTTGAGCTAAAGTTTCCCAATCGGTGTAATGACCGGGTGGTTTGCTTCCAAGCCATCTCTTAGCTGCGCCTCTGAGAGAGAATGGAAAGGCTCAAAGACATAGAGCGTTCTTGTTGAGGTTCCCAGTCTTGAAAGTTTCACAGACAGCCAGAAAGTCAGACAGATGTGTGCAAGGATTATCATCCGGCTTTCCTTCAAATTGCACGTCCTTAGAGATTAGTCCCAGGAAGGAAATCTTGATCTCATAGTCAGGATTGTCGTCATTATAAGGCACGGTGATGGGAGACCGAACGTTAGATGGTGCGGCTTACTGTAGTTCGCAAGACTCTTTGGAGCAGCCATTGCCGAAAGGGAAGGTGGAACGGAAGTAGTTTCATTCCGTATCTGCTATGATCTGCAAGAGACAAAAAACAAACACAACCGGTGTAAAATCGAAGTGTGATGGAAAATGAAAGATGGAAAGATAGAAGAATAAAAATGTCAGCTCTTCTTTCAACGAAATAGAAGAGAGTCCCCGGCAACGGCACCAATTTGATGAACATTGTAATGCGTGCAATCAAATAACTACCAAGCTAGAAGCTAGGGTAGATCGTATCCCACGGGCCTCTTCTACTTGCTTACTCAAATATGTTGGCAATTTTACTCAAGGTTGAACACGTAGTGCGTGGTGTGAGTTCCACGACTTCTATACTAAATTGCATGGAGAAATGAAATGAAATTTAAATGTAGAATGATTGGTTGTTTGACTTAGACAGACGACAGACAAGCTTAGACTTCGAGTCCCCCTTAGATCACCAAAGCATTGGCAGTCAACAGACCAGCGATTTTCGATTCTAGTTCATTCAGTTCAAAGACACCATCATAACTCCTTACCCTTAGGTTTAAGACTGGCGAACGTTCGCTCTATCCGATCTAACTACCATGATTAATTAGTCACCCGGGTACGGTCCCTCTTGCGACCACTAAACTAACTGGTGCGATTACTAGCGATTTATGAGTTACTCTTGCAATGGATTAACCCTAACTGGTTCCTACGAAAGACACACTCCAATGAATAGGTTAATTGTTTGATTTGGTGTTTTTAAGTTAGGCGAGCATTCGCTTCTATCCTTAGCTTAACAAGAATCTAATCTAGGTGGCCAAACCAGACAAGAAACATAGAGAACAAAGAACAAAACAAACATGAAGGAGAACTGAATGAATTTCGAATCTAATCCACCGCCGATCTGTCACCGCTTTAAAGCCATGGGTCACTTAGGGTTCATCTAATCTAAGCTCTACAAGTTTAGCTACTCATATTCAATAGAGGAGAATCGAAGATGAACAAAGAATACATCTCAGGTAGGAAAGACAGAGAAGAACTGTAAAACCTAATTTCGACGAATCCCTGAAGCTTCAATCTGTTAGATCTTCAACTCCTAGCACTGGTTCTCCAAGATGGAAGGATGGCGTCACAATCCTTTCCTGGCTCCTCGAACTCTTTTTACTCTTTCTCCTCTAATCTAAGTCTTGGAATTTTCGTCCAAAAAGTAAGTATCTCTGTTCAGCCGTCGGTTTCAGTATTTATACCTAAATGATTTCTGTCGGATTTGCCTGGAGTTTTTTGCCGAAAACTTAAGAAGTTTTTGGAAAAAACTGGAGTGAAAAATGGTTGGCTTTCGGTGATGGTCTCCTGTGATTTTCGGGATAGGAGTTTTTGCCGAGAACTTGGGGTTTTCGCCGAAAACTTCATCTTGTGACTCTGCCGATTTCTTCTTGAGTTTTCACCAAAAACTTGAAGGGTTTTTTTGCCGAAAATTGTAGAGTAAATTGGCTGACTTCGCCTGTGAGTTTCTTAAGATATTTTCACCAAAATCTTTGTAGTATTTTCGGCGAAAACATTGTGCTGGGCAGTTGGATCTTCGGTTCTGACTCCGGTTTGATTTCTGGTTCGATTCTAGTTCACTCCTTGAGGTCTTGAACACGTCTGTGGTTACGTATTTGATGGCAAAAATTTGTGCTCTTACAATAACACTAGAAAACCATCAAATAGACCCAAAAATGGCCAAAGTAACCAATTCGGTAGGAGATAGGGCAGTTGAGTGAATATTCGCTATTCTACCCCTAAAACCACGTTTCAAACAAGGAAATGTCGCTTAAATGAGGTTGATAATCACGTCAAATCGAGTGTAATCACTCAGCCCCAATCACTTTTGGCATCGGCCTTGTACCGGTGTCTAGCTCGGCCCTGTGCTTTGGCGTCGGGGCCTGGTCTAGTGTCAGCATCTACTCTGGTATGGCCTTGGGCTCCGCCTTGGTCTTAGTCTGCCTCGGCTCTCGATCCTCGGCCTGATACTTGCTTCGGCTTTGGGCCGGTACTGTCTCGGCCCGACATCAGTCCCAAGGGCCGGCTCGGCATCATTTCCAGCATGGTGTAGCCTTCCCTCATGAACTCTCCATGTCCTCTTCATGCCACCCATTGCTCCAAGTCTCCATGTATGCATTGATGCTTCTTTTGAATGATTTGACTTGGCTTCTGGTTAGGGGCATCTTTGGCCATGTCCATGGTATAGTTGGCTGATCATTCCCCTCTTCTTTAGAAGGATTCAGCCTTGAATCGGATCTACATAGACATCATCATAATAAGGAGTTAGGTCGGCAACATTAAATGTGGCACTAACTCCATAAGTATTAGGAAGATTAAGAACATAGGCATTGTTATTAATCCTTTTGAGGATAGTATAAGGCCCGTCGCCTCTTGGCAGTAGCTTGGATTTCCTTTGCTGAAGTTTGTCCTTCCTGAAGTGTATCCACACTTGGTCGCCTACTTCAAAGATTTTCTCCTTTTTTCCTTTGCTAGCATTCCTAATGTATTGAGTTGTCCTTCTCTCAATGTTGGCCTTGTCCTTCTCATGCAGTTTCCTCACATAATCAGCCTTGTCTTGTCCATTTGCATGTAAAAACTCATGTATAGGCAGTGGTGATAAATCCATAGGGGTTAGCGGGTAAAGCCATAAACAAGTTCGAATGGGGAGAATTGGGTGGATGAGTGGACAATCCTATTATAAGCAAACTCTACGTGTGGCAAGTAATCCTCCCATGATTTAATGTTGGATTTAATCACAACCCTAAGCATTTGAGATAAAGATCAATTGACTACTTCAGTTTGGCCATCTGTTTGTGGGAGGCTTATTGTTGAAAACATTAATTTAGTTCTTAACTTAGCCCACAAGGTTTTCCAAAAGTAGCTTAAAATTTTTTAGTCTAGAAAAAAAATAATGGTTTTAGGGACTCTATATAACCTAGCTATTTCTTTAAAGAATAAGTCATCAATATAGGATACATCATCAGCTTTGTGGCATGCAATAAAGCCATCTTAGAGAATCTATCGACTACCACAAAGATTGAATCTTTACCTTTCCTAGACTTAGGTAATCCTAACACAAAATCCATAGAAAGATCTAAGGTGCTCAGGAATAGGTAAAGGAGTATATAAACCGTAGGGTTGGAGGTGGGACTTAGCTCTTTGGCATTTGTAACATTGAGCTATGATCTTCTCCACATCATGGCGCATCTTGGGCCAATAAAAGTGTTCCTTGAGGAAGGCCACGGTCTTAGGCACTCCAAAGTGTCCCATGGGTCCTCCTCCGTGAGCTTCTCTAACTAAGACAATCCTGCAAGAATGGTTAGGTAAATATAGCTTCGACTCCTTGAACAAGTAACAATCCTACTTGTAAAAATTCCCAAATCCTCCCTGCTCACAAGCTTCGAAAGTATCCTTGAAATGAAGGTTAGTAGCATATAAACCTTTGATGTATTCGAAACTAATAAATATTTAGTGCTAAGGACATATATTAGGGCATACCTTCGAGAGAGGGCATCGGCTACCACATTCTCCTTACCTTGCTTGAATTGGATGATGCAGGGAAAGGATTCGATGAACTCAACCCACCTAGCTTTTGTTGAGCTCTCAAGTACTTAAGGGATTCATGATCTGTGTGGATGATGAACTCCTTGGGCCACAAGTAATGTTGCCAAGTCTTGAGGGCTCTCACCAAGGCATAGATCTCCTTGTCGTAGTTTGGGTAATTGAATGTGGCTCCACTCAACTTCTCACTAAAGTAAGCTATGGGCTGATTGTCTTGCATGAGGATGACTCTAATTCCCACTAGAGGCATCATACTCGATTTGAAAGGGCTTGGTGGAATATGGCAGCATGAGTAGTGGGGCTTCAGTGAGCTTCTACTTCAAGGCTTGAAAGGCCTCTGTTGGGCTACTCCCCATTGAAAAGGGACATTCTTCTTTATGACAGCTGTGAGAGGGGCAACAATGGTGCTGAAATCCCTCACAAATCTTCGGTAGAAGCTGGCCAATCCATGAAAGCTTCAAACATCGGTGATGTTTTCCGGTGTTGGCCATGACTTGACTACTTCAATCTTGTGCTCGTCAACCCTTATACCTACTGAACTAACAGCAAATCCAAGAAAATCAAGGTGATCTGTGCAAAAGGTGCACTTGGCCATGTTAGCATATAATTGTTCCTCTTAGGGTTTCTAGGACAGATTTTAGGTGTCCAAGGTGCTCATCGAGGGTTTTTTGAATAAATTAGAATATCATCGAAATGAACAACAAAAAATTTCCCTATGAATGACCTTAGGACTTGATTCATTAACCTCATGAAGGTGCTAGGTGCTAGGTGCATTAGTTAGGCCAAAAGTAATGACCACCCATTCGTATAAACCTAGTTTAGTTTTAAAAGCAGTTTTCCAATCATCACCTTCCTTCATCCTGATTTGGTTATAGCCTGACTTCAAATCAATCTTAGAAAAGATAGTAGAACCATGTAATTCATCAAGCATATCACCTAACCTAGAGATAGGGTGTCGATGCTTAACTATTATATTATTAATGGCATGACAGTTGACACACACCCTCTAAGTTCCTTCCTTCTTTGGGACAAGATGACTGGCACAGTACATGGGCTCATGGTCTCCCTCACGTATCCTTTGTCCATCAACTCGTCAACTTGCTTCTGAATCTCCTTAGTTTCTTCAGGGTTCGTCCTATAGGCTGCCTTGTTAAGCAAGGATGATCCAGGCACCAAGTCGATTTGATGTTCAATCCCTCTGATTGGTGGCAGTCCACTTGGAATTTCTTACGGGAAGACATCATTGAATTCATGTAAGAGACAAATAACAACACTAGGAAGAGAAGTGTTAGGGTCAGAAATCAAACATTCCTTGTAGAGAATGACCACGAGGATTTTCTAGTAGCTAGGGTTTGTTTGATCTCACTATGTGTAGCTAACATGTTTTCTCTCCTCTCAACCTCACTCTTTTGAGCTCTATGACCTCTTAGGTCTTTTAATTATGTTTTTTTCACTTAAGGGCTCACTCTTTTCATCTCTCTTTTCTCTTTTCTTGAGCTTTCTCTTTTCTCTCTCGGCTCGCCTTCCTATCTAGTTGATCCTTTAGGCTTTCACTTGGAGTAAGGGCTTGAGCCTGTACACCGTGTCTCCATGAGTTAGGAGGTATTTGTTAGTCCTCCCATCATGTTTAGAGTACCTATCAAACTGCGAAGGTCGACCAAGAAGTATATGGCAGCTTCCATAGGCACAATATCACAAAGAATAGTATATGTGTACCTTCAAATGCTAAAGGGCACATGAGCTTGTCGTGTCACCCTTAGTTCTCCACAATTGTTGAGCCAATGTAGTTTGTAGGGCTTGGGTGCTTCTGAGTTTGAAGCCTTAAGCCTTCCACCACATCAATGCTGACCGCGTTGGTGCAACTCCCTCCATCGATCACCATGCTACAAAATTTGTCCTTGATCACACACCTTGATCACCATGATCGGAGTCAACTCCACAGTTTCAACAGCTAGACAATGAAATTCTTCATTCTTAGGATTATATTTCATTCCGCCTTTAAGGCGGAACGTTATTGTGTCTTTACCAACCCTCAAAGTTAAATAACCATTTGGAACGTTAATTTGCATTCCAGTAGTAGCCATGAAGGGTCGTCCTATGAGAATGGTAGAATCTTCCTTACTAGTGTCAATGATAACATAGTCAGCTAAGAACATGAAAGGACCACATTTAGTAACAACGTCTTTTATCTCTCCCCTAGGGTTTTAAGTGATCTATCAGCAAAGACAAGTTGCATACTAGTTGGTTCAAGTTCTCCTAGGTTCAGTTTTTCAAATAAGCTCATAGGCATAACATTAACAGACGCGCCAAGATCAACCAAACAACGTTCTATCTCAACATCATTAATGACAACAGGTAGAGTGAAAGAGCCAGGATCAGAACACTTAGCTGGATATGGAGAGGAAGGTTTCTTGCTACGAGCATCAGGGTATCCTTCTTTATTCCCCTTCATGCCAGTCTCGATCCTTGCATTCGGCAGCAATGCTCTTGGAAAAGGAGGCTTCACATAGTACGGTGCAAGAGGAGGATCATTCTCCTTAGGCGCCACTTCCTGTGCTTCCTTCTTCTCTGGAGATTCAGTGATCCTGCGTAAAAATAGAAGAAGCATCAGCAGATAAGCTTGTAAACTTTTGAACAGTTACCATCTTGGCTTGCTCCTTTCTTGGATTCGGCTCTGTCTGGCTCGGGAGTTGGCCAAATGGTCGTCCAGATGCTAGCATGCTCGAGAAGTGGTTGACAGCTTGCTCAATTCTTTGACCGGATGCGATTTGTTCTGATTGAGAAGAGCTTGAGCTTTGAACTGACTGTCATGATCATCGAGTCTGGTGATGATCTGACTAAGCTTCTTGTCGAGGTCACTGACATTGTTCTCTCTCTGATGTTGCTGCCCTGGATAGGTATTATTCATATATTGATTCTGGCGATTGCCAGGAGCAGTTCCATAGTTACCCGGATTACGGTGTGGCGGCTGGTAGACACCTGCCGGCGGATGGTTAGGCTTCTGATCCTGAGCTGGACCAGATGGGCGGTTATTCTGGTTCTGGTTATGGTTGGTGCCAGCATTGTAGGGAGGTCTGTCTTGATAGTTCCCTTGCTGCCTGAAGTTGCGGTAGCCAGCATAACCATTTTGATTGTTAACGAAGCTTTGTTGAATGAAATTTACCTCTTTGGTGGACCAGACTTCTGTCTTACCAAAATTCTGGCAATGGCCTCCATTATGTGCACAAGCTCCACACCATTCGCAATTAGCAACATAGACAAAAGCTGTTGGCGGCTTGATTGGTGTGGTAGACTTCTTCAGATGCTTCTCTACTTCTGCCTTGATAGTTGCTTCGAGATCGAGCTTGCTCCTTGATCCTTCTGATTGTCGCTCCCAGTTCCTTGACTTGGAAGCTCAGTTCGCAAAATGAAGAAGAGCAGCTTCAGGTGTGAGTGTAGTGCAATCCCTTCAGCTAGAGAACTGACCCACTTGGCAATTCTTCTCGAAGACCTCGAGCAAAGATTTCAGCTAACTGCCTCTCCTTGAATCTGTGATAAGGACAGTTGTAGAGAAGTTCTTGGAATCGATTCCAAGTATCGTACAAGCTTTCTCCTTCTTTCTGGGAGAATCTGGTGATGCTGTCCTTGATGGATGTTGTTCTTTGATGACACTCGATTTGACGTGATTATCAGCCTCATTTAAGCGACATTTCCTTGCTTAAGACATGGTTTTTAGGGTAGAATAATGAATATTCAATCAATTGCCCTATCTCGTGCCATTTGTGTTACCTTGGCCCGTTTCGGGTCTATTTGATGGTTTTCTAAAGTACCCAAGGACGTGTCTAAGGCGTTGGAACCCCGAGGAATTGCACCAGAATCAATCCAAGGAGCCAATCAAGTCGAAACAATTCCTGCCCGGTTTATAAAGGAATTTTCGCCAAAAATACCCTAGCATTTTCGGCAAAATATCAGCACAAAGTCACTGATGCCGACTGAAGGAAGTTTTCGGCGAAAATGTTAAGTTTTTGACCGAAAACTATGGGACCGAAATTTACAGGAGAAATCAGCCGGCGGACCATCCAATTACAAAGGAATTTTCGCCGAAAATTCTTCAATATTTTCGGCGAAAATATTAGTCAAAATCCGGCGGAGTTAGGGTTAAGTATAAATACTTAACCGGCGGCCCAATACAAATAGACCTCATATACTTTTCATAATCATATTTCGAAGGATTCTCAAGAGTTCTGGAGCAGAGAGTTTAGAGTTCGAAGAGCCGGAAAGAGATCGCGATGCCATCCCTTCCATCTCAAAAACTCGGAGCTAGGATTGCAATCTACCGGAAGATCGAAGTTCTGCCGGAGTCGTCTAAATTAGGTTTTTCAGATTCTTTTATGTTCTTCCTTTGGATGATGAACTCTTTCTTTATCTTTGATTCTTTCTTAATGAATATGTGTAGCTAAACTCTTAAAGCTTAGACTAGATGAACCCTAACTGACCCAGGGCTTTAAAGCGGTCACGGATCGGCGGTGATTAGATTCGAAGTTCAATCAGTTTCTCTTTCATGTTTGGTTTGTTCTTCATTGTGCATGTTTCTTGTCTGGATTGATCACCTAGATTAGATTCTTGTTAAGCTAAGGATAGAAGCGAACGCTCGCCTTACTTTAGAACATCAAATTGAACAATTAACCTTATAATTGGAGCGTGCCTTTCGTAGGAACCGGTTAGGGTTAATCCACTGCAAGAGTAACTCATAAATCGTTAGTAATTCCACCAGTTAAGTTAAGTCGTTGCGAGAGGCGACCGTACCCGGGCGACTAATTAATCTTTGTAGCTAGAATGGATAGAGCGAACATTTGCCGATCTTAAACCTAAGGGTAAGGAGTTATGGTGGTGTCTTAGAATTGATTGAATGAGAATCGAAATCCGCTGATCTGTTGATTGCCAATGCTCTGGGAACGAAGGGGGATTCAAAGTCTAAGTTCGTCTGTCATCTCTGTTTTAATCAACCAATTTCCCATCTGTCTTTAGTTTCAGTTTTTAATTTTTTCTGCATTTCTTAGAATTAGAAGTCGTGGAACCCACACCACGCACGAAGTGCTTAAATCCGAGTAATTTGCTAGCTTATTTGAGTAGTCAATCATAGAAGACCCGGGGAATACGATCTACCCTAGCTTGTTAGCTTTGTTAGTTATTTGTTTGAACCCGAACAACGATCTAAGGTTCATCAAATTGGCGCCATTGCCGGGGATTTTTTTTGATTGTTTGAAAGAAGAACTGGCAATTTATTCTTCTATTTTCCATCTTTCACTTTTCGACCCACTTTGATTTTACACTGGTTATTGTTTGTTTTTGTTATTTGTAGGTTTGTCACAGGTGTATGCATCGCCGCCCTTGGACTCGCTCTCAAACCAACAAGGTTAAGAGTATAGAGAGACCAAGCAGTTCTGCTCCACCTCGATAATCACAGATTCCAAGGAGAGGCAGAACCAATCCACCTCCACCCGTCACTCCTATTAAGATTGAGGAACTGAAGGAGAGTCCCTCATCTTCACCGTTACCGTCACCTACATCCGTTTCATACACCGAGTCACTTTCACCTGCTCCATCTCCTACCATGACTGATCAATTACCACCACCACCACCACCAGGCGAAAATCCACCACCGCCGCCTGCACAAAAAAGTCTAGCCGATTACAACAAGCCGAGCGCGACTAGCGTTCGATCTGCCATTGTCGTACCGCGCATTGAAGGAGATCCTGACTATGAGATCAAGATTCCATTCTTAACTATGATCTCTAGGGATCTACAGTTCGAAGGGAGGCCCCTAGACAATCCGTGCACTCATCTTGCGGATTTCCTTGATCTCTGCAGCACTTTTAAGAACGGAAACCTCGACAAGAATACTCTTTGTTTGAGAGCTTTCCCGTTCTCTCTAAAAGGCGCCGCTAAGAGGTGGCTTACTGGCAAACCACCTGGATATTACACTAATTGGGATACTCTGGCTCAGGACTTCGTTAAAGAATACTTTCCTCCAGCTAGAACAACAGCCATCAAGGACAGCATTGCCAGATTCTCCCAAAAAGAAGAAGAAAGCTTATATGATACTTGGAATCGATTCCAAGAACTCCTCTACAACTGCCCTCATCATGGATTCGAGCAGAGGTAGTTAGCTGAAATCTTTGCTCGAGGTCTTCGAGAAGAATTTGCCAAGTCGGTCAATTCTCTAGCTGAAGGGGATTGCACTACGCTCACACCTGAAGCTGCTCTTCTTCACTTCGCAAACTGTGCTTCCAAGTCAGGGAACTGGGAACGACAATCTGAAGGATCAAGGAGCAAGCTCGATCTAGAAGCAGCTATCAAGGCAGAAGTAGAGAAGCATTTGAAGAAGTCTACCACACCAGTCAAACCGTCGGCAGCTTCTGTCTATGTTGCCGATTGCGAATGGTGTGGAGCTTGCGCACATAATGGAGGCCGATGCCAGAATTTTGGTAAGACAGAAGTCTGGTCCGCCGAAGAGGTAAATTTCGTTCAACAAGGCTTCGTTAATCATCAGAATGGTTATGCTGGCTACCGCAACTTCAGGAAGCAAGGGAACTATCAAGACAGACCTCCCTACAATGCTGGCGTGAACCATAACCAGAACCAGAATAATCGCCTGGCTGGTCCAGCTAAGGATCAGAAGCCTAACCATCCGCCGGCAGGTGTCTACCAGCCGCCGCATCGCAATCCGGGTAACTATGGAACTGCTCCTGGCAATCGCCAGAATCAATACTTGAATAACACCTATCCAGGGCAGCAGTACCAGAAGGAAAACAATGTCAGTGACCTGGACAAGAAGCTTAGTCAGATCATCACCAGACTCGACGATCATGACAGTCAGTTTAAAGCTCAAGCTCTTCTCAATCAGGAACAGATAGCAGCCGGACAAAGAATTGAGCAAGCTATGAACAACATCTCGAGCATGCTAGCATCTGGTCGACCATTTGGCCAACTTCCGAGCCAGACAGAGCCGAATCCGAGAAAGGAGCAAGCCAAGATGGTATCTGTTAGAAAATTTCCAAGCTTATCTGCTGATGCTTGTGCTGTTTTCCGCAGGATTGCTGAAACTCCGGAGAAGAAGGAAGCTCTACAAGTGGCGCCTAAGGAGGATGATCCTCCTCTTGCACCGTACGTCGTGAAGCCTCCTTTTCCAAGAGCATTGCTGCCGAATGCAAGGATCGAGGCTGACATGAAGGGGAATAAAGAAGGATACCCTGATGCTCGTATTAAAAAACCCTCCTCTCCATATCCAGCTAAGTGTTCTGATCCTGGTTCTTTCACTCTGCCTCTTGTCATTAATGATGTTGAGATAGAACGCTGTTTGGTTGATCTTGGCGCATCTGTTAATGTTATGCCTATGAGTCTATATGAAAAATTGAACCTAGGAGAACTTGAACCGCCTAGTATGCAACTTATCTTTGCTGATAGATCGCTTAAAACCCCTAGGGGAGAAATCAAAGACGTTGTTACTAAATGTGGTCCTTTCACGTTCTTAGCTGACTTTGTTATCATTGACACTAGTAAGGATGATTCTACCATTCTCATAGGACGACCTTTCATGGCTACCACTGGAATGCAAATTAACGTTCCAAATGGTTCTTTAACTTTGAGAGTTGGTAAAGAAACTGTCACGTTCCGCCTTAAAGACGGAATGAAATATAATCCTAAGAATGAAGAATTTCACTGTTTAGCTGTTGAAACTGTGGAGTTGACTCCGGTCAACTCCGTTACTGATATCTCTCCTAGTGTGCCTAGATCAATTGCTGTTGCAGGTGCTGGACAGAATGAATATCAAGCAGGAACTAAAATCTGTTTCTCCAAAAGCGCCAAAGAAGAAGGAACTGCAAGCCTCTTCTAAGCCACCGAGCACAAAACCTAGCAGACGTCGGGGAAAGAACAAGAAGACGAAGACTCACATGGTCTGGAGACCAGTTGTGCCGCCACGTCTACCGAGCCAGCTGCACCACCAATTCGTTCCAAGCTACCGGCGCCGGAACAAGTATGGAAGGAAAAGCCAAAAGCATCTCCTAAGGAAATACTGACAATCACCGATCCTGGTGATATCAAGCCGGAGGTTAAAGAAAAGAAGGAGCCGATCGTTCTCATTCCATCCACTGTCTTCCTTGTAGAAGATGATCCTTTGACAGAACTGTTCGGACCATTTAAGATTACTGACCACCTTCCCGACGGACGTACCAAGCTCTTACACGTGAACGGGAAGAAATTCATGCTCACCGGAGAAGCCCCGAAGCTCTACTTTATGAACTCCGATGCTAGCATTAAGGAGATTCTGAGTTGGGATGTCTCCTAATTCCGTCCAGGTATCGTCCAGCTCAAGGGCGTTAATAAAAGAGCGCTTCGTGGGAGGCAACCCACGGCTGGAGTCAGTTTTTGATTTGTGTCAACCTTAGTGTTTTTAGAGTCGGTTTGGGGGAGCCAAAAGTGTCAGTTTGTTTGAGGTCTTTCAGATTTTTGTGGATTTAACTGTGATTTTCTGAAGTTTGCCGGGATTGCGAAAATATTTTCAATCGTAGAGTTCAATATTTTCGGCAAAAATAGCCCATATTTTCGGCAAAAATTCTCTTTGAAATCCCACAGAGTTTTCCAAACGTTCCTGTTTCATATTTTCGGCGAAAATCACCCATATTTTCGGCGAAAATTTCTTTTAAAAACCGGCAGTACTTTTTATCTACAATTTTCGGCAAAAACTTGCACTTATTTTCGCCGAAAATTTCTTTGAAAATCAACCAACTATTCACTTTAAAATCCGGATTTCAGCCTCTCTTTCCTCACTTTCTATTTCCGAACCAAACCCGAAAAAAAAACCCATCCCCTGTTTTATTTCAAACCCCGCTGCCGCCACCTTACATCGCCGCCGCCGACCAAAGCCAACGCCGCCGCTCTTTTCCCCTCCTTTTTCCGATCATCTTAAGCCCTAGAACAGCCGAATCGGAGCTCTACAGCTCCAGTTCACCCAAACCCTAGAATTTTCGATTTTTCACCGATTTCTCCCAATCCGTTCACTTTTAGCATCCATGGCTTCAAGGTAAGTTGTAGAACTTTTCATTTCGAATCTTTTGACATATTGGATGCTGAATTTCGTCGGGGTTGACTTTCGGTTGACTTTTTGGTTTGCCTCGATTTGCGTGCCGACTGATTTCGTGTGAACTAGGTTAGCTGAACTTGTTGAACTGTTCTAGCATGCTTAGGGAGTTTCGTGCTTAATTTTCATATCGTTTGATCATGTGTTGCTATGCCTAAGTCATATTCCTTATTATGTTGACTTTTGAGAAATGTCGGTTTGACCATGAACTGTTTTTGGTCATTTGGCTGCCTTATGTGCTCATTCTCGTTCAGTTTATTGTGTTTGCCATCTGAGACCATATTACACCGTCATTTCCTGCTTTGTGATAGTCCTGCCATGATTAGGGTTCAATGTTCTATTATGTTGACTTTTTGAATGTCGGTTTGACTTCTGAACTCTGATTGTGCTAATCCGTTTAGGCTGTTCCTGAGTATGTATTTTATTGTTCATGATTACCGGTTAATCTGCTCTGCTTACCGCCGCTCGGTTTTCCTCATTTCTTTGTGAAATTGAGTTTTTTGACTAAGTGTGGGGTAGGGTTTTAGTTTGACTAATCGGGTTTGCTTTCTTGTTTAGGAACGCCACTTTTCAGCGCAGGACCAAGGCACGACTTGATGGTGCCTCGAGCTCCGGAGCCCCCGCTCCCGTCACACCCGCCGTTCAGGGCCCTCCACCAGCTTTCCCTGACCGTGCTGGGTATCACCGCACCGTTGCTCGCCTTCCCCCGCACTACTTTGCACGTTACCAGCGGTTTGAGCACACCCGTGGAGCTGATGTTCGCCCTCTTTCCATGGAGTCACTCTCAGAGCACGAAGATGACTGGTACCGGAACGTGCTCGATGCACTGACCCATGCCGGCTTGCTGTAGCTGACCACGCTCGCTGACGACTTCCCAGACATCGCTCTCCAGGAGTTTTGGGCGACATTCGAGCTGGACGAGCACAAGAGGAGGCAGCACAGGAAGGTTGTTTCCTTCTACTTGGGCGGGGTGCACAAGGAGCTCACATATGATGAGTTTGCAGCTCATCTAGGCATCCCCTACAAGCATTACCACAGTCATCAACTCGGCTGGGACGACGACGACGATGAGTAGTACCATGCGCTCTGGAGCCACATGACTGGAGTGCCCGGTGATCGCCTCGGGGACCATAACTCAGTTAAGTCGATCTCTCACCCTTTCTTTAGATACGTTCATATGGTTTGGCGTAGATCGCTTTTATATGCTCCAGAGAAGGACCGCCACCATATCAGCAAGGACGAGCTTCTTATTCTTCGCACCATCCGACAGAGATATCCTCTTCATCCCGGATGGGTACTTGCCCGCCTACTCCGCAAGAAGATTCAGAGATCAGGTCGCCCCCGCTCACTCTTGGGAGGCAACTTTGTGGGTCGACTCATCATCTCCTTCGGCCTCGACCAAGAATATGGACCGAACATCCCACGCCGCAAAGTACGCACCGTTGGAGGAGATTTGGCGGTCGAGTACAACCTCGATCTGGACATCAGCCCCTTGGTAGCAGCGGATCCTCCTCTCAAAAACGAGGACGAGTCGGAGGAAGAAGATGACTCTGAGCAGGAGCAGCCCCAGCCACAGCCAGAGTTTCATGACCATATACCCTCGCCCCATCATCAGGCAGGGTATGCACACCACTCGCCGCAGGTCATCCTCGACCCATACCAGGCGCCTCACCCTCATCCCCGACCGCACCCCACGGACATTGGTGAGCTGTATGAGCGACTGAAGGAGTGGCGCATCACCGACAACGCCACTGAAGAGGCGAGATGGACTACTATGCAGCAGCATATGCACCGCGCTGATAGGCGGTATGATGCACAGATGGAGTGGCAACGTCAGCTCGGAGAATTCGTCCACTTTCCACCTCCCGGCGCGCCTGACCAGCAGTGACCGGGTTATATCCTCTTTCTTGTCCCTTCTTTTTATTTATTCTTTTCGGATTTCCATCCAACTTTTTTCTGTGTGGATCCGGGGCACTTGTCCCGGTTTCCTTTTTATGTTTCATTTGTTTTTGTTTTGTAGGCAGTAGGGAGATTCCCTTTTCTTCGCTTGGGTAGATTCCCTCTACTCCGAGGACCCGTGCTCATCCCTACGCCAACCATCTCGGTCCAGGTTCTTCTACTTCACTCTGAACTCTAGAATTAGTCCTGTGAGGACACAGTCCGATTTAAGTGTGGGGTAGGATGCTAGAGAACCTTGCATGAACTTGATTGCCCTTGATTGTGTTTTCTGTGTGCCTCGTAATTCCATTCCAGTCTTTCTAGCATTAGAATGGCTCAGTTCTTGATTTTTGATGTTAAGTTGTTGTTCAAACTTTCATAATGATGCTTAGACTTCTTAACCTAGAACTTGAGAACCAACTTGTATACTTTGATGCTAAATTGCCTGGTCAGAACAGAATTTTTTAAATCACACTTGTAGTTTGTAGCCTTGATTGCATGAAAATGACCGAATCCGACTAGCAAACCAACTGTGAGCTTTTGATCCATTGCACGTAACTTGCAATTTCAATTCTTTTTGAGTGGTTTTCTGTTTGCTTGAATGATTTAGAATTTGCATGAGACCTACTCGAGACCACACGATGACACGAGTTCTAGAATGATAGGGGCACCTAGATTCGCTACTAAGCCATATAGCCTACCTAACGATAAAATCCATTAGGCGTAGACCCGTGAGCTTGGCCTATTCTTTCGATTCGATAATACATTACAGCCATTTCCCATTCTTTCATTCCCCGTTGATCCCCTGTGGTTGTAGTTCTAGATTGACCTACCGGAAGTCGATTTGGGGTAACCTGCCTATAGCCATTAAACAGGTGGTCTTAGCTATTATGTCCAGACGTGTAAACCCCTCTAGCAACTAAAAGAAAAATCGGCACAAAAGAAAAAAAGAAAAAAAGAAAAGGAAAGAAGCAAGTTTCGAAAAAAAATTAAAAATAAAAAGAAGAAAAATCAGAAAAGCCGAAAAGGTTTCAAGTTTTAGTTCAATAAAACGTTCTTCTCCCTACAAATGGAAGAACGAAGTCAAAAGAAAAGTCAGAAAAAAAATTTGTGT